>BMAW01113454.1:89422-236922 GCA_019974015.1 Nephila pilipes
TTATATTAAAATATACTTTTTTAGTATTATATTAAAATATACTTTTTAGTATTATATTAAAATATACTTTTTATATAAGATAAATATTCCGCTATTTTCTCCAAAATGTGTTAATTTCACTATTAAGTTACACACCACAATAGGAACAACTGATAAACTATTATATTGAATAGCATCAAAATGATTTTCTACATTTATTTATTCTCTATATATAACTAATCTATTGATAAATAATAGTTTTTTTTATTTAAAAAAAATTATGTTATTTCTTTTCATATGAGCCTGAGTGTTAGAAACACATTCAATATAAAACAAAGCAAATAATCAAAACTAAACAAGTAAATAAAGATAATAAAAGTTTTGTCAATTTTATGTAATGTTATTACAATGTGTGACAGTTTATTAAAGTCGTTTTGAGCAGAAACACGAGGATTATTGGCAACTGACCTCAGTCAAGTGATGTGGACGACACCTGAGTTGGGATCTCACTTTCCAAACTTCCACACTACTCCTACAGGAGGACTTTGGACCGCGACTAAATTTAACGTATATCAGCTCCGTTACACAGAAAGTCTTCAGTGGTATCAGAGCTCGAACCCACGATTGGACGTAAGCAACGCCTTTCGCGAGTCTGGGACCCTGTCCACGAGGTTACTGTGGCCACGAAATATATTAAAAATATAATAGTAGAATAAATAACATAATAAAAAATTAACTATTAAGTGATTTGAAAAAAAGGAAAGAGACAAAATGTTTTTAAAAAGCAGGGAAGTAAATTAAAAAAAATTAGAAACATAATCATAACATTAAAAAATATAATAAATTAGAAAGAAAAAATAAATTATTAATATTTAATGAATACTCGTTTATCTTAACTGAAATAAGACTTCGTATTACATATTCAAAAATATAAAAAAGTGAATATCTTTTGAGATAACTAAAATGAATAAAACACTAAAATATTAGACCCTGACATTTTTCTTAGACTATTTATACATAGATAGTATCCCTGTCTTACTCGAGATGAACCCCACGTATTTGTTCACAATTTCTAATCAACCTCAATTGATTTAAAACGAGAGTAGCTCGATGCAATCAAAATATCTACCCCATTAAAACGCTAGAGAAATATTGACTCTCAGTTCATTTGGGTGTCTCTCAATGTATTTGCTTTAAACGTATTTACTCTCAGATATCTTTATTTCGTAAAACTCGTCGAAAGTACATGTGTACATTCACCTTTGTATAATCACATTAAAAGAGTTGCGTGTTCTGAAGAGTTATGTGTGTTTGAAGTATTGTTTGAGGCACAATGAAAACTCTGAAATTCGGCAAAAAGTTTAGTACTTAATGAGTCGATGTCTTCAGAATTATATAATTTTCGCTGAAAGGATAATATTCTAATGAAAGACAATTGAATATTGCTATGAATGTTAGTGTTTTACTTCTCTTAATTGATGTTAGCGTTTGAATCTTTCTTCCCTCTGGTAATAAACTTAGTTTCCAATCAAGAAAGAATGAAAGAAAAGTAAATTAAGTTTGCAGGCAAATAAATAATTTTTAATTACTTATTCTTTCATTACTTATTTTCAGGTTTAATTATGCATGTTATCCTTACGTACAAATAATTAAACTTTTATTTCCTGTTGAAAACTATTTTATGTGTTTATTGAAAACTGTTTGAAAATGAAAGAGGGTGATTGAAAAAACAACAAATAACTATATATATTCGATTATTTGAAACGATTCATCATAAATTTATAGTAGAAACTTGATACTGTAATAAAGGAACTGTCCCTTAATTTTTTTTTCTTTCTAATATTTTTGTAATTTTTGTATTTATTGATTCTGTTTCAAGAAATAAATATTATATATGTTATACTTAATAATCATTTAAATCTTCAATAAAAGGTATTCTTCCTGAGATCTTTATTCATTTCTAAATTACATAATTCCATACAATAAATTTTTATTCAAATACTCGTATTTGAAAAAATATTTTTTTGATTTATTTTTATTTTGCAATTAACCATTTTTGTAAAAATATTTCCAAATATTCATACACATAGACCTTTTGTAACTACTTTAATAATTTTTTCAAAAGAAAACATATCTTGCTATAATTACTTAATAATATTTTACTATATAGGAAAAATGTAAGTTCTACATTTGGATTTTTTTCTTATGTCCCTCTGTCAAACAAACATGTTTTCTTAGTACATTATTCAGACTCTATATGTTTTGGAATTAGTTTCTATTTGTTGTTGCACTAAATGAACTGTTCTTCAAGAATATTCATTTTCAAGTTGTCTTGCGAATGGTTGCGTTTATCTGATTACGTTTTAAAGCGTTGGCATTTTTTTTTCTAAAAAAATGACAATCAAGAAGTCTCTGGTGGATAAGATTTCTAAATCCTTCAAACAACAATGCTGTAATATTTTAGTCACATTATCATTCTTCATTTTTAAATTTACTACATAAATTTTAAGTAAATCAATTATTTTTTATATTTTTAGACATTCCTAAGTATCATGCTCAAATATCTAATTCAGAATCGTTAATTTTAAACTAAATTTTCGCTTTAGTGATGAATATTTAATTCGGAACTAGATTTTGTTGCCCAGTAAATGTGAGGATAATTCTCTCAATGCTCCTGGGTTTTAAAAGAAAATTTGCAGCTCTAAATAATTTATTGAAAGAGCCTAAAAAATGTTTTTATTAGAAAATTCTTCGTTGAAATCACAGTTTGACGCAACCGAGGAGTGGGATTAGTCCTAAGTAATGAAAAGCTTTAAATAACAATTTAAAATTTAAATTTCATATTTAATACATTATTCTTTTAAAAACTTAGTTACAACTTTTGTAAGAGTAGAGTGAAAAGAATTGTTTGAAATAGCTCAGTTTTCATAATTATCAGTATGTAAAATTAGTCATATTGAAAAATGAGGAGAATTAAAATACTCTTATGGTCACTCAAAGTGCAACACAGTGAAGTAAGCATCCAAGCAACGTAAAATTTTCAATATGCATATACAGCGATGGGATAAGCAAATGATTCGAATTTTAGCACAGACGCACATCATGAGCGTTTATAGCACCATCAACAAGTGCTACATAAAAGGAGAACAGAATATCATGTTCAAGTACTGGTATTACTTTTTCGTGCGGTTATTTTGAACAAGCATATTCAGTATGCCTTGAAAATGATTGTGAAGGTCATTCGAGCACGTTTCTGATTGGACAGAGGAAGATTTGTTGCCTATATAGGTTGACGATTATTCTTCCAAAAATGGGTGATAGCATCCGACGTAACCAAGTTATCAAGATACGGATCTATAACCGATGGATGCAAGAGAGACACTGAAAGCACTGGCCTCGTCGACCACTGCGCGTGATGATACGCATATTGTGCGCATGGTAGTAATGCGTCGATTTGCCTCATCAAAATCTTTATCCGAACAAACGGTCAGTTGCTGCAACAATCAGTGTCCATATATACCATTCGACGTCGTTTGTATTGGACATTGGAATATCCGCAAGGCATCCATTGCATTTGTTGCATAGCCACAGGCCAGTTGACATTGACAAACGGTGACTCGCGTTAGTCGGTGGACATGAACAACCGAATGGCTCGACATTGCCTCTACAGAAGGATCACTTTCTGACTGCAATACCACGATAGTCGGAATAGAATCTTGAGACAACGAGGAGAAAGGTTGCTTGATTGTTGCTTTATGCATCATCCTACTGGTCCTTCATCCGATATCATAGTTTGGGACTGGTATTAAATTTCTCTCCGGCATCCTCTTAGTACGCATTCCCTTCAGAGCTTACCGGTAGCCATATTCTAATATGACAATGCGCAACCATACTTAACATTTGCTGTGTTCTAGACTTCTCCCATCAAATTTCATTGCTGTCTTGAACAAACTCTGTTCTATCGATCTCTCTCTTATAGAATATCTCTTGTAGGAGATTAAAGAACGAATGGCACGACACACTCAACCCGCTGCTACATTAGATCAACTTTGGCACCCTATTCAGGCGACATGGACTGCCATACCCCATTAAGACATCCCAAACCTCTATTATTCAATGCCGAGATGAGTAGCAACGATTATTGCCTGCTGTGACTGCAAACCTTCATTTTGATTTTCTCTCTTCCTCACTTCGCAGAAGGTTGTAATTTCTATCAATTTACCATCGAACTATGACTTATCTTTTTTATCAAATTTGGCTTTGATATCTATTGAACTTCTTAATGTTGCATTTTGGATGTCCAGCGATTTATTCATACATTAAAAAATAGTGAAAAGTGGTTTTTTTATCAATTTTTCAATAAAAAAATCTGGCAGGTATAATTTAATTTTTTTTACTTGAAAATCAAAAGCAGAATAGAAATGTTAGATGAAAATATACTAAACGTTTAATACAAGGAAATGAAATTACTGGCTTTTGAAATAAAGGGAAAAAATTGTACATTCATAGACATTAAAGAATGTCAGATTATGTTTGAATTATCATATTGCTTAAGTTGCGCTTTTACACTTAAAAACATAATGTTCAGAAATCACTCAGAGGATTACAATGACTGTGGATGATTTGTTAAATGACTTTTATTTTCATGTAATGAATTTGATACTTAATTTATAAAATTGAGCATTGGTCTGCTTCCGACACTTGTAATAATAATTTTATTTTATTTTATTTCAGAGATGAGGAGAAAAGATGAAAATAATGTTTTACTGAGAAAGGAAAGTGAGTACAAATAAGACTAAGAAATAAATTTAAAAATAAGTTTACATTGACAAACGTCGTTAATAGTCTTATGAAATAAAGTAATGTATTAAATTTTAAAAAAATACTTCAACTTACAATAGGATGTTTCAAAAACATATCTAATGCATTCCGATTTTTAAAATTTTAATACCATCAAATGTGAGGAATTAAAAGAAATTCGCTTACTACATTATGTATACACATTTCAGAAGAAAGGAAGAACACGTTAGTATAAATAGTTTTATAGCAGGTTTTCTACGTTAGTATACGTAGAAAACCTGCTATAAAACAATTTATTGACTTGTACATCAACTTAATTTTTTTTTAAATTTATAATCTAAATCTATTATTAAATTTAGATTTAAAAGATCTCTGAAAATGCATAGGATTGAAAGAACTGGTAGTCAATTAGTATTCTCGATAAAAATTATATTTCAAATCAAATTTTTGTTTCAAACGTGTGTATGTGTGGTGAATAGCGCTATCTAAATTAATAATTCATTAAAATAATAATGGCGCTTTTCGAAATTAAGCATTTTGTTCATTCAAAGCTTTATACATTTAATAAAATATATTAATCGTATCAGAGAATGTTACCATGATTTTTTAAATGTTTGCGTAAAGAAAATATTCTTACAGTTGACAAGCAGTTATCTGTTTCTTAAATGCACGATATATTTTCTCGAAATTAAAACCGATATCTTGCAGTCAGAAAAGAAAACAGTTTATGTATGAAATCATTTTCTTATATTCAACCAAAAAAGGGTATAAAACTAACATATAAAAAGTGTGGTATAAATTTTTCATCTTATAATTGGGATCACTGAACCCATAAAATTCAAAAAGTGCTGATATTGATATTTCTTTCAGAAATTGCGTGGACAATATACCCAAAATAAAAACAGTAAAATATTGAATAGCTCTTATTTTCTAGATATGATGGCATCAGCTAAGACATTTCTTTTATCAATCTTTATTGTTGTAAAAACAGAACAGCATGTCTAGGATATAGAATACTTCCTAACTCAGAAAATTCTCTGTACTATCTCAGCAATGTCATGACATAAAAAAATGTTATTTATTAGAAGCTAATGCAGCAATTTAACTCAGGGACATTATCACTTCTACGAAATAAGAAAAATGAACTGTCTTACATAAAATAATTCTTTCCCAAGGCAACAGAGCAGGGGGGGGGGGATTTTACAAACAAAATATAGAGCGTTAAAACATAGATCTAAAATACCTAGAATTTCATTATAAATATTTCTGGGTGTAGCGGTACTTGCCAATTAACAAAATGAACGTATCGCACTGTTTTTATAACTTGCTTTCGAAAGAAAATTGTAAAAATATAGAGTAAACCATTAGAAGAATATAATTATAACTTAGTACTTATAAAATCATTGACAGAAACTGATTTCTCTGAAAAATAAAATTTATCTCAAACTATTAAAAGCAATTTAGTATCTGATTTTTGCCAAGTATGATGCGTGAGACTTATCCGAAATCTTTATAATTTATTAACCCTTTGAGAGGCGGTATATAAAAAACATTAAATTTTAGTTAAAATTAATTTTTATTTATTTCCTGATTTTTAAGACCTGGTATAAATAATATACCACCGCCCCTCTAGGACATCTTATTTGTACATTCGTTGTTTCGTATTCCATCTAAGAAATAATAAATACTTTCATAAAAAGTATATTATTTTAGTTAATTTGGGGAATATTAGGATCACAAAACACTTTTGAAAAAGTGAGAGCTTTATGATATTGTATTTTTATTTCTAAGAGTGATAATTTGAGAGAAAATACGTCAATTAATTTAAGTACACCTGTCCCTCGATTTACACGGTTAATTGGTTCCTGAGAAAACCGTGTAAAGCGAAAATTAAAATTTTGTATGAAAAACCGTGTAAATCGAAAAAAGCTATAACCATGCGTTTTAAACCATTTATTCAATATAAAATTAAATAAAAAACAAAAAACAAACAAAATTGAGCTAATTATTATAAATTCAAAGTGTTTTCAATCATTTATTCAGTATAAAATAAAATAATTTTTGTGGATATTGTCGTGCCGCATCTGAATCAGCCGATGCTTGCTCACCTTTTAATTTCAGATTACGTAAAGAATGCCTTAATCTTGGTATCTTAAGGTAATCTTGACGCATATACATGCACATGTGGTGTTATCAAATCAATGAATTAAAATTATGCGGAATTTGACAGTTTGACAATTTTTTTTTTATTTGAATTTAAAAAACCGTGTAAATCGAAAACGTGTATATCGAGCACCGTGTAAATCGAGGGACGGGTGTATAGCTTTTTTTTTTATACATATATGATTTTCATAACTTAATGGTAAAACTATGTTATAAATTTAATAAATCAAATTTAGTACAAATACATATACAGTTTTATTCAAAATGAGGCAAATTTTTTATTGCATATACTGTAAAGATATTTTTTTCCTCATTTGTTTCTGAAGGTAACTCCGATCCATCAGAAGAGAGCTCTTTAAGCAAAACAAGTTTTTAGTCTTCGTGAGGGCATTCTCTTAAAGATATATATATATTTAAAAATTAATTAAAACTGGATTATAAGTAAAATTAAGAATAAGAGTAGATCCATAAGAGTTCAAAAACCAGCCGTAATTGTTCGCATTCGAAACATACCCTCTCACATATGGGATGGACAGATGTGTCAAAGAAAAAAAGGTCGGCCCTCCTTATTCTGAAGTATTTATGGGATGTATGCACAATTACTTTTTTTTTCTTTTAATCACCGCTAAAGCGGTATTCCTAGATCTTTTCAGTTTAGAAGGAATCATCCTTTCTTTCAAGATTCACATACGGTGCCTAATGCTCAGGGTTCTGTTCTTACAAAACGGGTAACTCTTTGCTGAATTGTATCTTTTGTAATTCCTTTCTTCATTGATTTACATCTTTGTTTAACTTAGATTTCTTGATAACGTCCATCGCAAGAGGCAATGAGCCCCTATTGTCGTCCCCCAATTATCGGCAGCTTATCGTCTACTTTTATTTCGTGCAAACACTATGCTATATCAATTATCGGTTGTAAGTCTCATGTCTATCAATAAGACTCTAATCGACTGTCTCCAGCCAGTTCTATATTAGAAGGCTCTGAAGACTCTCCCTCCGTCTTCGTTTTGTTAGATTTTTTATGCAATTGTCTTGGTTTTGAGAAATCCTTTTCCCCCTGTGTCTTTGTTAGTTGTCTTTTCGTGGGCACGCATTGATAATTTTTTTATTAGCCATCTAGGGGTTATTATTTTAGGTGAAGCTCTTGGGCGTACCAGATCACTTTTCAATTTTTTTTATCGTTTGCTACATTTATCTTATATATATTCAATTTAATAATTTTTCGCTTGCTTTAATTTTAATGGCATGTAGCTGATATATATTCAATTTAATAGTTTATCGTTTCCCTTAATTTTAATATCCGAAAAGTTTTCTATTGTCCATTTCTCCATATTTCATCGTTTACTTTTACTTATTTTATTTAACTGAGTAATTTAATAATAATTACAAAAAAAAGTGCTCCTTGGGTGGCTATATCTATTCTTTGCAAAACTTTACATATAACTTTTTTCCTGTTTTAAATTTCCTTTCTTAGGAGAATAAGTATGATGTTTGCCTCACTTAGACTTAATAACATATTTTTGACCCCTATCGTTCACTGTAGTAAACTGAACCATTACATATCAATCTGATTCGAAAATTTTAGTGCTGCCATCTGTTGCTCTCTAAAATTTATACCACTTAGTTTGAAGTAAGAAACGAATACCTTATATATTTTGTTTTGAGTAATTAGCAGTATTTACATGAATTTCAAACATGTAGATTGGTTAGCTGGTTAAATTAAAATTTTCAATTCCTTTCAGAAACAATTTCTGTAAGGAATAAAACAAATACTTGATAGGAACTCTCATTAGATTCAAAGCAATAATTTTTATAATCATTCTGCATGGTTGTGCCATTTAATTTAAGTAAATAACACTATAAAGATACCATTTGAAGGTAAAAGTGCGGGGGGGAAAGATATTTTACAGAGATGCTAGGGTGCTAAATATGTGATATAAGAAATGTACCACCGCCCTGAAAGTGTTAATATTTTTGTTTGTTTTCTTAGCAAAAGAATCAGAACTTGGAAAACAACTCTTGAATAATCAGTTGTTCTGAGGGTGGTAAGATATTCAAGAGTTGAGCGTAATCTAGATTGTCAAGGGTTAAATCAAGTAGTAAGAAATATCAAACTTAGAAAAGTCTTTTTTTCCAAAGTGCCCGAGGTAGCCTAGTGGTCTTGTTCGCCAGTCGTGAGTTCGAGCCTTGATGCCACTAAAGACCAACGTGTAGTTGGGACTTGTGCACGTTAAACCTGTCGTGGTTCAAAGTCATCTCGTTGATGTGGTGTGGAAGTTAGGAGAGAAAGGTGCTAGCCCAGATGTCACCTCCAATACTTGACAGAGGTTTAAAATTATGAGATCCGTAGCAAATAGCCCTTGTGTTGCTTCTAGAGTGAAGTTAATAAAATAAAACCAAACTTTACTCCAAAAGGCATTTTTATCGTTTTCCCATCAAAATCCAAAGAAAAGCGAGTTTGTGACTCATCTAAATCTTTTGATGGTATTTTTATCTGAGATGAAACATTATATTGGAATCGTTTAAATATTCTTGTAAGTGATCTAACCATAATTAAATGTTTCATTAAAAATTATAATGTTTCAGAGTTAATTATAGCCAACTTTAAATGGCAAGTACGATAATCACAAATGATAATTAAATCACATTCTAATAATATGAGGGTAATATAATCTTATTATGCATAGATGGAGTCCCAATGAATGCTGTAACTTTAAAATGCAGTTAACATTTAAGTAAGATTTTTCGTATTAATTATATATAAACAAATATTTATCAGTAAGAATATTTTCATTTGAATAAAAATTTTCTTAAAAGACGGTACTTGAGAGCCATGTGGCTGAACGTCATAGATTACCTTATCTTGTCAGTCTTAATTTCGAATTTATTCAACATGAAAATTTTAAAAACATTAATGCTAATTACCGATAAATAAAGAATGTTCATAAATAATTGCACTCATTTTAATTATCATGTGAAAAAAGAAATTGCAAGAGAGGAATGTGTCCAATAGCTATTTCTTACAAAATATATATACAACTTTATTTTATTCTAACAATTGTCGATATCCACATACACCTTGCTTTAAAAAAATTATGTGTGTCATATTTCCAATTACAATGGGCGTTCAAAAAGTAGCAACCATTGCTGCATAGTAAGAGGGGGGGGGGGAAACGGCGCTTTTGCTAAAAACTTACTCCAACGTTGAAGTAAGCGTAACAGTGCATTTTTTGCGAACAAAAAAATTCGCAAATATGGAGATTCATCGTGAAATTTTGGCAGCGCATGGGTCACATGCATTCTCACGTCCAGCCATTGTGAAATGGTATCAGCAGTGCAAAGATAACAGTACAAACGATGAGCACATCAGAGCAAAATGTCAAGTCTGATTTGAACCAAAAGCGTTTGTAAGCTTATTTCTTTTTCGTCAAGTAATAAAAGAAAAGTGAAATAACGATCGAACAACTGATCTGGAAAAAACATAATTGGAGAAAAGTTGAACGCAACAAATTTTCCAAAATAGTTTCAACCTATCGAGCTATATTTATTTTAGAAGAGAAAATAACCTTTTCTCAAGATTTTTTGTTGTAGTTTAAGCCCTTTTTTAGGAACAGTTATTTAAATTATCTTCTAAACTAAGCGCATTTATTGTCAATTATGATTTATAAGAATTTTTTAAACCAGGATAATTCTATTCAGAACATTTAAAACTTGAAAGAAAACTGTAATTTTTTTAAAAAATTTAAAATTCTGTTTGCAAACAAGATTTTTTTTTTTTTTTTTGGTGCTGTGCTTATATCATAATTTTAAATTAAAAAAATACCGTGCATTTATTTTTATAAAAATTAAAACAGCACTTAAGGGTGAAACAGATGTCCGTTCTCTTATTTAATTGAGTTAAACAATAAAAAAGGCTCGAAATATTTTATTTGTACGATTAGATTTCTTTTATTGAAGACTATTAGAAAAGTTAATATTTTTAATCAATTTGAATCTCGTATATTATTTCTGCTTTTAACATCCGAAATGTTAAGAGTTAAATTTTAATAATAATAAATAATAATAACCGCATGTAAAATTTACCGAAGTACTCAGAAATATTTATGATGATATAACAGTCGTACGTGAATTTTAAAATCATACAGAACAAATATGAGTTTCTTTATAGAAATTAAACAACAAAGATGGAAGATTTCCTTTCTTAATTAATTACTACTTTAATCCAATGAATGATTATATATATTTATAGTGTTGTTAGAAATTATTCAAATACATAATTATCTTCTTGAGGTTTTCTGTAATAGCCATTTTTTCGACATAAATTTTATTAATGATGATTTATTATTAACAAAATTTCTTTATTTACTTACTAATAATTCAAACAGAAGACGCTACACAAAAAAGGTTTTAAAATTTTGTGATGTTTATTTATCATTTATTATTGAGTAAAACTTTTTGAAGTTAGTACTCAAAACATCTGTTAAACTACATTTTAATGCGATTTCTTCTACTCACATTGTATGTCTGGGTCAAAAAAGTAAAAGCTTTCTCATTTTAAAGAACTCAATTGAGCTGAAATTTTCTACATGCGATTGATTCTTTTGGATGGCAATACGACAATTTAATTAAAATAAATAAAAATTAATTGATTAAAACTAATTATTTAAAGAATAAAATTTTACGCCAAATCGCCAAATCCGTCGCCAAGGTGAAGGGGCCATTGCTTAAACTCTCTTTTATTAATTATTATTTTGTTCAAAAATGAATGAAAAATGAATTCTTAATTTTAATTTTTTATTGAAATGGCATGCATGAAAAATAATAACAAATAGGCATCACAAAATAATCTTAAATCTGCAAGTAGTTTCCTAACGTTAATTGACGCAGTACTCTCAGATAGCACTCTAAAATTTAAGGTCTTCTACCTTTTTGCAACAATAAATGTAGCCCACTCACATTATGTATTTGGTTTTAAAATGTGTCAATTTTTAATGCATTTTGAATTATTTTACTTCTTTTGTAAGTCAATGTTCGTTCACTTTATAATGCTTAATTGAGCTAAAAATATTATATGTATTTATTTTAGATGATAAATTTAATAAACGTCAAATAATAAAAGTAATTAAAACTAATTATTGAATAAATTCAATTTGACTCAAGGTTCCCTTTTGCTCTTAAAATTTAAGGTATGAAAAATTATGTCACTCAAAGTGTGAAGTTTGAAAGAAAACCCATGTTCAAAAAACTCGTTTTTTACCGGTGTTATTTGCAATAACAGTGAAGAAAGCCCACATTATTTCATAAAGAATTCAAGACGTGTAACTGGTTTACGCTGACACGGAAAAGTATTAAATCATAGTAAAGATCGGGGGAGGGGGATATTCAGTTTTGAATTATTTATAAAACACTTTTGAGAAAAAAGTTTTAAGAAATATGCATTACTTTACACAAACGTGTGTAACTTTTAAAATATTTTTGAAGCTAAAGAAAAGATTTTTGAAAAATGAAACTAATGCGCAGCTATATGGAAAAAGTTCTATTTATTTTCACAAAATTAATTTTTAATGCAGATAACATAAACCGCAGGCTACATTTTACATTCAAATTTCATCAATAAATTTATTAAGCATTTTATAAAACTTTGGAGAATTAAACTCGGCTTCATATCAGAAAATAAATAGTTATTTCAATGAGTGATATACTTGTTCGATTTGATTTGCATTCCATCAGATTTTCCTGCTGGCTCTCGATAGTGGTAATTCCGAACGATAACGTCTCGAAATCCGATTACCAAATAAAAGCCTGCATACGAAATGCGGTAGTAACCCATCCCTCAACGTTTTGCAACAATTTCATGTTGATTCCAGGCTGCCTAACTGACACTGAAAAGCCATATATCTTAATTTGTAAATTAATATCATCATTCTTCATTTTATAAAAATTCAAAAAGGGTGCCATATCAGATTACTTTGAAAAAAAAACTTATTTTCGAAGTACATCATAATCCGTTAGCCCAACCTCTCGGCAAGAGATGTCTTTGCGTAGGTATAAATAAGCAAAGAACATAGGTAGTAAAATGACCAGAAACATAGTTACATGATGTTAATATGGAAGGTAACTCTCTGTCTCTCTCGTCTTCCAAGCAATAATTTCCCTCCATCTCCTTCAGCTTCTAAGTAAGTGACACCCAGGCTTCGCTACTATCCCGCATTTAGGGAAATCATATCTTAATAAAGTTCTCTCATGCAAAAGCCAACACAGAAAATCAAACTAATTTATTAGAAGTTCAAAAAGATCAAGAATCCAGTTATTACGAATGTGGAGCAGAACCCTTCACGCGCCCTCAAATAAAGAATATTAAAATTTTTTAATTATTTCACCAATATTAAAGGTGGGTGCAAGTCAAGAATGAAATAAATCTCAGCTATCGTGTAATCTCCCGGTATTGAGTGTTGAGTGCTTAATTTTGCTTTCTTCGCAACGTAAGAACACGTATAATCTCATTTGTTCAAATCTTCCGATCTCTCTCTCTCTCTCTCTGACACAACCGATTCCTCCAACCTCCCCTTATACTACTGCTGATTCCTCCAAACTTCTTAATTCTCCCCCTCCCCCAACCTATTCACTGTCTTTCAATTTGTATAGCATAGTCTATTTTCATAATTCAAGAGATGAGACTCTCGAATCAAAAATCATAGAAATACCTAAAATTATAGTTGAAAGGAAATGCAAATGTGAACTCAGTTACAAATGTGCCATTTTTTTTTATGTTAAATATATAAGTTTTTTATAGTTTTCATTTTATTTATTTACATTATTCAAATATTATAATTATTTGCTGATATTCACATACTGTTTACATGTGTCTAGTTTAAGTAATTTAAAATTAAATGGAATACCTTCAGTTGTTATAACCTAATTAAACAAATCACTCAGTACATTAAGGCTTAAAATAATAAAGCATCATTCATCTAGAGCGAGCTCAACTTGAATTGAAGTGGGAGAGTTTCTTCTACTTCAATTCGTATCTCAAAACTAATTTCAAATTTCATTGTTTATTTTTAAGGTAAAAAAAGTGTTTACGAAGAGTACTGGATTTTGAACATAAATTTCTTATAAAAATATATGTAAAATATTCAATATAAAAACATTTCACTTTTTAAATTTCAATATCAGCAGCCCTTATAAGGAGAAGGAGTCCCCATATATCCCCCCCCCCATTGCAATGCTACTGATATTGACTGATATTTTAGACATAATGCTAGCTATTGACATTTATATTCGCAATTTGGTACGAACTAAGCAAGTTTAATCAGTTTCAAAATCCGAATTGCGTTCTGTTGATAGGAACAAATTCGCCTTATGCATCAATGAGGCTATTGCCTGCTCTTGTTGAAGGTTCCTTAGTTTTCTTCTTGAACCCGCAAAATACTGATTTTTGCTTTTTCGCAAATAATGTTATACTCCTTTGTGAAATAGTTCTTATCTTCCTCTTCCAGTAAATCTTTAAGACCGAGTCCGCTTTTTTCCCCTTTCTCTCACAGATAAGTAATTCAAATGTCCTCCATTTGATTCTGACTAAGCCATTCTGCTGAGGACTCGTTGCAAATCATCGACGTGGTTCAGCCACTTCGTAGGATCGTTCTCTTTATAACACGAATAATAGTTCAGTTATTCCTTTCTATCTGCCGATTTCATCTTGGATTTCCCCAAAAGTAATTTATATATATTTAAAGTTTTCTTTTTCACAAAAATCTTCAATTTCTGTTGATTGAAATGCTGCACCTTTATCTGAAATTATGTTCGCTGGATTCCAAACATTTTTATTGAATTTTTAACTTGTCCTGTGCTGCAAAAAATTTGTCTGGACACAGCCACATAAACCTCGTAAAAAATAGATACGTGAAAATATACCAATTATTATGTCTTGTTAAAAGTAAAAGTCTAATGAGAGGGAAATCGATATGTTTGGTATTAAATGGCTTGTTTTCTTTTGGGATCCAATTGAAAATGCTTTTACCAAATTGCATTTGATACAATAGAAAATTAAGCAATACACATGTTTTCTTAGTTAAGGAATGAAAAACCATTCTTACAAAAATCTCCGTTGGTTTTTTAAAGCACCATAATATCCTTAGCCATGAGTGATTTTGATTGCGATGTGTGTCATTGTTTCGAGCACTACAATTATTTATTGTCCATTCTCGTTTTCGAATAACATGCTATTTTTGACCAAATAACCGTTTTTTCGGTTATTTGGTCAAGTTTTAATAAAAAGTGTTTGTGTTTGATTTGAGAAACTGTTATTTTGAAAGATTGTCTCCTCCTCTTGTCAACGTGTAGCTACCATAATAATATTTCAATTCAGTGCATCCATGTGTTTCATCTGATTTCCAATCTTATGAACTATGTCTTGATCAATTTTGCTTGCACGTATTGAACATAAGTACAAACAAACAAAATGTAACACAAACCGGTGGATTCTACTCAGTTATTTTCAACTTGCGAACCGAATTAACACGTCAGTTGAAAAGTCCCCTGCCTACCATAGTAAAACACATTTTTTTGGCAAAATTAGTTTTTTTTATTCCCTTCAAGGGTGATACACTGATTATAGCGACCCTCCAACTTTTCGATACCATTTTTGTAGTACGATTTGTCCTTTGCTTCAAAATAGGCCTCAGTTTCGGCGATCACCTCTTCATTTGAAGAAAATTTCTTCCCCGCGAGCATTCTTTTAAGATCTGAGAACAGGAAATAGTCGCTGGGGGCTAGATCTGGAGAATACGGTGGATGAGGAAGCAATTCGAAGCCCAATTCATGGATTTTTGCCATCGTTTTCACTGACTTGTGACACGGTGCATTGTCTTGGTGTGGCAGCACTTTCTTTTTCTTCAAATGCGGCCGTTTTTCGGCGATTTCGTCCTTCAAACGATCCTATAACGCTATGTAATAGTCGCTGTTGATGGTCCTTCCTTTTTCAAGGTAGTCAATGAAAATTAGTCGATGCACATCCCAAAATACAGACATGCGCCATAACCTTGCCAGCCGACTGTTGCGTTTTCCCACGCTTTGGAGCGGGTTCATCGTGTGCAGTCCACTCGGATGACTCTCGATTGGACTTCGGAGTGAAATGATGGAGCCGTGTTTCATCCATTGTCACATATCGACGCAAAAGCTCGGGTTTATTACGCTTGATCATCTTCAAACACTGCTCCGAATCATCAACTCTTCGTTGATTTTGGCCAAAGTGAGCACGCGCGGCACCTATTTTGCACAGAGCTTTCTCATACCCAAATATTCGTGAATGATATGATGTACACGTTCAGTTGATATCTTTAGAGTGTCTGCTATTTCATTCAAAATCATTTTGTACATTTTTTTAATGTTTTCGTCGGTAACAACCTCTTTTGGGCGTCTACTGCATTCACCGTCTTCGGTGCTCATTTCACCACGTCTAAACTTAGCATACCAATCCTTGATGGTTGATTTTCCTGGGTCAGTGTCCGGAAACTCGGCATCAAGCCAAGTTTTTGCTTCAACTGTATTTTTTCCCTTCAAAAAGCAATATTTTATCAACACGCGAAATTCCTTTTTATCCATTTTTTTTTCACAATAACAAAAGTTGCTTCACTCAAAATGCTATAATTCACATACTAATGATCCGACAGCTGTCAAATTTATACACGGATCTTTTGAGGGTTAGGGCTAACTAAAAAACGTATGGATTTAATTCTTGTAGCGCTATCTATGTGTCAGGCCGGGGAATTTTTAAATGACCTGTTATTATAATTCTAAAACAGCAAACTGAAGAAGGAAGCACTGCAGAAATTATCAATACTCCCACAAATGTGAAACATCGTTTTAAAGTTAATGCATTTTAAATATATATATATTGCTAAAAAATTCTCGATGTATGCGAGTGAAAATCAGTTCAACACAGAAGATAACCACAACTGATGCTTTATTCACAAATATTCAGGACAACACATAGGTAGCAAAGCTTGGAGAGTAACAATGCCAGTCGAAATCACAACACCTGTACAGATTAATAACACAGATACAGAGACAAAACAGCACTTTTGATTGCAGTCACAGTTGTAGAGATATCGACTAGATTTCATCACTTTTTGTGGTCTTATATTTGTCGCCAAAATCGCAAAGTTTCTCACCAAAATGGCCACCAAGATTAAAGGGTCATTGCTTAAATTTTCCTTGTCTGACTGATGAACTCTCTGTAAGTTTCTCTTTTCTTTCATAAGAGAACCGTTAGAGGAAAGGGTCATCTCGTGTTCAGAATTTTAATATATATATATATATATAGATATATATATATATATATATATATATATATATATATATATATATATATATATATATATATATATACAAGTTTTCAATTGCAATAATTAAATTCTTTTCTCAAGGAAATATATTCAAGGAAATTGAAGAATATACTGATGTATAGAAGCCTTAGAATAATGAATAATTTCTAACAAATCAACAGTTCTGGCTGTTTTTCGAAATATTCTTGCTAATCTATAATAGGTAAAACACTAAGTTTATAAATATTATGTAAACTGCTGTTTGTAGAAAATGCAACACCATGAAGGAATCATCAGAATCAAATGAAATTCGCAGCAAATGTCAATTATAGGATATTATGCAAATTAATAAAGTTTCAGAGCCATCGCGCGTGCGCGGCGCGCGCAGCGCCCTCTGAATTGATGCTGAAAGCGTATAAATAAAGTGCTGTAGCGGGACGTTGAAAAATGTCTATGATTATTTGTTAGTGGCAAACGTTTAGTGAGACCTGAGTATGCCTCCACGACGGAAGAATAAGAAATTCAAGCAACTTACGGAGT
The DNA here is from genome assembly GCA_019974015.1 of Nephila pilipes. Lineage (NCBI taxonomy): Eukaryota > Metazoa > Arthropoda > Arachnida > Araneae > Nephilidae > Nephila > Nephila pilipes. The sequence goes on from BMAW01113454.1 coordinate 107,230, forward strand.
TTGAACGAGGGAGGATAATCGGCCTTCAAGAAGGAAGATTTTCCTATCGCGCAATAGCAGCTCGTATGCAGCGGAACAGTTCCACAGTGATGCGAGTTTGGAAGCAGTGGACCGACGAGCACCGAACAACTCGAAAAACAGGCACTGGACGACAGAAGGTGACGTCAGAGCGCGATGATCGACACCTGCTCCGCATGGCGGTGAATGATCGCACAGCTTCCTCCAGGCAGCTAGCAGCACGTTGGTCTACTGCTACAGGTGTACAATTGTCGGCTTCGTCAATTCGTCGTCGTCTGCTACGCCGTGGATTGCGTGCAAGGGTGCCTTTATACAGGATTCCCCTCACGGCGAATCATCGACGGCTGCGTCGGCAGTGGGCTCTTGAGCACAGAGACAGGCGAGCTGATTGGCACCAAGTTGTCTTTTCAGATGAACCACGCTTCGATTTGTGGACCCATGATGGCCGTGTTCGTGTTAGACGTTATGCCGGTCAACGCTGCCTTCCTGAGTGTATTATTGAACGACATAGTGGTCGAACACCCGGAGTTATGGTCTGGGGTGCGATTTCGTATCATGGACGATCCAATTTGATACGAATTGAGGGTAATCTCAATAGCAACAGGTACATCCGTGAAGTGCTACAGCCCGAAGTCGTTCCTTTCCTTCGAGGCATCCCTGGAGCTATCTTTCAGCAAGATAATGCACGCCCACATGTTGCGCGGACTGTTCGAGACTTCTGTTCAGCACAACGCATGCAACTTCTTCCTTGGCCTGCTTATTCACCGGATATGTCGCCTATTGAGCACGTGTGGGATATGGTTGGTCGGCGTCTCGCTCGTGATCCGCGTCCTGCAGTTTCCAAAGACGAACTTTGGTTGCGCATACAAGCGATATGGAATTCTCTTCCTCAAGCAGATATTCAACATCTGTTTGACTCCATGCCACGTCGTATAGCATGGTGGCTGCACCAAATACTGATTTCGGACGCTTAATTTGTTTCTTTTGTTTTGAAAATTTCATCATTTATTTGTATCAGTACAAGTCGTTTCTGCATTAAATTTCATTTGATTCTGATGATTCTTTCATGGTGTTGCATTTTCTACAAACAGCAGTATATTTTGAAAAAACCAGTAAGCTTAATTATTCGAAAAGCTGAGCTTAATTATTTGAAATTTAGTACCAACAGTAGGGAAAATTTTCACTTGAAGTTTCGATTTCAGTAATGGAAGTCCGTGGCTCAGTCAGTACACTAAGTCGTTGGCTTTAAAGTTTGAAAGGTCTTCGGTTAAGTCATTTTCTCAATTCAAAGGACTTTGTTAACTTCTATTACATTTGTTGAACCACCTGTCTTTTTCAAAACTTAAAAACATTCTTTGCATCAGCTTCATCTATGTAAAATAGAACTTTTCCATTTAGATCTTACTCAGGAAGTATCGTAAATAGATTTTTCACAAAAAATGTTCTGAAATGAGTAGTGGAAATGCCTGCCGAGCCAAATCGATCTCTTTATGGGATTTTCCCCCAATTTTTAATTCACAGAAAGAAATTAATATCGGAAAATTCTTTCAAATTATCCTACTTCAACCCCGAGCTTTAATAGATTTATTTTACATCATTTACTTTTAAATTTTAAATTTATCGATATGAATGCGCGATCTAGAACAAATGGATCATTGGTGTATCATTAGTGAATCTAGAATACATTGTTCTGTAAGAGATGCTTTAATCGAATCTTATTCAAGCAAAACTCAAATAAATGTTTTCTTATATAATTGTAATTCATAAAAAGTTAATTCCATTGCTAATCCGAAACTAAGTGCAGGAAGCGAAATAGCCGCGAAAGTTTCAAAGACGCTATATGTATATGCAGGCTAGAGAAAATTTTAATTGACATGGGTAGAAATATATCCTGCATTTCTGAAGAGACAGTCAAGAGAAATAATTTGAATTTCTAATTGCATAACCTTTTTTAGAAAACAAGCGGCCATCCATCATTAAAATTTACCACAGATTAAACTTAGAATTTGACAACTTTAGACTTACGATAACTACTAGTTTCACAGATTACTTTGTCGTTACTGGAATATGTCTGCTTGCTCTCTTTAGTTGATCTGTTTACTTCAGCTCAGGTTTGCTTTTGTGTTTCTGTGTGTACAAGTACATATATAACACATCGATCAATAACTCCCGAGTCTAATTTTGAAAACAACATTTTTTTTGCAAAATTTTTTTTTATTCATCAACATAACACCTTTTGTTAATCACCTTTTAGGGTGATACAATCGTTCCAACGCTTTTCCAAATCTTTTTTTGTTTTTGTGTTTTTTGTTTTGTTTTGTTTTTTTTTTCGCAAGAAATCTTTTTTTTTTGCGAGTAAATAGCGATAAACAGCTTTCTGAATCATCGACTCGTTGCTGTTTTTGTTCCATCGAAAACAATCGCGGCACCCACTTGGAAAAAACCTTTTTCACTTCACTTCAAAAAACCTTTTTCCTGGTCCGATCGACTTAAAATTTTGACACGTTTCAAGCAAAGGTTAGTACTCTAGAAAGACCTGGTTACTGGTTTACTACGAGCGCCATCTCTGGGTTAGTTTCGGGAGTTATTGATCGATGTGTTATATATATATACACACACATATATATATATATATTAATATATATATAATAGCAGACCTGACCACGCGTTGCTATGGCTAAGTTATACGCTGAATTATATTGTAGTAAACTATTCAATACAGTCAAATTATTATTTAGGAATAAAGACAAAAAAATTGTAGCCGATGTAAAAACCCACGGGATTGAGATTTGAACCTTATGTCAAAATTTAGAGGTGATTGATGAAAATTTTCGTGGAGTTAATATTAAGCGCAAATCAACATAAAATTGTTTTTCACATCAATAACAATATTGAAATACCACATGAATTTATCTAGAGGATACACTAAAATTTTAAAGTTTTCCTGAAAATAAAAATTTTACAGCTGATCGAGTAAATGTGAGGAATTAGACATATTTACAAAGCCTCTTTACAAATAACAAGTCTTAACTTAAACAATATTCATTCAATAACAATTATTTTAGTACATTCCATAGAAAATAATATAGATTAATGGTTCAGAAAATTTCAAACAAATATATTCATAACTTTTTCAGTTATCATTGTCCCCGTGCACACATTATGCGTAAAAAGGCAGTTTTGAAAAAAACACGTTGAAAGTTTAAATCATTGTACCTTTACATTAAATTATTTGTGTGGTAGGCTAAAATTCCCCGGACTTGTATGTTATACCTTTATTAACCTCATCTTTGGCTTAATTTTGTTTTCTTTTTAGATCAGTGTTCTTTTCCCGGCAGTTTTCACAATACGTGATGAATGTCGTCTTGATTCAGTTTTATCCACTCTTCATCAAGTTGAGCAAACCCTTTCAATGTATTTGTTCCTACTTGCACATCAGTTGCACTTAAGAAATCAAACAAACCTTGAAACCCTTTATTATGTATTGTATGATGGTCAAGTAGGCGCCTAATCGTAGATTTTGCAACTCAACAAAAACTTCTTTCGGTATAAATTTCCACAAAACGCTATTAAAACTTTCATTTGCATTTTGTGTTTTCTCATGCAAACATTTATTCAGTAAATTCTTATCGCATAGCTTCATGTAATGAGGTTTAATGATGTTCATTATATTTCGGGATAGTCCTTTAGCAGTATCATTGCATTACTAGTATTTCGAAGCCTTGAACCCACACGCTTTTGAATGTGTCCTATACATTCAAACTTTGTGACAGTATTCTCACCATAAATATTTCCAATCGAATCAAAACCTTTTGAATCCTCATCCCCATAAAAATGCACATATTTTAATGTTCTCATGTGAGTTGATCTTTCAAACATGTGATAGGTACAGATGGATTCCATAACACCGGATGATTCCACGTGTTTCATACACTTATGAGTAATTTTACCTTCAGTATTTTTTTGACAAAATCTGTACATTTCTGACATAATTTCAATGTCCAGCACTTTGCCAGTACCTATGGATATGGCACTAATATATCCATTCAGAGACAAATGTCCTCTTCGCTGCTATGCTCCATTGACTGACGCGCCGCACTGACCAATTTCATAAAAATTATTTTTCTCAGTGGCAGCCTCATTCATAATTTTATTTGTCACATTACTGGAAACATTCTCCAAATTTCTTCAAGAAATCTGTAAGCTGTCTTAGAAAGAATGTTCAAATTCATAGCTGAACATAGCGTTTTTGTAGCAGATTATCCGTTTCCAATAATCCTCAAGCCAAAAACAAATGCAAGGTTGATGCTGTGCATTTCGTTCATTTTTGGACACGCAAAAAAGGAGATGGAATATTCACAGTTTACACATTTTAGTAACAAATTAATTAGATGCTAAGCCTAATACTGATTCTTCGAAAAGCTTTATACCATTTTGAAAACACTCAGGACAATTAAATGAGGAAATAAACTCATTTAAAATTAAATACTATGTTATGATCTTTATTTCCTAAATTATCAATTGTTTTTTAATGTGACTGAAGTTTTGATTCACTTATTAGTATTGTAACACATCTATCAGTGTACTTCTCCTCCACATTCTTGGTGTGACGGTATAACTTTAATTTATATTTTCGATCAGAACTTCGGTTTTTCGTATTAGTCATGACTTTTAACAAAATATTAATTCTAACAACTAAAATCAAAAATATCTAACTGAATTTAAATTCTATCAAAATCAATCCCAACATTTGAAGTGAGTACTAACGTAAACACAGTTTAAGCTTTGTAAACACAATATTGTTGTCAAACGTTTTGAAGAAATTGGGTGTTGCCATACAGTCTTAAAAGCACAAATTAAACAAATAATTTGCAATAAAAAATAATATTGTAACCATATATTGAGATAAAAACTACCCTATCTCTCAAGTTGGACCAAACAACAAATAGTGTGCAAAATTTCATTAAAATCAGTTCATTGGGTTAGGAATTCATTGCGGACAAACAACGAGACCACGAAATTTAAATATATTTATATATATATATATACGTATTGTAGTCTATCTCATAGAACCTCCGTCATCAATGTAATAGCTTATAATAACTTTGACAATAAAATTAGATTTTCATAAGTTAATTATAATTTTAATATTTTTCAATTTTAATAAATAAAAGCAAAAAATCCTCATTACGGATAAAATAACGTAAATCATAATATAAATATATGATTTTTTTGTTTGTTTCAGAATCACAAATAATTAGTTAACTGATACAAAAAGCTCTCTCTCTCTCTCTTTCTTTATTCTTTTAATTCCTTTGCAGATCAATGACTTCATTATACCAATTATTTTAATGTTTTCATATTTTTCCTTTCACGACAATTTTTTCATTCAACAACAATCTTTCAACCATCTAAGTCCTGAAGGTCTTACTTTCTTTAGGTAGGTACAGAAATCATGAACCCAGGTACCCTATTCTTTTTCATACGGTTTATTGTGTTTGGTAAACACGGATGTCGCGCCCTCAGGATACCCTGGTAATCCTTTTCTACTTTTCAACACCATCTTTCTTGTCAACCTTTTTTTTCTTATTTTTTCTATTTTTCAAATGTCTAGGTACAGTCATATCTTGTTTGTTGCTGCACCACCCTATCTAGCTCTTGCTCCCCATTAAACTCCGCTGTCGTTCACTCACATTCACTTAACAAATAGATGTTTGTAACAGTAAGGGCTTCTGTTGAATTGGGGCATTTTTAAGGTAAGTTGTGGTTACCACTGTATGCCACCATCAAATAAATGGCGCCGATTGAATGCCTCGATTGCTGTCGCGTCGAAGTTTCAGCGTCGATGAGACCGTATATATCATTATACGAATGCATTGGAATCCAAATACCATTCAAAGGAAGGGAAGATTCATATGAATCTGCTTCAAAGAAGTCGATGACGTTCACGTCGGAAGGGATGGAAAGTCGAAGATTTTTGGAATGCGAAGGACGTCATACCGAAGAAAAGATAAAAACTATCAACAGACAAGGTAACAATGAGTTACTCCATTCTCATTCCTAATACATATACAACTCACTAAAGCCAAAGATTCAATCCAATTTTGTTGTAAGACAATCATTATGATAAGACCTGTGTTTGTGTGTCAAAAACAAAAAATGCAAAATGCACTTATTGATAAGACATGAGGCAACCTTAGACCTGAATTTGTTTGGCAGTAGAATGGTACAAATCATGTATGATGTTTCAAGGAGCACTATAAAATTCTCCATGAAAATATTAGGAAAGTTCAAAGAGAAAGTATGGTGGAGAATGCGACTGTAAATTCTGCTTTCTAAAGTGCACCAGAGTAGCTCAATGATATTGAAATCCAGGGATTGAGATGGCCATAAGAGACGAGTAATTCCATCTTCATGTTTCTGAAATCATGTCTGTACAGGTCCAGATGTATAGATTGGACAATTGTTATCCTGCAAAACGGCATCTCCTGATGAAAATAATGTTTGCACCATGGGGTGTACTTGTTTGACTAACATGTCCACGTACTCCATTGCAATTACCCGATATTCTAAGATTATGACGGGGCCTGCAGAAAATCATGTGATTGCTGCCCCAATCATAACAGAGCCGCCTTCATGCTTCACAGTTAGAACAAGGCAGTTTCAATCAAATGCTTGTGGAGGTGTTCCCAAAACGTATACACGAACAGTTGAGAGATACAATGTAAACAATGATTCATCTGACCACATTACTTTCTTCCATGCATCTTTTTGCCAGTCTTTATGTCATTGACACTGTTTACTTTATCTGTGACAAGAGATTTGGGGAAAGCTACTCTTCCGTTTGTTTGTTGTTTGAGCACCTCTCTTCTAACAGTAATCGTTGATACAAGAATCTGCAGATGATTATTTAGTTCTTCAGACTCTTGGGCTGCATTTGTCTTCTTTTTGAATGCAACAATACGCTTCAATATCCAACGGCCTTACTCAGTCAGCTTTCGTCTACAGTTGATTGGCAGATGTTTTTTTACTTATATGAGGTATTTTATCATGACTTTCGAGACTGTACCTCGAGGAACATCCATAACATCAGCAGTTGTATTTACAGAAGCTCCTACAAGGCGAGCTTTAACAATTTGCTCTCGCTGAAATTTTGTAAGTTCTTACATCTCACACGACTAAGAAGGAACAAGAAAGCACCAAGCTTCATAATAACTTGTAGAAGAATGTATTTCACTATTTTCAAATAATAAATAGTAGTGATCAGACTGTTATCTAATTCTTATAAAATCTATTCATAAGAAGTATTCATATTGATAGGTGTTTCCTTTTTACTTTAATAGCCACCTGTTTGTGTATGTTTACTCATATATAACTATAACTCCACTGAATGGTGAAAACAGATTCTTCTACACTCTTTTATTCAGCTCGACGTAGTTTCTTTGCTCCGTCCAGACTTTTTTCGTGTTTAGTTTAGTTTTTATTAACGTCGCACTAGAAGCAACACGAGGGCTATTGGTGACGGACCTCGTAAATTTTGAACCACGGCCAAGTGACGAGGACGACACTTGAGCTGGCACCCCCTCTCCTAACATCCACACCACGCCAACGGGAGGACTTTGGGTCCCGAACAGATTTAACGTGCATCAGCCCCGGCTACACGGCGGGTCTTTGGCGGCCAAGGATCGAACTCGCGACTGAACGAAAACCTCCGGCCGCTAGTCCACGACCTTGACCACTTGGCTACCGCGGCCCAGACTTTTTTCGTGATAAGCAATGTTCATGCTGCAGTTTTTCCAAATGTTGGAAAATAGATTTTGATAAGAAAAATTGTTTGCATATCAACGACTAATTGCTGCATCTTTTATACGTTTGAATATTTTTGTTTCATTCTTAATTGAAAATGTTTTCCTCTTCACAGAACTCATCATTTTTACAATTTTTTCAGGATACTGTTGAGAGGGCAAAATGGCTTATCAATTTGTAGAGAACGATTCCCTGAACACAAGGAAAAGAAGGATTCAGGCGATGTCTCTATGGTTAGTTCCCCAATTATTCTGGTTTTTCAAGGGATGTTTTGAAGAATATAGTCTATATAGAGGACAAATAGATTCCTAAAAACGGCGGGGAAAGAGGAATTTCATTTCTGGAGTAATAGGTCCGTGAGCTACCCAGAATTTAAATTTGTGATCATTACCGGTTGCGGTGTTACCGACGTACCGCCTCCTTATCGTAACTTTTGCGGCATTCGATTAGTAGGGTTTTCCGGTCAAGCTTCGCTACAAATTCCCCTGAGAGTTCAGGTTATGGTAAAGACAAGGCTCATCCTTCTGAGCAATAAAAATTGACGTTTTTTGATCTTCACTGAACTTTAAACGCTCCCCCTCTTTTAGCCTCAATTTCTGAAACGAGTCGCTATTCCCTGATTGGACAGTTAAATCTTTCTTACCTTCCCTGCTTCCAGAAATGCTCTTTGGGACTTAATTTCAAGATTTTTGTCTTAAATGGACCAGATTTAAATTTTAAATAGTACAGGCTTTTAAAATGGATTTCGCAATAATTTATGCACTTTATTCAGTAAAGAGTTTAATTCTTAATAAGAATCACTTATTGTATCCTGGGTACTAGGAAAAACTGTTAAATGTTTCTCAATTTCTGGAAAAAACCGAAAAGTCTAGGTGATCCAATTTCACTTTCAACACATAACCAGTGGTTGATTGCAAGAAAAGTCAGGCAGGATAGAAAGAGTGGGATTTGAGAAGGAATTCTGGAATGCCGTGGTTCGGGGATCCTCATGAGTATATTTGAATTTTATTGATTGATTGTTTATTGACATCACTCGTAGAAGCAACAAGGACTACTGGCAACGGAATCCGTAATTTTGAACCTCCGTTAAGAGACAAGGACATTTGACTCCCTTCTTCAAACTTCCAAATCACGCTCATGGAAAGACTTTGATCCTCGACAGATTCAACGTGCATCAGCCTCACTTCACGGCGGTTCTTTAGAAGCATCAAGGCTCAAAACCATGACACGACGGAAACAACGCCAGCAGTGAGTTCATGATCATGACCTCTAAGCTACTGGAGCCGCTACGTATTCATGAATTTACCATTAAAAGGCTGGAAGGAAAAATCTGAGGAAGAAACTTTTCAGTTCATTATTAGAGAACTTTCATTTTCTCAGAAGTTCATAAAAAGAGTTTAAAGTAACATTAATTAAATATGAGTCAGTTGGGACCACAAAAAAATGCATAAACTTTCACGAGAGATGAATTTATTTGATTGTGCGTGTGCCCGATCACATACAAATTCATTATTCCTAATCAAATAAATATAAATAATGATTCATTACAAAAAAATACGAGATAAAAGCTATTTTGCTAATTTTTTATTATTATTCTCCTTTACATTTACACGAACTTCACTATATAGTTAGCCTATCAAGAGACTTGACGAGATAGTAAAAATTATTTTGAACATGGAATATTTTCTATTCTTCTAGATTTAAGGTAACATTTTATATGCAATGAAAAGAATAGTTAAAGAAATACTCGATAAAAAAAATAATTCACTGTAAAAGACGTTAATCATTATATCGTTTAGCCCTAAAAAATGCCAAGAAAGTCAAATTAAGAAATAGTTTCAAGCTATCCATACAAAAATGGCGATCTCACAACTATCATAAAAGTTTGTCGATGAGAACACAAATTCAAAATCTCTTCGTGAGCTGATTCTATCAGACGTTGAGTGATATAAATATGAAATAATGTTCTTAGTTTCAATGTGGGATAGTGGCCGCGGTAGCCAAGTGGTCATGGTTTCAGACTCGTGGCAGGTGGTTTTCATTGAGTCACGGATTTCAGCCTAGGCCACTTAATACTCGCCATGTAGCCGAGGCTGATGCATGTTAAATCAGTCGGGGCCCAAGGTCCTCCCATTGGCATAGTATAGAAGTTAGGAGAGGGAGTGCCAGCTCGGGTATCGTCCTCGTCACTTGAACGAGGTCCGTCGCCAATAGCCCTCGTATTGCTTCTAGTATGACGTTATTAAAACAAAAAAAAATGTGGATTTCAAACATTTTATTCTCATTATGTGTAAAGTATGAGAGTGACTGTTGAATTTTATGGCGAAAGAACCAAATTAGGCTCTACTGCTTGTTTACACTTGTTTAACATATTCTAATTTTTTTTTTTTTTTATTTTTAAAATACATTAATATCTAAACTTATATAAAATGAATGATAAAAAAGTACAATTGTAGAGATTAAATTTTTTTTTTCCTTAAAAAAGCAAATAAGTTACGGTGGTGGTTTCCCCCACCAAGTCAGACAAATTTAAAACAGACAAATGGGGAAAAAATGAGGTGATGATGATTAAAAACAAGACAGACAATTAAAATGTGATAGATAGTGTATAGGACATAACAGGAAGGACAATTGAGGATATAATCGCCAAACAATTAGTTTAGTTTAGTTTATATTAACGTCGCACTAGAAGCAACACGAGGGCTATTGGCGACGGACCTCGTAATTTTGAACCACGGTCAAGTGACGAGGACGACACCTGAGCTGGTACCCCCCTCTCCTAACATCCACACCACGCCAACGGGAGGACTTTGGACCCCGAACAGATTTAACGTGCATCAGCCCCGGCTACACGGCGGGTCTTTGGCAGCCAAGGATCGAACCCGCGACTGAACGAAAACCGCCGATCGCTAGTCCACGACCTTGACCACTAGGCTACCGCGGGCCCTAATTGCCAAACAAAGCGAATATGTCGAAGGTGAGTGGATTTGACATCTGCTGTCTGCATTGAAACAATAGGCTATGCTCCAATTATGGCTTTATCAAATGAAGTTTGATGTGGATCTGAAGACTCCATAATTCCTGCTATGCCGTGTTTATGTATTTTATCATAGACAATAGACGCCCTTTAGCAGGACTGCGAGCTGCTGAGGATTCGTTGCCGATCGGACAGCAAAGTTCGGTTGGATGGTTTTATTAATGTCGCACTTGAAGCAACACGAGGGCTATTGGCGACGGACCTCGTAATTTTGAACCACGGTCAAGTGACGAGGATGATACCTGAGCTGGTACCTCCTCTCCTAACTTCCACATCACGCCAACGTAACGAGTTTGGGCCTCGACAAATTTAATGTGCATTAGCCCCGGCTTTGATGGCATCAGAGCTCAAACCAATTGATTGATTTCATTATCATCGCATTAAAACCGAGACGAGGGCTATTGGCAAAATGCATAAAGGGACTGAGTTCACCCAAAGGGTTTAGAGCTACTGACCAGGCCCTCGGGAGACAATCACTCCCGCACTGAGCATTTATTGGCAAAAGAATTTAATTTTTTTTTTTTTTACAATAAAGGGTAAGATATACGTACCAGCCTCTTTCACTAGGCCACGATGTGCGAGATAACTTCCGATGTCTTTCATTTGACGTTTCCTATGAACTTATTCCAATTTAAAATTGAAATTAATTACAGCTCTTTATTGTGCGAGGTCTCCCACATCTAACGAGAAGACACCGAAAGATAACAAAAATTATGAAAATGCATCAATCCACTATGAGGATTGAGTGAAAACCGGCACAAGTTTAAACAACGCTATTCATACCTTTTCCACTGATTTTAGAAAAAAGATCGAGCCAAATCAATCTCCAAAATTTCGAATCCTATGCAATCTACCACAGGTTACAAAGGAGCCGATTGGCTCTCTATGACTATTGCTAACGTTAAACTACTGTGCAATATTACAAAATATTCACAATAGTTTTCCTTGCCCCAATCATTCAAAGCACTTCTCCTATTTAAGTTTATATCATTTGAATTCCTGTACGACAATTGTTTCTACCTACAGAACGGATCAATGTCTGTTTAAAGAAAACTAGCATTCATCTCAATTGAATAAGATCTAACTGGAGAAAATTTTACATATGAATATGTACATTGAATATAAACGAGTTTCCAAATTTGGCAGTTACATTGCTTTTAACAGATACTTTAAATCTTTTTAATGGATATTTTAACTGCGTCCGATACAAACCCGAAATATTAAAATTTGCCACACAAAAGTTAGACTAAATCGAAATTTTTCAGGAAGAACCGACTCGTTTAGATCTCATATCAGACACATAAATATTAACTAAATATAAATAAATACAAGTAAAAAGCATTTTAAATCAAGCTTTTATTTAAAGATGGACTAAAAGGTATAAAAAATTTTAGTGTAACATAATATACAATATATAAAAGCTTGGACGCCCTTAAGCGCAAGATCCGCTCCCATCTCTCACCTTTGAAGTGCGTCACTGTTTTAGCATACCATCATATTGTATTTCATCAGTTAAACGAGTTTGCGAAATTTCAGCATGTTTTGATGATAGGAGTTAAAATTCGATTACTAATTTCAAAATATCTCTGGAAAGGCATACATACATATGAACATAGAAAGATAAATAAAAGCTTGTAATAAAGAATAATACACAAATTACGAGTACGCAGTTCAAATACAATTTCATTTTTAAAACTTATCAGTATGATGACTATCCTTCTCTGTTTTGAAGAAATTAAATTGCAATAATTTGCATTTTTTTAAATGAAATGCTATTTATACTACTGTAATCATTGCATATATCCATTAAAAAAAATGCTAAATCTTATTAATAACTGAAAATGAAAATTTTTTGTATTGTTTTTTACACATTAAAGCTGAATGAATATTCTGAAATCCTTTCATGGACCACATAAGGTCTGAAAAAAAATTTATATTTTATAACAACTTCTAACTACATAAAGCTTTTCATAAATAATTCAATTATCAGCAATACGGAAACTGGAACACAAACGGTAATCTGACCCCTTTTTTAATGTTAAAGAACAGAATGTTTAACTATAAATAACACTGTCTGAAGAAACGAATGATTGAGATGTTTCCATACAAAGCGGAATCTTACGCGAAACGGGCAAAATCTAGAAATACTTTTAAGATATGGAAGTACCGAGAGATTTCGATCACAAATCATGTATTTTAACTATCATTGTATTTATTATTGAAGATCATCCCATTTATTCCTTTATTAACTCGCCAATTTCAGGAAGATTTTATATATTTAATTTTGATAATTTATTTTTACTTCACTCTCAATGATACTGATGATTCCATACAAAAATAAAGATGAAAGCAAATTTCTATAGTGGCTTAAGTAGGACTATTTTTTGTTAGTCTTTTGGTAAAGAAACACAAGAGAGAGTATCATCACCATTAAAAAAAAAAATTCTTCATTCGAGTATTGTTTCATTTACATCAGTCCTTTTTTAAATTATACTCATTGACAATTACTGGATACATATTATGAAAAGAAACAGAAGTATAAGTAATGTGATTATGGTACAACTGACAAAATCCTAAATGTTCGATTAAATTTTTTGAAAAACTCTCATATCAACTTACAAGCTAACCATAATTTCAAGTAAATGCAATCTAAATCGCACATTAAATGTCAACATTAATCATTCATTAAATAATCTCAAATTTTTAGTTAACAACTAATCCATCACTACAAAGAAACTAAAATAGGGTATATTTCATAGTCTTTTAAATATAACTATAATTTTAATTCTTAAGGTTTAACTCAATCACTCTTAAATTTTAAATTATCTGCAGATTCCCGAGATGGAAAAACTGTCGAAAACATTTCAAGATATATAAAGATCTAAATTTGGAAAAGTTTCTTGTGAAAACAAGTTTAAAAATTCGTTCTAAAGAAAATAGCTCATTGAAATTGTTCCAATAATTTTCTTTCAAAATTTTTAAACAACTAACATTTTATAATTAAATTCTTATTTTTATATTTATATATACATTTATATATAAATATAAAAATATTTTATATTTTTAAAAATTCTCCCTAAAATTTATTAAAGAAACTCATTCAAAAATAATTGTTCAAAGCATTTATTTATAGAACATTTCAATATTTTAAAAAAACATCAATTAATGATAACCAGGTACATAAAAAATTTTTTATTATTAAATTCCAAAAGAAAACATAATTGTATCTTTAATAAAAATTCAAAACTGAAAAGCACAGTATTCACAATTTAATTTCATGACTATAAAATAATTTAATCAAGAATATCCAGGTAAATCACTGATTCATTTTTAACAGACTAATTATCAAAATAGATCTATCAAATTACATTAAACTGCAATACTTTATTGAACCTATATACTACTGCTCTAAACATAAATAATATGTATATTCTTTTAATACAAAAACAAATTACAGAAATAAAGATAAAAAGTTATTTCTAGCAATTCAATACTCCAAACCATTGTAAATACAAATCTTATTAATTTTTATAAATTCAATACTTACAGATCAATATAAAAAATTATTACACCAACTTAAACACACAAAATATTAATAAAGAATTTTTACAATCTTAAAAGTTTGTTTTCAGAATATTAAAAATAAATTCTAGAAATCAGAATAGGAATTTTAAAAATAAAAAAAAGCAATAACATTTAAAAATTATAGCAAAACTCTCCTCTTTTTTTAACAAAAAAATTTTATCAATCTTATTATCTCTTAATATATATCTCAACAATTAGTAAATAATGTTTTGTATGGGAAAAGCTATCTATACAAATATTTAAAATGGTGCAATATGCACAAAGTGCACAAAAATATTTTGTGCAATAGAAATTTTTTTATACTATTTGGCAGTGATATTTTCAAACTCGTTCCACATTATAATAATCTTCTAAATATAGATACATATTTACAAAGAAATAAAACCAATAAGTGTGCAACAAAATTCATTTCGACTAAAAATCTGTTTGTACTTAAAATTGAAAATAATCAAAAACCAAAAATAGAGAATAAATATCAAATCCATATTAAATAGAAAAAAAATTATTTCATAACATTTCATTTTACTAAGTTATTACATACACATTCACAAGTAAATGATACAATAACATCAAAAGATCAGACTTTTTAAAGTTATTAAGAAAGCCTACTCGAAGTTGTCGCTAACTTGTTTTATCATAATTACAGTAACTATCCAACTTCAATTATAATCTTTCTAAAACTATTCTAAAAATTTTAATTTTAGTAACTAAAAGTAATGAATCAAAACTAATAATTATATCAAATTATAAAATAGAAATAAAAAGCTGGTCATTATTCTATAAATTATTTATTGCAGATGGATAATAAAAATAAAAGTAAGGCATCCAATAGAAAAATATTCTTAAAAAAAATAAATTCATTACTACATAATTTAAATAAAATTAAAATATTTTAAACCAAAATATACCAAAAATAAAATTTAACATAACTAAATTAACAACTTTCATCCCCTGATTCATAACTGAAATCATTATTTTTATTTTAAAGAGCACAACAAAATAAAAGTCTTAAAGAAAAGTAAACAAAATAGCTTAAGAATTTTATCTAGAAAAAAAAAATAAAACTTGACATTTAATTTTTTTCAATAATTTTATTCAAATGTACAATTATTTTCAAAACTGATTATTAGGTAAAAATCAAATAGCAATATATATATATATATATATATATATATACTAATTTATTAATATATATTACAGTGAATTATTTTGGAGAATACTCTAAAAATAATTCACACTTTATAAATTACTAAAACACTTTATACAATTTGTTACATACAAAAGCAATTCAAAATACTTGTTATCAAAAAAATTTCTAGGAGCTGTTGTTTCCAGTTTAAGAAAGTGGTCTTTTAAGATTTGTGTTTTCAATAATTTTGCCTCAGATTTCTACATTGAACTTATATTTAAAGATATATTACAAATCACTTTTATATTAAGTTGTTGATAAAACATAAAATAATCGGCATTCAAAACATTTTTTTTCTTCAAAGAAACATCAAAGAATAAGCTGTTAAGATTTAGGATTACAATACTTTTTATTATTTAGGATTACAATACTTTTTTTTATTTTGTTTTAGGATTACAATACTTTTTATTATTATATGATCTGAAAAACATAAGTTTTTCTTTCAAGTATATATATTAACTTTTCTCTTTAATTGCATACATAAACATAAAAAAAACAATTCAAAGATTGATACCTTTTATCACAATAATATTTATGCATTTTTATTATTTATCTAAAGGTAAAATTTTAACTTCAAAGTTATTCTATCATTAAGAAGTCTTTGAGATCAATGAATAATAGAAATTATTGCCCATTTTATCCAAAAATTAAATCCATCTTGGCCAAATGTTAAAACAACTAGAGATCAAACTTAAGATTCTTAGATGAAGAAAAATTTTCAATAAAAATACGATTTTGTGCAATTATAAACTTGTAAGCCCTTTTACGATGACATTAAAATTAAAAAATACTCCATTTATGTATAATTTTTTCTCTCATTAGAATTAAAATTAACTTATTTTTCAAATAAATAATTGAAGACAAAAAAAACAATACATAACATATATGATACAAGAAAAAATTAGATTGGCATAAACAGAAAATGGGTTACTTATGACACATTGATCTCCATACAAATATTAAGTCAGAATAGAATATTACTTTTGAAGCCTTATCAATCAGGGAGGGGGGGATGCCCAGTTTGCGTATTTTTTTCTTAGCTTAATTTACTTTTATTTAAAAATATACTTCAAAAATCTAAAAATATTACCCAAAGCTGCAATTTAAAAATAATTAGACAAAACAAAATTAGAATCTAGCAAAATTAAAAAAATATAATAAACTCGATACTGATGGAACTGTATACTACAATTCAATAACCTTAATTTTGAGATATATCTCTGCAACAAAAATCTGTCATCCATATTTGGTCTTGTAGTCTATAAATTAGATACTATTAATCACTTGATACATAGCTTAAATTTATTTACCAGTTCGAAGTATGCAAAATTTTAAATATTATATTCATTGAAATTTTCCTTATCACAAAATAAAAATTAAACAAGGTAGGTCTCATTTTTATATAAAATCACTCTTTTTAGAAAAGGCAAAATTTTATTTGTTTTGGCAACATGCTGCAAATGATGAATGTTAATAGCTTGTGATATTAATAGAGATATTATAATTAGATGCCTTGCAAATCAACAATAAAAACTAAAAAAATTAAATATATATTGACATTTAAAAAATAATCCTACAAAGTCATTTTACATTTCTCCCTCCTGCTTTAAATCAAATGTTGCTTAAAATAGCACTTCTCTAAGATATTTATTTCAATTGAAATTAAAGAGATGATATCATAATACACTCAAAATTACTTGTTTTTAATGCCGTAAAACATTCTAAATGAAGATGAGAGAATATCTACACTCACAAAAAAAAAGCTTCAGAAAGTAATATGATAAACTTTTACCCAAAAAATACATAAGTGCAAATTTTAATGCAAAGGTATTTTTACATTATCAATGAACAATTTTCAGGGGAAAAAAAAACTGTTTTTTTAAATAAATTTAATGCATAATATATGGTACACATCTAAATTCCTTAGATAAAATTATTACATGAAACAACAGACACATTGTTACAGTGTATCAGAAACAGAACAATACTATTGTAGACAATTAATTCAGAATGAATTTTTATTATCATTTTTCATTAACTAGAGCTTATCTCTAAAATAAATGCTGCTTTACATATAAACCAAATTTACTGTACACGTAAAATATTTTATGTTTTCCAATATAAAACTGAGAGCATATAACAAAGAAAAATAAAATGCATGTATGAGTAATTACTTATATATAAAATTATATGATAGTGAAGTAAAAATATTTAAAATGACAAAAACTTGAAAAATATTTGAAATTTTTTATTGCTCATATAAAGATTAACACAACAAAATAAGAAAAATTTAGAAGAAAAACAAAAATCAGAAAATGATGCAGAAATAAAACATTTTTAAAAAACATAAAAACTAATAAAATGCATATTACATAAACTTTTTCCCTGGCACTTGAACTTTTATAATAAAATATACACAATATAAGCAATACTTTATTATACAAATTAAAAAGTACATAAAAATTTTGATATATGCTTAAAGAAAATTGTAAATAAATGTGCAGAAAATAATAATAGAGCAATTATTCATTTTATAATTAGACTCCAATCACAAAAATACAATGGTATGGCAAATGAATCTACTATATAGCAATTCTATATTTAAAATTATTAAACTATTCTAACAACTGCATTTTTACATCACCTATTTACATATATACAATAATGTATTTTTATAACAATCACATCTATATAATTTAAGATAAACATTGTATTTGAGCAGTTAGTAATACTTGCAATTCAAACAGTATTTCACTGTTAACAATGAACTTTATTTCATAGTTGAGTTCTGCAACCAGAACCAGACAGCACAGAAAAAATCAATAAGAATATCAAAATAAAATTAGCTTTTATTTAAAAGCTTTGCATGTGCATATTAAACATCAGATATCATACTGACAATATAAGCTTTGAACACATTTTGCACATCAAAATGTAACTACTAATATAAGATATTTACTTATAAAAAAACTACAGTACATGAAATGGTAGAAAATTTCACTTACTAGATTAGCAAAACTTGAGAGACATGTTCTTTACATGAAATTTTGAAACAGAAAAATATGAATAAATTTAAATCATAAATGAATAGACATTTCCTCAGTTATTATTATATGAATGAGAGAAAAATAATAATAAAAATCTTAAAACTAATTTTCAGAATTTTGCTACTTTAACTGAAAAATATACATCTAGTATAAATATAATTTAACTTGCCACCATTTATTTAAAAAAAAATATATTTAGTCAAAACCTTGTAACAGCAAAAATAAAGAACTAGTTGATTGATTTGGTTTTATTGTTATTGTATTGGTGCCAAATGAGAGATTTTGACAAGACTTAGTAAATTTTGATATGACATCTGAACTAGTATCTCACTCTCCTAACTTCTACACCATAATATGTGAGAATTTTGAGACCCAGTTCATTAACAAGAAATCTCCATCATATTAGAAGAGATGAATAAAACATGGAAAAAAAAATTTTTTTTAGTGGCAATTCTGTAAATGGTAATAAGTTTATACTCGTCAAACTTAAGGAAAATTTATATCTATGGCTGTTTTATTTTACAGACACACTTCCTTTTTTCAACAATAAATATCTTCAGACTGAAAATCATGTAAAGAAAATTTTCTACAAAAAGAGCAGTTTTTAAATAAGTATGCTACATTCATGATACTTAAAAACTACTTAATTACTTTTAAAAACATTGGAACCAAATTAAACAAGAATTATTTATATCTCTTAAAATAAATTTAATGAAAATAATTGCCTGAACAGAATTACAATTAAGTGCATACAAAGAACACAAACAATATTCTAATAGTTAAGTCTTTCCCCCAAGAAGCCTCAATAATGTAATATTTAATGAAATAACTAAAAACAAAATATCGTTAAGGTTTAATTCTACTTAAACTTTGTTAATAAACTGTCAAATTTCATAAAATATATTCCAGTTGGACCTCCATATACCAAGCTCTCTTATATCAAAATTTATATATATTGCATGTTTTTTTAATTCTTATGGCCTTTATTTACAAAATCTGCTTTATTATGAATATATGGAGATCCGACTGCATAAATATATTATAAAACATATTAATGTATACATAACTTTAATCATTAATAATCTAATGTTGTCAGTGCACGCACGTAATAAAAACTATGCCTTCTAAAATCATTTGGGAGTTGCAGGTGTTTATTATAGAAAAATCTCTCCACTATCTAAACAGCAACTATTTAAAAATTCTAATTTTATTATATTCTAAAGCTGCCACTAATTAAAAAGAAATTGATGCAATACTATTTAAAAATTTTATCAAATATTTACACAAAATAGATAACTAATTTTAATGGATAACTAATGATGCTGGTTTAATTGCAAATCTAGTTTTATAAATTAACACACAAACTGATTTGTCAGATTAAAAATTTAATGATAAACTAATTAAAAAATATTTACACATGTGTAGTTTTCATGGCTTTTTGAATAGGGATCGGAGAAAAAATTATTCAGTGCATTTTTCTATCTATTATATTAATTTTTTTCTTAAAGAGAACTTCTTAATAATATATTGATACTTTAATTATTTTAAATAAATTAGTTTATAACAGGCTCTCTGGAAATAATTTTAAAAGTGCAAATAAAGTTTGAAATTTTTAGAATCACCAATTTAAATTTTAAAATGATTGCATAAAAAACTAATCCAGATCAAAATTTACAGTAATTCTAATCCACCTGCTAGCTTTTATTTTTTCAGACGTTTCAGGGCATTTAAACCACCTTTGAAATGTTTTATCTCTTTCATTCTGAATAACTTAAATTCTCAATGTAATATTTTAAAAATAAATTTAGAAGAAAAGAAATAAACCTTCTGCTCCATTTAGATTTTTATTACTAATGAAAAAATTAAATTGTGTATAATATGGAATATACTTATGTTAAAAACACTCTCAAATATAGTAACAAATATAATCCAAGAAAGTAAAAATAGAACTTCAAGTTGCTAAAAACAAACTAAATGAGTTGATTACATTTAAAAGGATTGACAAATTGTAAACATTTCACTATTAAAATTTATTCATTGAATATTTGCAAGATTATGCATCGTAAGAAAACATGTTCCAAGCAAAAAAAATATTTAAAAATCAATTTGTTTTACAGTTAGACATTTTTCTTATGTATTTCACATTTGTAATGAGGAATTGTAAATTAAATTTAAATTAATTTTAGAAATGCAATTAAAAGCTTCTAAATTCTGTAATTCAAAGAAATTAGCTTAGATTATATATTTAATTTGAACTTTTTACTTCACTATTAACAATTTTACGACCTTTTCTTATCTTAGTTTGAGTTTATCTGAGTATCAAAATGCTCTGTATTTAATGCATTTTCATCAAAATGAAAAATATACACTGATTACATACTACTGGAAAAAACTATTTCCATAAGTCAGAAAGTGTGTTATTCTTTAATTTTATAATGTTAAGTTTTTCACAAAATCCAGATAAATATAATCATTGCCATGTGCTTTAGTCCTGCTAAGAAATGCATCTTTGTTTCACAATTTACAAAAATTATACATTCAATTGATTTAAAAAGTAAAAAGAATTTTTTAATTTAAGAAAAGCATTCATACATAATATGCTTAAGGAATCAAGAGTATCTTAATTTCACAAATTAAATCATGCTGACAAATCAAAAAAAAAAAAAAAAAAATATTGAGGGGAAAAAAAAAAGTACAAAGAAACAAATAAAAGTACTTAAAAACTAAAAATGGTTGTCAATTTAAGGAAATAAATATTCATATAATTTTTTTAACTACACATGTCAGAAACTGGAAATCAATATTTAAGTTTAAAAAGTACTCTTGGTTACATCAAAAAATTCAATATGCATATATTTTTCTTCTTGGAACAAAAAAAATTAGCACAAAAAAAACTACAAAAATATTTTCTCACATATTTCTATCTATTAAGATATTTCTGAAAAATTAATACTTCTCAGGACAATGGTGAGCACATAATTTATTTTATAGCAAGAGAAATTCATGATTATTTTAAAATATAGTGGTGGAAAGTATGATGTATATCATCAATTTTGCATCAATATTAAAATATATAGAAAAATGCATTCAAGCAATTAGCACAGCCATTGACGAAAACTATAAAATTTTAATTATCACTAGTTCAATTTGTTCTACTGAAACCTCACATTTTTATCACAATTAGCTCAGATTCAGATACCCATACTTCATACTCGATAAATATGAATACACTACATATATACATTTTATTCTACTTGTTTGCCAAGATAATCACATTTATGAATTGAAAAAAGTTAATTACTTTGAATTAACACAAAAATTTCATCCTTTAACAAATCTGAGCAGAACACATTTCATGCAGAAGACAGGACCTCTTTGGCACATTCGAATACTTAATATGTTCTTTAAAATTAACAAGAACAATTTCTTTTTGGTAACAAAATTTGATATGTGCATGTCATAATAGGTTCAACAGATTCAACAATATTCTCCCACAGAATTCAATATGAAACATTTCAATAAGTGCACATTTAAACAAGTACTATAACTATTTATTAAATACAATATTTATATTCAGATTTATAGGAAGATATTTTCACATATTTTTATGTAGCAAAATACTGTACAAATAATCCCACATTTACATTTATAAATGGGGAATACAATTAACTTTTATAAAAAAGGTTTGATAGCTTAGCAAAGAAAATAACCTTAATTTAATATCCAGGAAAATCTTATGCTTGCAAAAACGGAGTAAGTTGGATACAAACAGGAAGCTTTTAATCTTGCAAAGCCCCATTGATTGTAACAATTACTTTGCGTGAACCTAGTTAGAAATAAAATGATTTTATTATCATTGAATATGCAGTAGAAAATGAAAAACAAATTAAACAGGATTTCATTGATAATGAAAATTAACTTTTAAGTAAACAGGAAAATATGAATTATTAAGTATTTTAAAAGTCAAGATAATACAAAACCTTTTTTAATAAATACAAAATTATTTAAAAATCAGCCCCATAAACCTTAATGTAAGAAAAATATTATGAAATTATTTTTGAAACAAAAAATGCATGTATTAACAACTCAAGGTTTGTCAGCATCATGATAAACTATAAACAAAAATCTCTAGAAATCATGTGATTTGAATACTTGAAATAATTGTATGTTTTGTTGAGTAAGCTAACACCAAAAATTACATAATCATTTTCAGATTATCTCTTTTCAGATATTCCTGATTGACAGGTAAAAGTTTTCAGGAAAAATAAATGTAGCTTCTGGGAAACAAATATTACAAAGAATGCAATTCTTAAATTAACATCATTGTTGATTACAATTTCAAATAGTGAAAGTAAAAAAAAAAAAAAAACCACCCTATATTATCTCTTCTTATCCCATATCAACAATAAATTGATTCTAAATGATGCTATAACTGATAGCTTATTTAAATCAATGTTTGATTTCTTCTACAGTGCCAGTGATTTTATAAATATTTTTCTCATTAGATGATATTCATTCATGACCTTAAATTATAAGGTTTTACATCAATATGACAAGATTTATGATAATTAAGAAGGAAATATATTTACAATCATTGATATGAATATTACAATGAATTTAATTGAAAAGCACTAACCTGCTCTGTTTCTGTGTTCACATAACCAAATTCCTTGCCAAGTTCCAAGATTTAATTGCCCATCAGTGATTGGTATTGTTAAACTAGATCCTAAGAAACATGCTTTTATGTGAGCAGGCTATGAAGGAAGAAAGAGTTACTTCATTAATTTAAACAAAATGATAGAAAAATTTAACAGACTTTTTGAAAAACTTACACACTAGTATGAGATAAAAAAAAATTAAACAATCATTATAAAATATTCAGATTCCCTTACATACTTTTTTAATCAATGATTTGACATTTTACAGATATTTTGCACTGCAATAACATAGTCAAATTAACCAATGAAAAACAGTACATTTTTTCAATAACAATGACATAAATGATTACACATAAAATGTATCTGAATTACTCTTTAAAAAACATTTATCTAAACAAATACCAAGAAACTTTTCAAATAAATTAAGAATTAAAGAGAAGTTTTAAAAAACTTTAATTATAAAGCACTACTTTCAAACAGAAAATAATTTCACTAATATCAAAACCACAATACTGAATAACATAAATGTTTGAAAACGGACCTTATTTTATTCTAAGATTTTTTTTCTTTTTGTTTTTTGGCATAAAAACAGTAAAACTTTACCTACCATGTCATCAGGGCCTTCACAGGAATGTTTAAAAGGTGTGGACTGGAAAAAAAATATATAATTTAAGCTCTTTCAAAAACACTTTTTTTTTTACATAAATAAAGTGAAATTACTGAAAGTCTTAAAGTATTTTTAAAATAAACATAAAAAAAAAAAAAATTCAGTTGACTTATCCATTAACCAAAAAAAAAAAAATACTTTCAGCTATAATGTGGTTTGTAAGATATTTGCATTTATTTAATCTACACATCCATAGGCATGGATAAAATAAGACCAGATGTTAAAACCCAAACAAATCTGAAACACATTCATATACATATACGGGAGCCCTCGAACAAGTATGATTTACATATACTCCAGAAAACCACATAATTAAAAACCACACTAAAAAAATTTTAAAGCAATGGAAAAAATGATAAATCCCAATTTTTTTTTTTTTTATTTAACTAAAAATATACTTATATATACTACAATGCATAATTCTAGAATTGTTACAGGATATAGATATATTTTTAAAAGAAGTAATTTAAACTTTATTCTTGATATAAACTATTTTTCTAAAAACAATTGAACAGTAGAAACCTTTTACTTTTCCTCTAATATTCCACAATAACAATCAATTTGCTTATCTAGCTCTCAACCAACAATCAAGATTCCTTCTTCATGTGGTTAAAATTCTAATACAAGGTATTTTGCTTTCTCAATTGTATTAAAGAGTTCTTTCAAAGTTTTTTTTTTTTTTTAATGAAATCTTTTTTAGAAACTGCTTCCTTTTCTTCTTCACTTTCATCTCCTTGCATGTACACTGATCTCAATTCTAAGATCATCATTATTAGATGGGTTTTTCCAAAACAATTTCAACAATTCTCGAATATTTTCTAAATTTACATCTTCAAAACCTTTTCATCAATAACTTTGTAGACAGGATCATTGAAGTTACAAAAATCATTTGCATATTCTGGTAAAGTATTCTTCCATGCTGCTCTCAAACATATTGTTTATTTTTTTTCTACTGCTGTTTATTAATAAATTTTTTTCCAAAATTCCTTGAAAGTGATTAAACTATCTCCACTGCAACTTGAATTGCCTGAAGAAATGTTATTCAAACACTATGCTTTGAATGTAGAAATAATTCTTTGGTCCATTGGTTGATGCAAATAGGTTATATTATGTGGTAAAAATATAAGCTTCACAATAGATCACATAGCGACATGTATGCCCAGCAGCATTACCTAAAATAAAAAAAAGCTTTGAAATCCAAAATATTTTCTTAGTAGTATTTTTTAATTGTGGAATAAAAATTCATTGCAATGCATTCTTCATATAGCTACTTTGTCATCCAAACCCTTGAATTTGATTTTCAAATTACCAGGAAGGATTTCTTTTTTCAGATTTTGAACATTGTTGGGTTCATTGTACAATAAATCAGCCATATCACAGTCAGCAGTCACCTTTAAAATTTTCTCAAGTGTAAGTGTAAATCTGTCTTTGGATATTTTATACTAGTGTAGCTTCTTTTCTTGCCAAAAGATTCTTGACATTTTTTTTTTCAAAATAGGCATTAGAATGCCTTTAAATAAGCACATTAATAAATCTTGTACAGCATGTTTCAAGGAAAGGATAATAAAACTTTATTGCACAATAATTAAAACTCTTTACGAAACCACGCAAAAAAGTTTTTTTAATACACTTATTGTTTATTCAGTATAAAAAAAAATACACTGCATGTGACCTTCAGTCATAAAATAGCGTGTTTCCATTTACACAACATATGAATCATCAAAGGCACACTCAGCAAAATTAACACGTCAGTTTTTATAATAAATTACTTCATGAATCTAGCAATTTTGAACAAAGTATTTATTACAAATGCTGAGTACCGAAAATCTGTAGTTTTAAACTTTACTTAAAAACTAGATAATTTTATAAGGCAGAATAAACAAGACATAAATTTATTAAATACCTTATGTAACACAGTCATATAATGTATTCCTAAAGAATTTGGTGTATGTCATAAAAAAACATGAGTTACTTTTTCATTCAGAGAGGTTAAAAATTTTTTCTTTCTGAAAATCTTTTATTTATGTAAACTTGTCAACTCTTATTAAAATTGTTCCTAAGAATAAAAAATACTTCTAAATATACAGCACAACATGCATTTAATTTTTAGTGACAATAATTTGACTGAAATTTATACATCAAAGTAGATAATATACAACAAAAACTTAATTACAAAAAAGGGTCTCTTAGAATAAAAAATAAACTACTTTGATCGATTATACAAAAGTAATAGCAATTCAAACCATCAAGTTATTGAGGTAATACCTTGCTTAAATTGTTGAGTTAAAAAAATAACATAATTTACAAATTTTTCATTGATTATATTGAACTCGAAAAATTATGAATTTAAATTATTATTCAATAAATTAACAAGATCACTACAAATAAAAAACCCAAGAGAAGTAGATCAGTAGGCTGCGATTATTAGAGTTTTAATTCTCATCCTTAACTAAGGTAATTTTCACACAATTTGACAGATCACTGAAAATTAATAGTTCCTGTGTGTTATCACTTCAAAAAGAAATGAAATTGTTTACGAAAATTTTAGAAACATTTAAAGAATTGTAAAAATATCGTGTAGCATGAATGACACATTAAATTGTGAAATGCTTACTTCAGGTACAAGTTGCGTTAGAAACATTTCCATGTCAGCCCTACAAAACAAACAGCAATTTTAAAACAATGTTTCAGGAATATTACAATCACAAGAATTACAGATAATAAAAAATTCATAAATAACCATGATGCAATATATAAAATAGTTTTTATATTTTACCATTTCGTTAAAGTTGAACTACTCATCAATGCATGTTGTACAGTGAAATGCATGCACAAAAATTATTGTATGCTACAACTTTACATCATGATTTTTCTACTTCAACTAAACTAATGACCAAAAAAAATTGGATTTTTCAATTTCATCAACAAAATTATTATTCTCTAATTCAGTTAGGAATCACGAAATATTCAAGAGATTCTTTACAGAAATGTTGAGCAAATATAAAAGAGAAAAGGTAAGTTCTCCTTATTTCAAGTATCTGTAAAAAATTCCACTGACCATTTTCACCAAACCAGATCTTGCTAACCAATGTGATATTCTGCCAAAATGGGAAGTGTCACTAAACAAAGCGACATTGAGCTAAAAATGGAGACAATGAAAACAAAAATGATTTTTCCTATTTTGCTATTTGCCATTGTGACATGGCATGGCCTATTTCATTATTGACAAGTAGGTTTTATACCTTCTTTAATACTTATTTAAACTTAAGTTCTAGCAGCTATTATTAGCTGTGATTTCCCTGCTTTTTTCATCTTGCATTTAGAAAAAATAAGACTTGCCTAACATGAAACAATACAGTGAATATTTATAAATTTATAGAACCCTGGCATCATAAAATGTATGCTAAAAAATATGGCATGTCATGTTTCAAAATGCACAAACAATGGCATTGCAATAATAAAGATTGTAGCAAGAGAGTAATCACTGTAAGAATTTCTGATATAAGGCTATGCTTTTCCCAGAAATAAAAGGAATTTTTGAAAAAAATCAATAATTTTAAGGACTTACAGAAAGCTTTTCAAACTGAAAAATTAAGAGCTGCAAAATTCAACATTTCAAAGTTAATCACCGTTATAGCTTTGTGGATCTGAAGACTGGTGTGCATACAAAAAAAAAATACATTGAAAGATACTAAATCATACTAATACTAAGATACTAAAATCTATAAGATAAGATAATAATAATACTAAGATACTAAAATCTATAAGATAAGATAATAATAATACTAAGATACTAAAATCTATAAGATAAAATATATAAGATACTAATATAATAGAAAGATACTAAATCATTGAAAGATACATGATACTAAACCAAATAGTAATATAAAAAGCATTGAGAATCACACATCACACATAAATTCATAAATAGACTATGATGCTAAACCGAATGATAAAATAAAAAGCAAAGGAAATTCCATACCACCACATTAAATTCACATATAGATGAATTTTGGTAGTATCGAATACACACTGAAAAGGGCCCATGCATTCCTATGAATGGAGTGACAAATTTTTTTATGCTATTTTATTGGTGTAATATCGATGGAAAATTGTATTGCCTTTGTGATCCATAGGATTTTATATAGAATCAGTTTCTCCTTTTTTTTTTTGCCATAAATTTTATAAAGAATAAAGATTTGGACCTAAAATATCAGCTGAAAAAGTAAATGTATTCCCAAAATATAAGTTGCGATTTCAAAATTAACAATATCAGTTTTACTACAACAAACTTTTGTGATGATTATATCTCTATATACATATAAGCTAATTTCAAATCAATTTCAATTTTAAAAAAACATATCTTTGGAGGTGCCATCGGATACCTGCAAAATACTTAGTTCATTACATGAATCAAAAGCTAAATTATTATATGAATACTTATTCAATTTATTAGTATAAAATGATATTAATTATTAAAAAAATTAAATATTGCTATATAAGTACAAATTGTTCAGCAATTAATTTTCAGTTATAAATTTTAATGAAATTGACAAAAAGATAAATATATGGAATCAGTTTCCTAAAGAAATACTCACCGTACATGAGGATCCCAATTCTGAAAAGAGGGGAGGAAAAAAAGAGAATTTAGTTTCATATGTACAAACAAGATTCCTAAAAAAGTATTATTCATTTAATGCATCTAAAAAGTATCTAAAATGAGCTTGAGGCAAGATTTTCTAAAAGAATCAGAGCTGTATCCATAATTTAAAAAGAAAAATGAGTAGATTTAATAAAGCTTCAATATCCAGTATTAATATTTTAATCGCAAAATTAAGTTTTACAAAGAAAAAATTCAACTCATCTGTAAAACTAAGCAATTGTATTAATACATATACTTATTTTCCCTCAGAGTTTAAAGAATGTACACCTCTTTAAAACAATTCCCAGAAAGAAAACTTTAATACAAATAAATGAATATTAGGAATAATTTATTTACAACTTATAATAGCCTAAGAATAAATTATTATATCACACTGTTCATATCCAATAATATTAAAACATATGACTTATTGAAGTACAACAAAATTATAATGATTGAATATTGGCAAACATGTATATCATAAATATAACACTCATTATTTGTTTTTATTTGAACTAATCATCCTTCAAAGCAAATTTATAACTCTGCCTTCCTCAGCCCCAATCCTTACATGCTACAAACAAATATGCGGTCTGACGCTTGTAACAGACCACTATTCAGAAAACAATAAGTCTGAATGCAGAAATGAATCAATCTTAAAATTGGGAGAAGGAATGTTTTAAATGATTTTATTTTTGTCAATAAGGAAATACTTGGAGAGAAAACATAGCAAACTTTTAAAAAAATCACACTAAATTAACTACAGGTAACCCTGTAGAACATGGGAATTATGTTCCATGTTATAAAAAAAAAACAAAGAAATATGAAAAGTATTAGGTTCCAAAAATTAAAACCATGCTATTATATTTCCATAATTAAGATAAATATCTTTACAAAAATTTGAAGAAATATATATTAATATGAATTAAACAATGTTTTCTTCGTCATCATTAAGAACTATTAACTGAGAGGCTTTTCTTTTTAACAAGATATCCTTCTCCTTCTGAGCTTTTTCTGCAATATCTTCAGATCCCTGCTCTATCTTTTGCAAAAATCTGTTATTTTAGATAGCTCGCTTACAGTAAAAAGATCTTTATAAATTTCCTTATATTTTGCTAAGTATTTATGAAGTTCTCTTTTAAATTTTATGCTCTTTTCATTTGAAATGCCTTTATTTAAGATATATGACTAACTGTTCAGCTAAACTTGGGCCTATCTTTATGCTTATTTGAACATTTTAACTTCTTCATCTTCACCTATGGTATCATCCTCCCAGTTACCATGGATTCCAGATATCATTTCTACCTAACCTGCTTCATTAATTTCTTCCACCAGCAATTATTATACAACTTTTGCAGTCATAATGTCAAAATCATCCCCTCCTAGAGAAATTGCACTATTACATCCATACAGTTTTCTGTTGTCTTGATAAAATTTCCACTTACCAATTGACTTTTTATTTACCACCACCATTTAATATTGTTGGTTTTATTCCTCTGATGGACGAGTTTATTAGATGGATGAGCGTTAAGAGTGAATCTGGTGTTATAAATGCACCATGTTATACGGTGATGTTCCCAATTCTCAAAATTCTTGAAACATGTTGGAGTAAATCCATGCTATTGAAGTGTCATGTTACATGGGAATTATCTGTTCTTACAAACTGACAAGAATAATACAATACAAAAAAAAAATTGTTCAAGGGTTGCGAGACATTCATTTTAAAATTTGGAACTTAATTCATATAAACTTAGTTGAAAAATCGACAAAAAATACTGCATCATTAAAAATCTGTACACAAAATATATAAAATATTACACTAAATTAAAGCAATGTAATTTAAAACAAAAGACAATTTACAAAAGGTATTTATATTGTACAGAAATATTTACCTCATTTAATGCCAAGCTTGCTGAGGTATGCATGACTGAAAAAAAAATGTTCGTTTAGAAAAAAATTTTACTAAAAATTTTACACACACACTTTTTTAAGCTTAGACAAAGAATTGAAATTTTTCAGCACAATTCAAACCATTTTCCAAGTTTTAATTACAATTTATACAACTTAAAGCACAAAAAAGAACAAATTAAGAAAAAAGCTTAGTTTTAAATATAAACGAGTGAATGACAGTAAGAGTTTAAGCATATGAACCAGATATGGCCAATCTGCACCATACAAGGTTTGAGTGTAATCTAGACATTTGAAAAAGGGGAAGTTAAAAATGATCAACAAGAAGGAAGGTGGAAAATAGCAAAGGATCAATTGGGTATCTTAAGTTTTAGTTTTATTAACGTCGCACTAGAAGCAACACGAGGGCTATTGGCGACGGACCTCGTAATTTTGAACCACGGTCAAGTGACGAGGACAATACCTGAGCTGGCACCCCCCTCTCCTAACATCCACACCATGCCAATGGGAGGACTTTGGGCCCCAAACAGATTTAAATTGCATCAGCCCCGGCTACATGGCAGATCTTTGGCGGCCAAGGATCGAACCCGCGACTGAACGAAAACCTCTGGCCACTAGTCCGCGACCTTGACCACTAGGCTACCACGGCCCCATTGGGTATCTTGAGGGCACATTACCCATGTTTACCAAAGATACCATATTTACTCATGAGAAAGAAAAAAATTATCATGCCATAAAGATGGATGTCCATACCCACCCAAAGAATATTCTAAAGATTTTAAATATACATATCATCCAGCAAAATTTCATACGCTTATATTGACAAATCAATTATAATATTTTGTTTGTTACATATAATTGTTTCCTTTCATTTAGCCTACACCCATCCAAGGCAGTTCAGCGATTTGAATATGAGCCTTCCAGTAGCAGATAGATTGTCAAGTTTGAGGCAATTCTGCGGGTGATTGCCAACCAAATTGGAGGTACAGCATTATGTGCAAATCTTATCAGGAACCAAACCAATACAGTGGAAGTGTGCTTGTAGATAGTTTACTGTAAGGCAGAAACAAACAACTAGTTAAGCACATTCTAAAGGCAGTAGATGACCTTGACGGTAAGGCACTCGAATTTTTTGCTTTTACTTAAGTCTGAGGATTTTACAAGTGGAACTGTTAACGATTGTAGTGATTTGATTGAATGCTATTCTGAGTATCAGTGGAATCTTGGATTGACTGAACCCTGCCCCATGCCTCGTCATGGAGGCTTGTTAAAGGTGGTCACTATCGCAGATTTTGCGTTACCCAAGAAGCACCATGTGGAAGCCTCTTTTCCCATAATTCTATACATAGCAGCTTTGAAAGATCTTAATGAGAAGGGTATTCATTTCAGAATAATACAACATTCTCATACTGGAAATATCTTTATTTCATGTAAGATACAGTAAATGTATCTTAGTGAATGTTCCGGGTTCAAAATTTTCAGTACTTGTCTATTAAAGAGGCGCCCGCCAAATTAAGAATACGCCAATGTCGCCAAGCTAGTTAAAAGCGCCAAGTAAGCAGAGCGCGGAATTAAAATGTAGGAAAACAAATAACACACCAATAAATATAAAACTTTTTTAATTAACATTTTTATTCAATAATCTTTTATAAGTTTAGGGATAAATCTCATCCCAATAAGTACTATAAAAATTTAGATGTTTAATATTAATATTTACATAACTTTTAGAACATCAATCTACATAAAAGGTCATATTTCCGAAATTGCATTCACTATTTCAAAGAAAGCATTTTTTTCCCCTACATATTTCCTCCACATAAATTCTGCCAGATACGATTCTAGACGATAGGGTGTCGCACTGTTTCTTGTTACGCCACTTTGCGGAACCCCACATTCACTCCCGTTGACGGATCTACAAAACTGTACTTATGGTTCACTGTGAAATGTGTAAAACCATCATCCATTTTGCTGTTTGGTTAATTGAAAATTAACGACATTTTCAAAGGCAACCAAATAGGTATTTAAAAAAAAAAATACAAAATCAGTAGTGTTAACAGGCAAGCAATATTTTACTAAAATGATGAATATTTTACTAAAATGATGAAGTGCTGTTTCTTTAGGACTGCAACCTAAGGAGTTTACAACCAAACATAGCGATAAATCTTACAGCTTGGCGATTTTCCGTCTACATCTTAAATCGTAATTTGGCGGGCGCCGCTATAATAGACAAGTACCAAATTTTCTCAGCAGAATGGAAAATTTCTTTCCTCAAGGATAAAAATTTTAACAGATTAATAAATGGCACATGCTTTTAGTTAATGTGGGTGGGTGTCTTTCATCCAAAAATCATGCATGGATCAGATTGAAGTTGAGTATAAACTAACTCATGTTATTTCACTATGAATAAATTTTAGAAACAGCCTTACGGTAATTTTCTGTATTAATAACTTTAAAACACAAAACTCAAATTCCAATCAATAACATGTGCATGCTATTACATGTATACAATGGAACCATTTATAGATTTATGGCATACATAGATTGGACCATTGTGTAATATAAACCTAGAATGAACAATATATAAAACATTTTCATATCAATTACAAAGCAAATAATTATTCAATAATTCATATTTAAAAATATTGATAAACATTACATAAGATATATTCGAATATTAAGGTAAAATTCTCTATCTTTTTATGGAAACATTTTTAAAATTATCTTAACATGTTTACAATAGCACAGCAATTAATATTCTCTTCTAAGAGTGACTAAAGTATGAGTGCTGTCATGTAATTCAAGATATATTGTACGTTCAAAATATATTATAAGTAGAGTGAACATATTATAACTAATATTAATTTGTTACGTTTATAATATTGAGTTGAATTACAATAGAACCTACTTTTTCAATATACATTAATTTTCCACTATATGGAATTTTTTCAAGTAACTAAAACTAATTGGTGGCGATACATATCGCCAAATGAAACATTCAATTGTTAACCACCAATGATATCCACCTCCTGATGGGACATCTAAGTGCGAGTTACCGGTGATATGTGCAAATGTGAACATGACAATTGCAATTTAGATTAAGAAAATTCATTACCAGTACTATATATTGTTACAATTTCCAATTTAGTATATTTGTGTAAATAAGAATAACATAAATTGTTGAAAATGTTTGAATTTCCCATACCAGTAGCAGACAATCTGCTGTACGCCAAGAAAATGATTAATACAGGAATTTCTATTGCTTTTATATTTATAAACTCTCATTGATGAGAATTTCTCATCGAATTTCTATCTATATGTATATTTTTATCAGCTATTGAAACAGTTTGTTTACCATATTAATATTTTTTCTTTAATTAAAATAGATGGCTCACAAAACAAAATAAATATGACATGTCTCTTACATAACACAGAATACCAGTTTGATCTTTTTTTTTTTTAAGATTAGACTATCAACTTCATCCTCCAAGTTCATAATTCAAAAATTCGATGGACTTTTCTCATTTTTTTTATCAGTTCTTTTTTCCACACTTCTGGACATTCTAAGATGATTCATGTGTCAATTTCCTTCTGAAAATTGCTCATAGTTCTTACATATCCTTATTTTATCACAGATTGCTTATCAATGTTTTCGAGTTTAAGCACATGCCCTTCTTACATCAATCAGATAGATATTTTTTTATAATGCACAGATTGAATGAAAATACAAGAGACATCTGATTATGCAGTACTAAACATGTGTCTCTGTGTTCTGGACAATAGAAGAATTGGGGGGAAAGATACAAATTGATTAATAAGAAAGAAATCTAAAAATATAGAAGCATACTGGAGTGTATCAACTGTGTTTACTTAAGACAGTAAACCTCCTGGGAAAGGATAAGATCACTAAAGTACCTTGGAGTCATGATTGTTGTACTTTCCTGAAGAAGATAAGTCACTAAGGGATATAATTGTGAGAAAAGTTCTTAAGTATTATTTTACTCTACAGAAGAATTTATACCCAGATTTCGGGAAATATTTAAAAATTATTATAAGATTACAACACTTTCAGACATATGGATACTAATAGAATAATTCAATTTTACACAAAATATTTAAATTCATAGCATATTTGATGAAAATGCATTTAAAGTATTTATAAATCAGTTTACAAACAGACAACTTGTAATTAAATTTCTAGTAAAATTTGACACATGTCAATTGCTCAACAACTCATAATCCTATAAAATCTTATGATATATTACATTTCCTGCAGTTTTTATTCTAATAAGAAACTAAAAACTTTGACAACAGAATCAGTGGCGAGATTCAAATAATTTAACAACTAATTCAAAACCACAATGATTAGTTAAATATTAAAAATCAAACCAAGCTTTAAGAGAACTCTGATTACAAATGTCATTTTAATAATTCGTTAAATAATTCAATAAAAATTATTACAGGTTTGCCAAACCAATGCAAATTATTCTTGCTGTTGAAAATAAGTACTGTTTTACAATGGAACTTTTACTTCCATTATTTCACAACACTACAGGCTTTGCCTCTGATAGTTTTGTTTACTAAACTGCAATTTTTACTACATTACAATGTTTTAACTGAAAATGGGAGGAATGAGAGAATAGTTAATGTATTTATTGATTGCAAGATAAAATGTGGAAATTATATTTTTCTATTGTGCATTGAATTTTAATATTTTTTCATTTATAAAGATACTGAAAAAATATTTCAATCTTTCGGCAATGAAATCAGCTTTATTAAATTACTGAATCAGAGTCATCATCATACACCTAAAATAATTCATAGTAAATTGGAGTTCTTAGCGAAACAATGAATACAATTCATAGTCACAGTATATTTTAAGGACGTTCATTACATAAATTGAATCAATGATTTGAAAAGTTGAAATAAATCAGCACTATTAACGAAAAATTCCTAATCAATTTTGATTATCATAGACTAATTATCGAAAATTGCCCAATTTCTCAGAAACTTTTAATTATTTTTGTCTCTCTAAAAACATAAAACTTTAAAGAACCACAAATAAAACATTATTCTTTTCCAATTTTTGCGTAAAAAAATGTTAATTTTAGTAATCAATCAAGTCAAAGAAGTGTTGCATAAAAACATTACTTAATCACGTTACAGACACAAAAAATTTCCTACTACAAACATAAATTTTATTCAATCGGCTTTCGGACAAACACAAAAACAAATGAAATTTCACTAACACCTACTACTTATGATATGACTAACTTATTTAGAACTGCATTATAGCTTGTAGATTTGAATTTTTTTTTTTAACTTATAAAGAGGGGGAATTGTAAACCTTAACTAATATAAAATATTAACGACAGAAGAAAATCATACTTTGAACATGAAAAAGACCAACAGAAAATTGTGATATTTCTGGAATTTGCTTCAGCAATTCATCGGTTACTAGGTGACAACCTCTATGAACTGGACGCAAATTTACTTTTCGCTGAAACCATGCTGATCCTTGTTTAACAATACCATTGCTCGAACCAGCAGTAGCCATGTTTCGGCGAACGAAAAAAAAACACTAAGGGGTAAATACTGTTTGGAGGTTCCTACGAAAAGCGAAAAAATAGGCAAGTTCATTTACATCGTAGGTAAACCGGAGTTTACAAGGATTCGGGATTTTTCTTTCAAAAGTAGAATTTCTGTTGTCATCGAGTCGTGTTGCTGGCGAAAAAACGCTGGTTGGAAATCAAAATATTTTTTTTTCTATTAAAGATATCCAATTTTTTCCAAAAACCCTCCTTCTCAGAGATAAATGATGATTTAACGATGTACGAAACATAAAGGTCCATGTTAAGAGTTTCACCCAGAGGACTACACTTAGCCCTTTTCAAACAATTTTATCCAAAATATGCTGCATCATTTCTATTATAAAATATTACAAGTCATCCTGATAAATCCTGAAGTTTATTTATGTATTCATTAGTAAAAGTCAAGCACTCAATTTTTAAATGTACATTTCGTTTTTTAAGAAAGAAATTGTTCAACATTTTAATGCACATGTAATCCAGAACAAATTAGACAAGAAATAGTTTTATATTAAAATTATAAATCCATTTCTGAATTATAAACAGTACTTTTTCCGTTATAATCTTGCCACACATTTCAACACCTAATTGACGCATTTTGACTTGTTTCTTTCAACGATACCAATCTTTCATATACAGTGGCTCAAACAATTGAGGATACACATTACTTTCACTAAATAAATCCAACTTTTAATGAAAATAACACATTAACTAGAATAGAAGACGTATTTTTACTTTTACACATAATAAAAGGGTTAATTTACAGTAAAAATAACAAAAATCAACAAAAAAATGTCTAAAATTAAAAGTTTCACAAATATTTGAAGTAAACATAGGCAGATCTTTAGCTCAAAAAATGAAGGATACACCAATGAAACTTTTTCGATATATTACATGCATAGACAGTATCAGTATTTTGTTGCATGTCCTTTGGCTTTTATAATGTCCTCCAAACGTCTTGGTACCGATTCGACCAATTTTTTAGTGGTATCTGGAGATATTTTATCCCATTCTTCTTGTAACACTTGCTTTAAATGGGCTTTGTTTCTAATCTGGTGTTTTTGGACCGCTGTTTCTTGTGTGGCCCACAAATTTTCTATGACATTGATGTCAGGGGACTGTGGCGGTGTGTGCAATTGCTGTTTACAATGAAAAAGACACCACATTTTGACATTACGTGCCGTGTGTTTGGGGTCGTTGTCGTGCTGAAATATAAAATTTCCATCTAAACCCAATTTTTGTGCACTTTCTTTAAGATTGTTGCGTAGTATGTCTATATAAAGGTTATGATCCATTATACCATCTATAAAAACTAAATTTCCTACCTCATTTGCAGCCATACAACCCCAAACCATGACGTAGCCACCACCATGTTTAACTGTAGGACGTAAATTTTTTGGATCCAAAGCGGTGTTCGGCTTTCTCCAAACGGTATGACGACCATCGCTTCCAAAAATGTTGAATTTACTTTCATCACTAAATATAACTTTCTTCCAAAAGTTTTCTGTCTTCAACTGATGAGTTTTTGCAAACTCCAAACGCTTTTTCTGATTTTGTAAGCTTATGAAAGGTTTCTTTCTAGCTACTCGACTGCTATATCCAGCATGTCTAATCACATTTCTCACAGTTTCAGCACTTACACTTCTGCAGATTATTCGAGAAATTTCTGCAGCTAGTTTGACTGCACTCAGTTTAGGATTAATCTTGATATCTTTTAAAATTTTCCTTTTAGCTACATCACTCAGAATACTTTTCCTTCCTCTTCCACTCTTATTTTGAATTAATCCATCGCGTTTAAATTTCCCAATGATTTTCTGGACACATGAGTGACTTCTACCGACAATTTCAGCTATTTCACGATAAGATTTTCCCTTCTTAAATAACCTTAATATAAATTTTCTTACATCAATACTAGTCTCTTTCCGAGGAGCCATTTTCCATTTAAAATTACAGCTTTATATTCTCATTACCAAAGACAGAAATAACAGTTGAAAAAGTTTAGGATAAAATTTCACAAACTTAGATTATTAGTAGCAAGCAAAAAGAAATCAAGTGGTAGTTAAACAAAAATTTCATTTGTGTATCCTCAATTTTTTGAGGTAAAAATCTGCTTATGTTTATTTGAAATGCCTCTAAAAAGTTTTATTTTAGAATTTTGTCGTTGATTTTTCTTTATTTTTACTGATAATTAAACCTTTTGTTATGTCTAAGAATAAAAATTCGTTTGCACTTCTGGTTAAGGTGTTATTTTGATTGAAAGTTGGATTTATCAATTAAAAGTAAGGTGTATCCTCAATTGTTTGTGCTACTGTAATTACTTTCTACTTCTCCAGTTCTATTTTTTCCTTTCCCTTTTTCCAAAAGTAAAAGCAAATTCAGGAAAAAAGCATTTATAATTATTTTATCTCAACAACAAATGTACAAAAAAAAATATTTTTTGGACATTTTTCTGAAGAAAGGCATTAGTTTCAAAATGGCAACGAACATAGCAGAGGGGAAAAAATTTCAAATTCATGCGACACGTCTCATGAATTTTATTAAATAAAAATCCAAATGTTGTAGAACAATGTCTCTTGAAATTTTACTGTTATTTTGCACTGCCCCACTAGCAGTCAACAGATTGTGTGTAACAGAATGTCCGGATCCACAAAAGATCAGAATGATTAACCGTAAAATTTTGGCATCCAGTAGTTGCGTTTACTTGACTCTGCAGATATCTCTCCTTTATACTATTTTTTTTTATTTATTTATATTTTTTTTATTAATGTCGAACAAGAAGAAACACTAGGGCTATTGGCGACGGATCTCGTAATTTTGAACCACGGTCAAGTGCGAGGAGGACACCTGAGCAGGCACCCCACACCTAACTTCCACACCACGCCAAGGGAGGACAGTGGGCTCCGACAGATTTAACGTCACTTAACGTGCATCAACCCTGTTACACAGAGGATCTTTGGCAACCAATGATCGAACCCGCTACTGAACGAAAAACGCCGGTCACAAATCCGAAATCATGACCACTAGGCTACCGCGGCCTACTTTGTTCCAAGGGTTTATTTTTATTTATTGACTTTTGTGGGATATGGAGCAGCAAAGGCTATAATACCGTTCAATAAATATATTTCACTCAGTATATGTCAAAGTACTTTAGTTTCTACAGGAATATTCTGAACACTTGTTTAGTATTGATTGTTGTTTCCAAAAGCTCTTTATAGGTTTACCAAGAGTAATATCCTTTACTGATTTCTTATAAAATAAATAAACAAATAAATTCTTTGCACCATAAATAAATGAAACGAACCGAAGTAACGAAAAAATGCATGCCTCGACAAATCATGTTTGTGAACACCTTTCTCTTCCCGATACGAATGAATGTCATGTAACCATTTCGGCTTCAAGTAACCATAGCAAATTCAAAATTTAGATACCTATTACGGGAGAACATATGTCATTTTAAGAGAAGAGCGACTAATGTTAAACGATATGGCTAACACTGCAATTATCACCAGGCAGAAAGCCGAGCTCAACTGGCAATGCATCGCTCCGAGAAAGTTAAGACAGAAAAAGAGCCCAATGGTATGGTTATAGTGGCAAATCCCCTTAAAAATGCACGAAGTACAGAAAAGATACAGGTTGTCTCTTAAAAACGACATTGTATTATCCGAGCCCAAGTCTTTTCATTCCAGATATGTAAGTTATATTATAGAGCAACTAAGACGTTGTAGTTATATTTCAACAATTTTCAGGCAGTATTAACTCTTTAATTTATTGAAGTTGCAACATTTTTTTTTTTTGATAGTTGCAATCCTCGTGTGAATTCTACTCTTTTAGCAACTTAAGAAGGGCACATAAGATTTTCATCCAGAGTGCCAAATATGCAGTAAGTCCAACTTCATTCTAACTCGCTCATCCATTTCTTCGCATCTATATTGCATCATTGCTAAAATAAGATGTTAACGAGAGCAGAGAACA
Organism: Nephila pilipes; assembly: GCA_019974015.1. Classification (NCBI taxonomy): domain Eukaryota; kingdom Metazoa; phylum Arthropoda; class Arachnida; order Araneae; family Nephilidae; genus Nephila; species Nephila pilipes. The sequence continues at coordinate 147,344 of BMAW01113454.1, forward strand.
AACACTTATGATCAGCAAAATTATTAATCTAAAGGAGTAAATGTGACGTACCCGAAGGGTTAAAAAAAGCGATTTGATAAATAAAAACCATTACAACAATTTGCTGCAGTTAAGTTGAGGAACCAGGAAACGTAGAACAAAATCAGACGACCAAGCAGAAAACATCCAAATCTAGAGGGAAGTTCATTTGAAATATTTTTTATGTGAATATAAGATGGTTTTTAAGGCAGTTGCCATTTACTTGAAAAATAAGCAAATTTGATTCTAGACTTTGGTTTGGTGAAGGTTTACTCTGATTATTGGTTATTGTGAATTTTATTGTTATGTATACTTTTCTGAAGAATTTAATTGAGAAAGTTTCATTTTTTTCATTCTAAAATTGATGTTGTTATTAATAACATTATACTGGTGTCTAAAAATTAAGCAGAATTGGTAATTATGTGAATAACAAAAGAAATGTGAGTAGAAAAATGGCGGGGAACAGGATATACGAGGGTAAAATGGCTACAAAAGTTTTGAAAAATCAATATTAATTATTTTTACTATCCAAAGAAGTAGTTTAATTAATTGTTTATTAACGTCGCATTTAGAAGTAACACGAGAGCTACTGCCAATGGACCTAAAAATTTTGAACCTAGGTCAAATGACGAGGACGATCTTTGAGCTAGTCCCTCCCTCCCCGAACTTCCACACCACGCCAATTGGAAACTTGGGACCTAGACACATTTAAGGGGCATCAGCTCTGCTCTTCAGTGGATCTCCAGAGGCATAAGAACTTATTCCCACTACTCGACGGAAACAAACCGGTCCCGAGATTACTACGGCTACAAAGAAACAGTGTGAAAAAAATACTTGGCATCTCGCAATATTGTTAACTGATGGGCCACGGTAGCCTAGTGGTCAAGGTCGTGGACTCGCAAACGGCGATTTTCGTTCAGTCGCGGGTTCAATCCTTGGCTGCCAAAGACCCGCCGTGTAGCCGGGGCTGATGCACGTTAAATCTGTTCGAGGCCCAAAGTCCTCCCGTTGGCGTGGTGTGGATGTTAGGAGAGGGATTGCCAGCTCAGGTATCGTCCTCGTCACTTGACCGTGGTTCAAAATTATGAGGTCCGTCGCCAAAAGCACTCGTGTTGCTTCTAGTGCGACGTAATAAAAACTAAACCAAAAAAACTAACTATTGTTAACTGATAAAAATCAGTGTTCTATCTATAGCTAGATTCATAGATTCGTCAATGAAGACCACATTGGCCTACTGTCCGAAACTCCAGTACTGATGATGGCCGCGGAAGCCTAGTGACCATTGTCGAGGCCTTTTGTTTCCGTCAAGCCGTGGGTTCGAGCCTTGATGTCTCCAAAGACCCGCAGTGTAGTCGGGGCTGATGCACGTTGAATCTGTCAGTTGGCATGATGTGAAAGTTTGGAGGTGGTGCCAGCCCAGGTGTCGTCCTCGTCATTTGATTGAGGTTTAAAATTATGAGGTCTATTGCCACTAGCCCTCGTGTTGCTTCTAGTACGACATTAACGAAACCCAACTTAACCAAATCCAACTGATGATCCAAACTTCAGTTTAAATGAGCGCCTTTATGCGCACATGTAAGACGAATTCAGACTGCTGTTCGCCAGACCAACATGACTGAGTCTCCAATAAATAGTTTTTCTGAAAACTCGTACTCTTTAGGAGGCTGCGAAAGCTGTATCCAGTTCTCTATCACAACCGTCACTCGGACATCGAGCAGTTATTGCCAGATGTTAGTCTTGGGTGATTTGATACTTACTGGTCGTCGGTTAACTTTTCTCGCACTTTGAAACCTTTACCACAGTCTTCAGATGACATATTGAAGCTGTTTGTGACCATTCGGATTCAAGCATTCCAACGATTCTTTCTTTCGCAAACATATCCAGTAATCATCTTTGTGTCGTAATTTCTTCTGAATAATTGTTATCAACATTCCATTTCTCTCTCTCACATCTATTAAATGAAACCTGTCTGAATTTATCCCGAGTGGGCCGTTTTATCTGTGTTTCGACATGCGCAGAAATTTTACCTAATGAAATGTTTGCACAAAGACAAAGTTTCACCTTCAAGAAATGATTCTCTACAAGTTGTTTCGAATAAATTTACAAATATTTACTCACAATTTATCGCATTTTATGAATTATTAATTTTACAAATTATTAACTTTTGTATTCCTTTCGTACCAAAAGACATTGTCATTGTTCTATAATCTATCCAAGGCATTGAGGCGAAAGGTGGCTAAAAGAATGGTATTAAAAATGACATAAAAATTTTATAATCTTATCTTACGATATGATAAGTAAATAAAAAAAATCTCACAAAAATTCTCATCCTCATTGTAAATAATTCATTCACTTTCTTATTCTCTTTCCTTTCATTCATGTTTTTTAAATTCATATGTGCATTAAAACACATTTTTATTACGTTTGTTTTAATATTAAAAAAAATTCAAGGCTTCTATATGATACTGAGTAAAGAGTCCACCTGACTGATACTCGGTACTATATGATTGTTGTTGTCATTGTTCTAAGAGTTTTATTTTGCAATTTTTTTTTTCAATTAACGTCGCCTAGTGAAATGAGGGCGTCCGCACTTTCATTCTGCGTCTTTTGTCCGGATAAACTCAAAATTATAAATATTGCCCTCGTTCTTTTTGAAAAAGTGTTCCTCAAGTTTCCAACATCTAAATTTTATTTCATTTCCTGTGTCATTAGATTGTACTTTTTTAAAAATAATTCTTCATTTTCAATATAATATGGCAAAAAATTCTTCGAAATAATTCTTAAAAACTTACTTTGAAAAATATTTGGTTAATTGCACTGTTTTTTTTTTTGTTATTTAATTTCATGTTTCAAAACCGTATAAAAGAAACGAACGTACTTTTGATTTGTGTTAATTTAATTTGATTTTTGCGTTCATATCTGTTGCTCTCTTTTCGAGATTTGTTAAAACGTCTTAAAGTAGATGTCAGGTTATTCTAAATATAACTGCTGCTAGGTATAAAATAAGACGACATGTTGAAAGTACGGCAATTTATTAACAGCAGTTGCAAAAATCAGAACTAACTGGAATTTGATAGAATAGATTAAAACTTTTTAAATATGAATATCAGTCCAAGTTTTTATGAAAGAGCTCATGCATCTAATTACATTACCTCACCCTCCTCTAGTGGTAAATAAAATATCAACTTTTATTAAAGACGAACAATCAGTGCTGTCACAATAAAACTGGTACAAGCTGACACAAGTTTTAATGAAAGGACGATTCTACACATTTTCAAACTTTTGAATTTCCAAAATCAATATCTTCCCCAGTACCATCATTTTTGTTTGATGTCGCTCAAAAATATAAAAAGATCCTTATATCATCTAATGAGTTGTATTGTAACTAACTTGATGGGAATGCAAGATTTTTCGTTGATTTTCAGAACTTTTAAAAATAACTTTTCAGCCCTACAGGCATAACATTTTCTGAAAAATTTTCTATTTTTCTTTGTAAAGTATTTAATTTCGATGATAACTTATAGAGATCATCTGGGAAATTAGGATTCTTCAAAACAGGTGTAAAAATCCTGTCTTATTCCTGTTTATTGATTTCTTAAAATTGTTGTCATGATACTGTCAATAAATAACAGACTCACTTCAAATGATTCAACCCTGTCGGCATTCTAATATTTTTCTCTGAAAATAAATCTGTAAATTTCGATTTATTTCAAAGTAAGTTCTACTATTTCTTTACATTTCCTGTACTATGAATTTTGTACAATACAATTTCTTAAAATTTACTTCAATTTTCATCAAATAAGAGATCAAATGCTTTGCTAAAATCAATAAAACTTAAAAATATTGTAGCATATTCTATAGTGTCTGTTCAAAAATAATTCTAAGAGTAAAAATATGTTGCATACATTTTTACACTTTGCCTCTTCTGAAACCAGCTTGTTCTGGTCCAAAGATGCTCTCTATTTCATCTTTCAATCTATCATTTATAATTCTTCCAAATATTTTTGATGTTTTTGGCAATAGACAGTTTTATCTCCAATCTTCCCAGCTGGATCATTCACCTTTTTTGGAATCAAAAGGATTACTGCTTCTTTCCAATGTTTCGGTGCTTTTTCAGTTTTTCATACTGCATTACTGGATTATGTAAATAATACTAATTTTACACTGCTTTTAATTATTTTAATATTAATATTATCTATACCGCAAACTTCTTTGATATTTTTTGAGCTTTCAGAGCCTTTTTAATCTCGACAAGCGATATTTATTTACTCAGCAGAAATGCAAAGAGTCTGAGTGACATTAGATGTCTCTTTCAGCAGTTGTAAATGCTCGGTGATCGTTTGAGTTACCATGGTTTAGTTAAAATATACTGTTCACCTGTTTTCAATTTCACTTTACTCAGTAAGAAGTTTTCCTTCATCGGTTTTATAAGCTATTGTGATGTGCATTTAATACCCCCGATTTGTACTCACGATTTCAAGGAGTCTTTTAATCTCTCCTTTGTCTTTTGATGTGTATACATATTTTCAGGACGCAGAAACGTAGTTTCTTTCGTCATTTCTTAAAAACTTTTTAGCCATTCTGTCTAATTCAGAATATTTTTAAATCCTTTTATAATCTTTTTCTGAGTAGATAATAACTCCTAGTCTATCTGACTAATATCTCCTAGAATTTCTCATTTTTTTCACATGTTGTATCATTTTCCATTCTTTTTTTCTAATGACGTCCATAGCAGCTTTACTGTGCATGTTTACAAAAATTTATGTGTGTTCCTTTTATTATTAGCATCATAATTTGTAACATCATATACTTTCTTAATGAGGGATAAGAAATTCTTATTTCTCATTTCTAGAATTAATTTATCTCTCAACTCCTTTCCTTATAGTTTTGTAAAATAATGGTTAATTTATTTTTCTTTCTTCTGACTTGTGCTCTGTACACTTTTAATTTGAATGACGTGACCAGTATATAGTAGTCAGTTCCAACCTCATAACCTCTCTTAACTATAATATAAATAATTGATTTAACAAATATTTCTCTATTATCATTTATCTCGCCAAATGCTTTGTTATCCATTGATATCATTTCAAGTTTTTTAAAAAAATTTGGGATTCAGATCATAAATCAATACCGTTATATCACGCTTTATTCAGTCTTTTGTAATTAATCATAAAAATTGTTTTTCATTTCAATTGTTTATGCATATACTTGCGCGACGTACAATTATATAAAGGAAGAGAAGAATCGGACACTTTGTATGACACGCTTATAAAATGGCTCAAGTAATTCCGACATGAAATCGGACAATTATAAACATACGAGTATATCCCTGAAACATAATACTGATGCAATTCGAAATCTTCAAGTTCCTATTATCATATATATTTTGTAATTATTGGTTCAAACAATGTCGTCGCATACACCACAATTCTTGTTTGAATTCAATTTAGAATATACAGTAATTGATTTTTCTTCACTTCCTATTCGAACGAGTAGTATTTTTATTCATTTCTAAAGCCATGCTTTGCACAGGAGCCCGTTACGAATAATATAGAATGATAAATTACGAGCATATTACAAAACGCTTATATTTCCAACCGAAAATTAATAAACGCCTTTTCAGCTTTTCAAAATGCTTTCGCAAAAATGAAATGTAGTTTTTTTACTGTAAAAAGCACAGTAATGCATGTGAAAGTATGAATAAAACTGTTTCATTTCATAAAATTCAAGAATTGCTTGCCTTAAATTATCAATGTTTAGTAAATGATGATAATTTTCACACTGAATTATCTTTTATTGTTAAAACCGATGAATATTTTGCGAATGATTACTTTGACAAACATTTTGGGAAAAATTTGTCAAACCACATTCCAGCTGAATTCATTTTGCTACACGATCATGCAAAATACAATTTTTTCGCACTTCTAATTCCCACGCTACTAATCGTATATTTTTTTCCCATGAGAAAAGGAATTTAAAACTTTCGAAATCTCACCCACCAATGAAAATGCCATGTAAAATAACGCATTACAATGCAATTTTATGATATAAATTAAAATCTTCCAATTTTCGTTTACAGAGAAAACTATGGAAAAGCTCGAAGAATAATTTGCAAGACCAGCTCAGTTTAATCAAAGAATCGGGAGTGGCTCTATGATATCCTCCAAAAAAAAGTACTTAATGCGTGGGTGGAATTTTAATAGAACTTTCTGAACTTTGATCCTTTTTCGTGATTCTAATACGTGTCAGTTTTCTAACATGATCATTACATCGTGTTCGCTTTCACTTCGCTGTTTATCAATCATAGGCTGTAAGAAAATCGTTTGGTTTATTCATGTTTGATTATTCATGCATAAAAACTACGGCACGATATTGCTAAAATATGTGAGAAATATTTGTTTGGGATGAATGGTTTACAAATTGTTAGAAGGAAAAGAAAAAATAACGCAAAATTTTCTTCTTTAAAAATTATTTTTGGGGAAATATAATATTAAAAAAATTTGCTTTTATTTGTCAACATATACATTATTTTTCATAATTATATACTTTGCAAAATAATAAAATCGATGAAACGAATATTTTTTTCTTAAGATTTTGAATTATTCACATCGTTTGATTGGATTTATTGACGTTGCACTAACAGTAACATGGGCATTGGCGATGGATCTCGTAATTTTGAGCCTCGGTCAAGTGACAAGGACGACACCTAAACTGGCTCCCCCTCTCCTAATTTCCACACCGCGCCAACTAGAGGAATTTGGACCCCAATAGATTTTCTGTGCATCAGTCCCATCCACATGATGGGTCCAAGGCTCGAACCTACGGCTCGAGGAAACACGTCGGCCGAGAGTCCTCTACTTTATATACTAGGTTTAACAGCGGCCTATTCACAGCGTAAATTTTTATTTGGAGTTGTTTTATATTGAATAAGTACTGCTTACTTATATAAATTGTCGCAAATTTCTTACATGTATTTCAGAAAGTGTTTTTGGAAATAAAACATAGTTTCGATCTCCCAAGTGTTCTTTGTTTACATCATTTTAATTTAAGTGTTTTTCTAAGAATAATCCCAATTTTAAAATTCTATATATATATATATATATATATATATATATACTCTATAACAAAAAAAAAAAAAAAAAAAAACGACGCACCAAGATGGAGTTACCCAATTGTAATGAAATTACGTATGCAAACACATTTGGACCGAACTTGCAAATGATTAAAATTTGGTGTCCAACAATTGGCACCTCCTTCTCCTAACTTCCATACCACATTAAGGACTTTGAGCTTTTGCAGATTGAGCGTGTTGAACTGTTGGAGAAAATCAATGAAAAGATTCGCAAAAATCGTTGAAACCTAATTTCAGAGATCTCACTACAATTTCCACGAATTTTGTTGCCTCGAGTTGAGGCGCAAAATCCAGGTTATCACAATTTTTGAGCCAGATGGGTAACAAAACCCATAGGTACCAACGCAGTGCTTCGACGATGATGAACTCCATACTGGCGTCCATGCATGATAAAATTCTCAGGCAGAAACATTCTATGATGATGGAGCTAATAAGCTGGTTTGTACCGTAACGATAAGTGTCTGAATTTATACGGAGATTATATTGAAAAATCGCTGAATAACGTGCCTTTCAAATGTAAATAATAAAAATTATTTCCTTTCATTTGTGTTTTTTTTCATTCTGAAACGTAAGTTACTTTCTGAATACATCTCATATATGTGCCGGTGTGTGTGAGGATATAAAATATGGGTGTCTAAACTAGGACCGTTTGAGGGCCACAATGCTAAAAAACAAAAATTGCTGGGCCACACATACAATATTTTTTCAACAAATTGAAATAATAATTAACTCTACGTAGTTTTATTAAAATAATTAACTTCTTTTTATAGTAAGTTTTTTTTAAACTTGAGTCGGATATGTATAGATACATATTTGTTTTAAATTTGTTAGAGTTCCTTTTCTTTTAGTATGGATTTCATACATTTGGAAGAAATTCAAATTAATGAGATGAATGAATTCGCGTTTGTTGAACAAGCAAATCGATATCGGGTTCAATAGACTGTTACGATTCTTAATGAATTTTCAAGATATTTGTCAGTGATCTTTGTCCTATTTTTGCATATTTTATTCTTCAAAATAATTGTTCACTAATATAGGTACTACCAAAAGTTGAAGACATTAATAAAGCATGATTTTGAAAATTAAGATATTTATCGCGGGGTAGGTGATCTTTATAAAACTCCAGTAAAGAAACATTCCCAAATTTTTCTTTCAGTTGAATGTCTTTTTGCAGTTCAATGCATTCCATTTGAAGATTTGAAGGAAATTTATTTCTAGAGAAAATGGGGTAGAAAATATGTTGAAATACTCTTCCTTTTCTCGAAAATCTTGAAATGTACTTTCAAACTCTTGAATTAAATCAAAAATTAATGTAGCATATTTTGTGCAACTCACAGGTTTATGTGCATCCAAAGTACTGAAATGTGTCAAATCTTTTACTTTTATTTGATTGTGCCAAAATATCAACTTTCTTTCAAACGTTGTTATTGTTTGGAACATATTATTAATTTCCATTAGAACATTTATAATATTTCCTTGAAGTCTCAAATTTAAATCATTCAAATGTTCTGTTAAGTCTACTGAAAAAGTTAAATCTAAAACCCAGTCTTCGTCTTCAAATTCAGTCACAGGTTCCCCTTTTGTTTCCATAAATATTTTTATTTCAGTTCTCAAATGGTAAAATCTTTTGAACATTCTCCCCTTACTGAGCCATCTTACTTCTGTATAATAAATAACATCTGAAAATTCAGTGCCATTACCTTAAGAAACTCTTGAAATTGTCTATGATTAAAGTCCTTTTGCTCTTATAAAGTTAATGGTTTTTATAACAACGCTTAATACAATTTCCAATTTTACAATTTTTTCACATAAATTGCCCTGAAGAACAATATTACAATGATATGCCATCAAGATCGCATTACCGGCAGCGACGACTTCATTATTAACCTTTTTAACGAGTCCCCCATTTTTACCAACCATGGCAGGTTCTCCATCGGTTTTGATAGCTGATAAATTTTTCATAGATAATGAAAACCTTTTCATCATCGCTTTTAATGCATCGAGTAAATCTACAGACTTGGTTGTGTCTTTTAACGATAGTAAAGCAACCATTTCCTCTGTGCTATTATGAAGGGTTCCCTTGGCCAAAAGGATTAGGAAATCGAAATGCAATGCATTATACTGCATATAAATATTGTAATTCTTCAAAACATTCGCCGTCGAGTGGATACACTCGTAATTCGAAACGCAAATTCTCATGGCAAAGAAATCTTTATTTAAATTTTTATTTCAAAATAAATCTCAACGAATCGATTATATAAGAAAAATATTGCAAATATTTATTTTTTTAATAAAAATGTGTAAATTTAAATATTTTCATAATTTGCGCTTGGACCGCATTTTAAAGGCTTTTGGGCCGCACTTTAGACAAGAATGATATAAAGTAAATTTATCTTCTCTTTCATTTAATTATATTTTCTAAACGCCAAGCCTTTTGAAATTAAAATACTTAGACTTCCTTCTTTAACAATCGTAATTTGTTCTTTATGTATTGTGCGTGTTAAGTTTATTATAAAGTTTCCGATCCCTCTATTAAATTGCTGATTTAACAAAATTATTATGTCTGCCCACTCCATGCCTTCCCTTGACGGAAAATCTGTGATGTTTCCCTGATTTAAGGAGCTCTACGTACCGTCATATCGTTTCGCGATGAGAATCCGAGTTCGAATTAATGCAAGAACCGTCATTAAATCATATTGGCCTATTGTCTCCTGATGTTACCAAAGCTCCAGTACTGATGTTACAAATTCCAGTTTAAACGAGCGCGTTTATGCGCAGGTGTGAAGGGAATATAAACTGCTAGCCGTCTGGCAGCGACGAAAATGAATGAGTCTCTCGTAAACAGTTTGTCTGAAAACTCATACTCTTTGGCCAGAGCCCAACTATTAGGCACAACTATCTCTTTGACGTCGCGTAGTTATTGCCAGATGATGGTTTTGGGGAACGGTTGTGACTCTTGGCCGACCTGGTACTGGTCGTTAGTTAACATTTCTGGAACTTTGAAACCTTATCCACAGTTGAAGATGAGCTGCTCCTAAAAACCAAACTGAAGATGAACTATTTTTAATAATTTAGCGCATAATGAATGAAGAACAACAATTTTAGTTAATACTTTCTTTTTCATTAAAATTGTGTGATTATGTTTTAAATATTTTGAATTGCTCATATTTTCTAAACTTTGATGAACATTTATTTCCTTTATGTCAAGAAATTATTTATGAGAAAGGCTTGGTAAAAAACTGTATTGCAAATAAACATGTCAGCTTCAGTGTTTGTAAAACCGTTTTTAATACTTCTCATTATCATCATGTTTGGTTAATTTTAGAAGACCATCTAACAAATCTCACAGTTGATTCTTTTATTTTTTGAGCCAAACCAGAGAAACATGATCAGTATAAATTGTAAATTTACTGCCATGTAAATTACAATAAAATTTATCTAAAGAGTCAACAACTACAAGGTATTTAAGCTCAGAAGTTGAATATTTTTATCATATGTTGTTAATCTTTCGGAATGAATATGCTATGGGATATTGATGACCATCTGGAAATATTTGCTTTAAAACAGAAGCAATTAATTCCTCAGAAACATCAACATATAAGCGACACCCTCCCACACGGGTATTTAAGATTCAATATTTTAAAAATTAGTTTTGAAATAAGAACAATTTTTTTTTTCAATTGTTCAAACGATATTTGGCAATCTTCAGTTCATATCTATTTCTGATCTTTTTTAAGAAGTTAATTGTGAAAGGAATTCGAACTTTGGGAAGTAGGTTTTTATGAACTTTTCATAAACATTCGTCCTGTCTAAAAATCTTTATAATTCTTTTGCGCTTTTAGGTGATATTAATTTCTTTAAAACTTCCGTGTTGGTATTATTAGGAGTATATACATCATTTCCAATTACATATCCTAAAAAGTTTTTTTGGAATGAATAAATTTACATTTATGTAATATTGAGCACTTGATGCACAAATGATGAACACTTGTGTTTAAAATGACTAATTTATTGGCGAATTTACAGTGATTACTATGCATATGACATTAATGTAATACAGTTCATTAGGATAAACGTAAGTAATATTTAGAACACAAAAGTGGGTAGACAGTTCGTTGTAAGTGCTCCGTGTACTTATGTGGTAAAAGTTGAGAAAATTATAGCTCTACTACTTGACGCGAGACATGTGACACGCCGTGTGTCCATTGAAGCTCTTCGTCTGATGGCATCTTCCTGCGTAAAGAGCCTTCTTTCTCCTAGCGGAATGTCGCTCTTCCCGAATGAACGGCTCCCTAGTTGTGAGGTGGATCCCGTGCTATGGTCGCGTTCTGAGCGATGAGTCACGTTCCGGATATAAATTTATAGAAATTTAAATTTGTATTTTGATCATGAAAATGCTCAAATGTAAAGTTTAGACCTTCAAAGTGTTTTTCAGACTATTGGAAAAAAATGTCATTAAAATAATTTAAATCAAATATTATTATATGCTTATTCAAGATTTGTCTGATGGCACTTTGAATTTTTAATTCCGGGAGAATTTTTAATTCCACAAGGAAACCATGTCCGTTAATATAATCTGTGATTAATAGTAAAGTTTTTCTATGCCTTCATCAACCTAAATGTGCCAATAGCTTGAAGAAAAAATTTAAGGTAGAAAAACTGTAGCTTTACTTAAGGAGAGAATAAATAAAATGAATTGGTTCTTTGTTAATTTTAGTAATGCTATTTAATTTTCTATTATCAAGGCACAATCGAGTTTTAAAAATTTCAACTTTTTTCTGTGTAAGTATCACAAGTTAAAAAGGACGTAAAAAAAGTTTTATAAAATGAAATCTCAAGAGTTCAACAATTTGACTTTTAATTTCTTCATTGTCATGTGGAGAGGCTCTGTATGGGCTACAAATAAAATAAGCAAATATGAAGTTAAATTAACTTTTTTGGTGTCTTAATATTAATCAATATAATATCAAATTTAGAAAACGAAAGCACATATGCAAATGATTTTTCAATAAATTACTGAAAACTTTTCTACTTTTGGACAGTAAATGTAACAAAATTTGTTTTACAGTAATTAAGAAAGAGATGTTCAAATTATAGAAAAAAATCATTATTGTAATGAAATTTGTTCTGACAATTAGATTCAGAATAATAATTGTTATTAATACCAGATTTTGAAATATTATTAACTCTTTAAGTAATTTTAAAATTACAAACATTTCTACAAGCAGCAGAATTATTATTCTGTTATAATTTAGATATATATGAAACATTTGAGTACAAACGATAGAAATATTATTTTCATACACAAATTAGTATTTCCATCGTACTGTAGTCAATATGTTAAATCTGTGACGTTGGGCTATTAGCGATTTTCTCTTCACTAACCTTGGGGACTTTAATTGAGATTTATTCATAAATTAAGCAATTTCTTCCCAACCCGAATGAAACGTGATTAAGCAAATTAGAGGCAGGTAGAAATAAAGTGAAATGAGTTAGATAGGAGAGTATATAAGCAAAGCGAAATTGAGACGATAGAAGTCGAGTGGTTCTAGCGTTGAGTATATGCCTTACAGGCGGTAGACGAGATCAAGAGTTGTTACGAGCGATAGTGATCGTAATGGAGTCAAGAAATCAAGTGAACCTCAACTGGGGAGATTTTGGGTCTATTAGGTCTTTCTTCAGCTTCAATTATGATGATAATGTAAGACTTTCTAGAATGAAATATTAAATATCTTTCTTTTATTATAAAATTTTAAGATATCGTCATCTTCTTTAATTTTTAAATTAAAAAAAGAAAATGTAAGTTTTCAACACAGTATGGAATTCTTCAGAAAAGAGAATTTTCAACTTCATGAATAGTTTTAAGATCTGTTTAATAATCTAAATAACAATAAAAAAAGAACTTTCCTTTCATAAAGATACTTATATTTTTAAATCTGTACTCTCTTCATCTAAATAAAATTCAGAGCCTTTAAACTTAAATTATTTGAATCAGGGAAAAATATTTTTATATCATCATGTAATTTCAAATGTTTGATTGGGGGCCATCTTTTGTAATTCATTAATTTTTCTTGAAAGATTTAACGATATGATGGTGGTAGGAATTAGCATCTAATACAGTGAAGGTCTTATCTCCGACAAACTGCATTAAATTTTTATATTATCATTAAAGTCTCCATGAAGCATAAAATCCAGTCCAGAAGACTATTCATGTATGGATATATATATATATATATATATATATATATATATATATATATATATATATATATATACAGAACGAATATTTTCGTAGCATAAATATTTCTTATTATTTCTGTACAGCTATTTCAAAATACCAAAGAATTAAACAAATTATTGATGCCATAAGTACAGAATTTCATATTTAGAAAATTGTTAATTTAAAATTTGGTAAGAAATAGTTTTAAAATATTCCACAGGTTTTATTTTTTATTTATTCAAAAAAGTATCTTTATTTTCCTATTCCTGCTATTTTAAATCCTAAAAAAACATAAAAGTTTATTGAACTTTGAGCTCACTTTGGAAAATTGTGACAGTATTGTTTTTCACTTTTTCTAAAAGTAAAAGGAGAACACAATACCTTTGGCAAGTGTCTAAGCCCAGAAGTATTCAAAGGAATAATTGAGAGGAAATAAACTCAATGCATTGCAATAAAAAAAAACTGCTTAAAAATAATACCATTGTCATAGGAGTATTTTACTTTATTTTATATTTTAAAAAGGAACTTTCTTAAAAAAAATTGTTTACTATGCTTATATATTATTCAGAATCTACATACTATTTTATAAAAATTATTTTGCAATAAAGTAATATTTTATGCTTTCTGCCCCATTTATGCATTACTTATTTAGATTTTCTGTAATTTTTTAAAAAATAAATTTATTACGGAACATGTAAGTATTTTACCGCATTTATTTTCAAAATAATTTAATGTTTTATTTCTTCTCAAGCCTAATTTAAAGAATAAAGTACAATGTACTAAAAATAAAGATAATTTCCTCATTAATGTTTACAAAATATATTCCAAATTATGTACTTTTAAGAATGTCCTTACCTTCATTTTATAATATAATTTTATGATGAATTTTTTTTGTCTTAAAATTCCTCTTAAAAATATATTATAAAATGAAGGTAAATATTGCGTCTTCGTTTCAAAATCCCACACAGTCATTTTCATGTTATATGAAGATAAGGGGATGAAGAACAAGAGAAAGGAATTAATAAAGATAAGAAAGAAATTAATAAAGATAGAGAGAGAGAAGAGTCAGATGACAGCGACATGGTTTTTGCAGGTTTCTGAAAGGTCAGTTTATTAATAAAAATTGCTTATAATTTTATTCATTTTTTAAAAATAATACTTTTCAAGCTTACTTAAGTTTAATTAGGCTTTTTAAGAATATTGTATTAAATTTCTTGAGTACGTCTCATACATAGGAACTTATGTATTTCCCTTGCGAATTTAATAAATAAAGTGAATGAAGTTGTGTTCTTTTTTAACTAGTGTACAAAATATAGTAGAAAATTAAATTATTCGTTCAAAAACTTCTTAAGATATGCCCAAAAAAGTTTCATTGAAGACTTAAATAAAATAATTTCATTAAATGAATTTCAAAAGAGGTAAATAATTTTTAAAACCATAAAGTATTTCAGATTTTAATTAATTCTTCTCATTAATTCTGTTTTTTATTCTTTTTCTTCCATTAAATAGGTATATAATTCCTGAAAAATATTTTGCATCTAAACGAAAGCTTAACGATTTTGCGTATTAATTTTTAATTGTTTAATTTTTACAATGTTTTAAAACACAATATTGCAAAAAATTTAAAACTAGTTCGTAACATTGAGATAATTCCAAAGTATACTTGTACTCGAAGAAAAAAAATTAAAATTTTAAAGAGGTTTTTTTTTTTTAAACTTTTCAAACATTATTCATTACTTTTTTAGTTTCTTCGAAAACAATTCTGAGCAACGATTATTATTCGAAACAAAATTATGCTATGTATTAGGGATTGCAGTCTAATTGCATCAAATTTTGCCTTCATTATAATACTGAAATTTCGTAATTTAAAATTTGCATACGAACTTGAAGAGAATTGAATGATATATGAAAAATTGCTGATTAATTTTAGTTAAAAACTTCATTTCTCAAGAAATTCCGCAATCTCTAATTTCTTAACGCAATTTGCTGCAACACTATTCATAATTCACTCTGAATTCCTAAAAGAAGATGCTCTTTAAGTCATTGTATGGCATCTTTATTGTTAAACTATTGCATTGGATCATCCATTGTTTACTATCGTATCACACCCGCGTCCTCATATATTGAAATGCAAATCTGAAAGTTAGATTTCATCTTTTCTTTCTCCCACAGTCTGACTACCCATAGAAGAAATCGGGCGTTTCAGCATGCCTTTGGAAGCATATTTTCCTATGCATCCGTTAATGTGAGTTGCCAACTCCCTAATTTTACTAGCACATCCAGAAACAAATCTGAAAACAACAGAGCTCAAGAATTACAAAACACCGTGGGTCGAGGAGGTTGAAAAAACGATGACACCCATCTGTTGTATCGCCTTATTTTATTATTATTAATTTTATTAATGTCTCAGACAAACTACTTTACAAAGCATTCGTAAAGATCTGAAAACCATTAAATGATAGGTTTATATTTACTTGAAAGAACTTTCAAGATGACTTCTATTCCAAGAAATCCAGTTAATACGTTAAAAAATAATGAGATTTAATTTTTACATAATAAATGAAAGATAGAAACCTATTGAATACGCTTGTACATAAAAAGGATTCAAAAATCGATTTTTGTAAGACAGGTGTAGAAAGTATTATGTTTTATAATAAGTCTCACAGAGGAAACATCTTTTCAGATGTTTCCACTTGAAAACAAAAAATGCGTCTGTATTAAAATCATTTAGACTTCACTAATGTATGAATAACGAGACATTTTCGTATAGTATTTGAATTTGAATAAATATTTTTTTCCCTACGTACAATATGTTTCATATTTTATCTTCCATACATATCAAATTAAAATGTAATTTACAAATTTTTTTTTTAAAAACAACTTAATTTTTTAAGAACTCATTGTTATAAATGGTTAGATATTTTATAACCGCCCTACTTTACACTATTTTTCGAACATTTAACTCGCCACGTAAGAGTATTATAGCGATTTTTATTCAAGTAATATATTTAATGTCACTAAGGCAAAACGAAATTCTTCAGCAATTTAAAGATAGAAAAAAACATCATTTTAAAAATTTAAAAAAGTTAGTATGTCCTACAGAAATTTTAATTCAGAATGATATCTAGGCAAAATCACAATTATAAATTAAAATGTATTTTTACAAAAATTTATCCGACTGCGAGTTCTGAAATATTAACCCTATTAATGTATTCGCATCGACCACTGTACAGAGATTGCATTAAATGACTAAAATAAGCCTTATTAAGAGAAGTATAAACATAAGGAGGTCTACAGTGTTAAAAATCTGAAGTTTTTCAAATGCATAAAATGTTATTTTTTGTTTATTTTCATGATTGAAAACCCGTTGAATTTTTTTTCATTACGAAATTTTTTTCAATTTTACTGCTTTAAAATTAAGACCAAAATTTTTGCCGGATAATTGGGGAAAAATGGAAAACTAGATTTTCTGCGCATTTATGAAATTAGTTTTCAACAATTCAAAACATTTTCCACATAAATAAGAAAAACAATTTTAAAAAAAATGTAAATTGGAGGAATTGTTAATTTTGGGCAAATCGTTTTAATATTATTTACTCTTAGAAATTTTTTAAAATACAAATTTTACTGAACCATTTCTCAAGTTAGATAAAAAATACACTCATCGTCAAAAAAAAATGCATCCAAAAGGAAGCAAGGTATGTAAATGGAAATTATGAAATTGTTTCGTCTCTATTAGATGTGCAAATGATTAAATTGTAAACCACATGGGCATCATTAATGTTAGGAAACACGTGTCATTCTGCTCCACTAAGGACCTTTTTAAACGTTCTCTCAAACGTGAAATTTTGATTCTAACTCTACATGTTTAATTTATCGCAATGAAATTTATAATGCCTATGCGAAGAAAACGTCAACCATTTGAACAGTTGGACATTTTTTAGAAGAGTCGCTTCGTAGGACAGTATGATAGTGGATGGTCATTCCGTCAAATAGAATGTCTTATCAGTCGTGTATAAGCTACAGATTCATGCTGATGGAGGAATAGGGTGCAAAGAAATTATCACACTTCTCGACAAGTAGGCTCAAGGATTACAAATAAAGAAAAACGAAGAATTATTTGGCAAGCGCGAAGCACACCAGCTTCCACAATTCTGGGTATTATGCGAACAGTGATGCTTTCTTTGCATCATCCTATAAGTACCCGCTGCATGCTTCTAGATTGCATGCACGGAGACCATTATGGAGAATGGCCGTGACTTCTCAACAGAATCACCGCAGACTGCACTGGTAACATGAAAAAACAGCATGGAGACATGTGGCATGACAGCGGATCATCTTTAGCGATGAATCTCGCTTTTGGTTGGCTAGGATGATAACCTCACCCGTGTATGGAGGCAACGCAGTCAGCACCCTTATGGAGGATTTCCTGTCACTCATCACACATCCAGACGGTAGGGTGTAATGGTATGGGGAACGATTTTCTTTGGTTTGAACAAATGTTGATTTAAACTGATCAACATTGGTTCTTATCATAGCCACTTTGATGACTCAAAGGTATGTTAATGAGGTTCTTCAAACGGTGGTTATTCCTTTTGTGAATGTTCATCCCAGTCCTCTATTTCAACAAGATAACACATATAAGCCATTCAAGAGTTTGCTCTGCAGCCATATACACAATGTCGTGGCAAGCAGCATTGCTAGACCTATAGCCCATTGAAAACTTAGGAGGTGCGAAAGGGCCATTTTGTTAAGACTACCACTACCACAAAACTAGAAAAATATATCTGCCGAAGTTCAATCCTCACTGGATTAGTTGAATCAAGATTCCGTCAAGAACGAGCAAGATTCTGTACCACAATCTGAGGCGGAATGTATCAGAAATAATAGTCCAACATCTTATTGAAAATTGTAATGAATTTATATTTTGACCAATAAATTTTGTCATACCTATGCTCAGTTTTTAATAATTTCTAATTATTTATGAGTACTAAAGTCCAAATATCATTTCAATCTGACTATTCCTTCTAGGTACAACTTTTTTTTTTTTTGACAATGAGTTTTATTCTTAATCACCTTTTAAAAATTTTAGTTAAAAAGATTTAATTCAATCAAGTACTTATTTCATAATTTTCAAAATGAAAATTAAATTTTATATACTTAAAAAAGTTTAAAATTAATAGGTCTAAAAATAGAAAAAAAATGTTTTGTTTGATTTTAAATCGAAAAAAGAAATATAAATTTCTTTATTTAATGTATTAAGGTTACACTAATCATTATAAGCCTTTATTTCCCATAATTCCTATAATGATTAAAAATTATCGAACATCTAATTACCCTTAATAACGTAATTTTTACAAAAACATTTCATAAGACTTAATGTTTATTAATTCGTTCACTTTTAAATTATGTATGTATATCCAATCTCTTTTGTATGGTATTAATAAAACCAAAAATTGTTCTCTTCCCCTATAATTTATAAACGAACAAAGGGAAAATACACAGAGAAAAAAATAGTACAAATAAATAAATAAATAAAAAAAAAAAGTACAAAAAAAATGTGCCAAAAAATGCATAAAAAAGCGTTATTTCTTTACAGGACTTAACGAAAATATTTAATTCCAGGTACAAATTTTAAAAGTCATAAGCTAACATAAAATACTATGTTCTTCGTAATGTTGGGGAAAGCAGTTTAAAAATAATTGATATCTAATGCATTTCAGTATGTCATTTATGCACAAAGACTTACCACTAAGATCTATGTAAAATAAATACAGGCAAAAATCTATTTTATGAAAAATAATAAACTTCTTTATTACTTATACTTTTACATGCTGAGATGTAACTAGCCATTTCTATTCCCTTTGAAAGAATTCACGTTTGGGCACCTCAATTAATAAATAACAAAAAAAAAAAACAACATTATGATAGATTTTTAATAAGACATTTAAATTGCGTTTCTTTGATGGCTTTCGTTTCAGAAAATTCATCAATTACATTATTATAATTAATATTTTTAATCATATTGTACTCTATTGATATTATCGAAAGATTGGATAATCATTCTTGTCCGATATTTGGTCCTGAATAATTTTTTACTACTTTCAATTTGTTAAAATTTTCCTCACTCGAAGCAACAGAAACTGGAAGAGTCTGAAATATTCGAAAAACGACATTGATATTTGGGTAAGATTCAATTAAACCAAAATCATGAAGATGCCATAGACTATTAAGCAGACATTTGTTCTATTGTTGTTACTTCAAACACACTTGAAACTTTCAATTTCCCACATAAATTCGCTCTTTTAAAAATATTTGCTATATTTAATAACGAATTCTGCAGCCATTTTTTTTTTTTTAAAAAAATCAGTAACATTTTACATATTACAAAAACGAACCACAGAAAAACCAAAAATCTTCACATATAGTTTTCCTTTTTTGATACCAACAATCTATTTTGGACAATAGTGTCAAGAACACACTGCATATTTGCATTTTAAATAATTATTCGTACACAAGTTACTTCCTTCATCTAGTGTTTCATTTATTTCTATTGTTTTAAATTTTCTCTTTTGTTTATAACAAATTTTTTTCCCTCTGTATCCATATCTTCACAACCAAGTTTTGTATTACCTGGACATTCTGTATCTCGAAGCCCTTGTAATATACTACTTAAACCAGTAATTAATTTTTATCCACAATATATCGACAAATGTTTCTGTTGTAATGCTTTATTTGTTCGATCGATGAATTGTAGAATTTTATTCAATATAGAAAGAGTACAGATAAGTCTGTAACTTTTTCGTAGAATCAAACTATCTGCATTCGATTCAGCTTCTGGATTGAAAAGATGTTTGCATTCGTTGGCAGTCCTTTCATTACTTAAGATAAACGTAAATACAGCTTTGTACATTGATGACCTTGTATCAGAAAACTTTTAAAGTGATAAGTTTAGGCTCTTCATTAAAATACCCCATTACGTATTGTTGAGAACAAAAAATAAAATGAAATAATCTTAACATAGTACCGAAAAAAGAAATCGTTTCTGGAGTTGTAGATGCAGCTTGAACACTAGCTATATTTAAATTAAGTTATACAAGGATAAATATTATTAAATTATCAATTTCCAAAATACCTACACCTACTCTCTTATATTTGCCAGCCACAATTGCCCGCTATCAGAACCAAGCTCCCTGCAATTCTGAATATTAAACTTATCAACTATTTAAAATTTCATTCGATAAACCTCCCGTTCTTTAATGTGACTGAATAAAATTGATAAGGCATTTTCAACGTTTCCCCCCTTCACAGACAACATGCACATATCATAAGACTCGTTTGCTGTTTTTCTTGAAACATCGATGGGGGGGGGAGAGTGGAATAAGATGGTGTGGTTCATTATTCTTTTAATTCTGCATATGATTTCACTTCTAACTTTGTTAAAAACTAATTTTATTATTTCATTTTGAATAACTGGGGAGATATAAGAAACTGAACCATATTTATGTTTTTTAAAACGTTTCTTTCAAGTAAAATTATAATAATTAGAAAATTCAATCAAATTTCCAAAAGGCCGTAATTTGGATATCCAATAATTTCATTTGAGTCTCTAAGAGTTATATTATTTTTGGCCTTGAGCAGAACATCCAATATTAATTTTAAAATTTTATGCCGCATCATTTTTTCTTTGTTAATTGAATTAACTATGTAATATTATCAGTTGCAAATTTCCTCATTTTAGATTTTTTTCCATCACTTTTCATTTCACATCCAAATTTCGTTGCGCTGGAGAATTTTCGCGTCGATAAATAACAGGATGAAGATGTTTCTAAACAAGAAATTATTTTGAGAGTCTGAAAGATTATGCCATTTGTGTCCGAAAACTATGCAAGGAAAGCAAAATATTACAATTTGATAAATAGAATATGAAATCCATATTTTTGAAGTTTCTCCATTAGTTTGTTCAACTTAAAACTAGTTCTTTGTAAATTTTTGTCCTGAATCATCCGCTTTCAACATGTTAAAATTAATGTTGTCGCCTAGGTTTAAGCCATGTGCGACAAGGAACTATATTAATTTGTTTGTAATAACAGGACAGGAATGGTGACCGTTGTAATTTAGCGGCATTTCACAGGAAACAGTAGAGAGCATTTTTGTACGTTGCGAGGCAATACTTTGTGCAGGCTTGTCTTCTTTTGAAATATAATGGGGAAACTGTATTAAAATATCTTGCGAAGCATTGCTTTTTCCTTCTGCATTGTCTTTTAATTATTGCTCTTGAAAAATTGTAGTTCATTGAATGTGTAGATGTTAAATTCAGTGTCGGGCCACCAGCTTGTGAAGTAGTAGTAGATATGATTCCTTCTTTCATTCTTTGGTGTTTCTGTTCTTAACAATTTAATAAATTGTGTTACGTCATTGACTTGCCATTCTTTTAATTTTCGTTTCCCTATTTTACTCTTCTGTGCAACTGACAATTGCTTAGATATTTTTAAACAAGAACTGATAAAAAATATTTTTAACATGTTGCCTGTGCAGCACAAAACTATTATAAGATGCCGTATTATATACTAAGTATTGTTTATACATCGAAAATAAGCTCTTGACAAAATATCATTTGCTTTGATGCTTTTGTATGCAATATTTTGACCTTTTATCGAGAATAATAAAAACCAAAAAATTCTCTCCCAACTCTTTAAAAAGAGATTTAAATTCTTTACCACAAAATTCTAACTCTTTGTCATTTCTAACAGATTTTACTTTTCTATTTAAATGATTTTCTGTAAAAGAAAGATACTCTTTAAGACATGTAAGAAACATCGGATTCCCTTTCAATTATATACACAGTAGCATACCTAGAATATTCGTCAATTATCGACAAAAAGAATAACTTTCACTTAACTTTTAATTACTTTACAGGGAAAAGATCAATTTTTCTATATATTCTTTACCTAAAATATTATTTGTAAATATACCTCGAACATGAGATTTAAAAATAGCTATAGTATATTTAGCAATATTACAACTCGTACTATACTTAATTTACCTTTCAGATTATCTGAGCCAGTTGCACTAATTTTAATTAATAAACCTTAATTTACATGTTCGAATAAATACCCTATGTACCAATTTAATATTTAAACTATTAAAGTTAAAAGATACGTTATAAAATTCGAAACGTTTTGGTGGTATATCATAAAGAATGTAAAATGTATCTACTCTAAGAACAATCAAAAATATACCTCGTTTTCATGATATAAATTCACTTATAATTAGCTTCAACTATTTCATTCATTCACTCGTGTTCATTATATATATTTCATTATATCATTATTTCATTTTTATGCAAGGATTTTACACTTAACTAAGTCTGTATTAGCAGCACAAATTAAATTACGATGCATATTAGGTGCATATAAAACATTTCTCAAATATATTTGTACAAAACCTTTTTTGTCCGTAGCATTAAATGTTACATCACCTATCCCAAGTATATCTGATCTACATTTCATATAACTAATAAGAGCTTCAGTCGGAGTAAATTCTTAAAGGTTCTCAAATTAGTCCTTATGCTAACATAAATTAGATGAAACCGCTGATAGGATCGACCACACGTTGAAAACGGAATTTCGAAATTAAAAGTTTCCATCACTCGGCTCCGCATAGCATTGGTGATTGTGATTGTTTATTAACATCGTACTGAGAAGCATGATGAGGGCTATAGGCGACGGACCTCGAACAGAACCTCAGTCAAGTGACGAGGACGACCCTTGAACTGGCACCTCCCTCTCCGAACTTCTACTCTACGCCAACGGGAGGAATGGGGATCTCGACTGATTTGCGCGCGTCAGCATAACATTCGATTCGTTGAACGTCGGTGAAGAAACCTCCGTGATGTTAGAACTTCGGATTTCCTTCTGACGTCCTTTTCAGCTTTCTCCATTTCTCTCTTTTTCTAGATACAATCTTCAATGAAATGACCTTTTTTTGTCGCAATAAAGACGAGCTTTCATTACAGATGACCTCTGAAAATTTTCAAACTGAAAGTCCATTATGGTTTTGCTACGATGAATATTTACTCGCTTCTACTTGACTTCACTAGAAATTTTAGTTTTAATAGGTATGTATCCGACATCAAATCAAGTTCTTCATCTTTCTTTTGCTGTATTATTCTTCCATATTCGTTTCTGAGTTGACTTTCTATGTACTTCAAGTTAAATTTGTCATCTTATAGACAATACCACAACTGCACTAGGTTGTCGTGATCTGATGACAGTTTCCAAATCAGTTGGAAACAAACGAATTACTCAGGCATATATCAAAAACTTTTTTTAAGACACTCGCATGCAAACATGCCTATGTGTTCTTCATCATCTTTAAATTTTAGCTCATAGAATTCATAAATGAGACTAGCAATTTAACTCTGGATGTTGATTCAAAGTCAATTTCAGAATTAAAAAAGGAGACTTTCTCATTAGTAGTGTTCCAAATTAGAGTGAGAAACTGATGCTCGACTTCTTGGTAAACAATAAATAGTCATGTGCAAACGTTCCTTATTTCGTTTGAATGCTTGCTTTCCTTTTTCGCTTACATTATTAGCTAATGGATCAGTCTCTACCCAAACATAATCAAGCAACCTCCGTCAGCCTTCATGTCGAACTTTCATATCAAATTTCCACGTCTGATAGTTGAAGCCACTCCACTTTGAAAATGTGAATTGTGAAAATTTCCTGCTTTTCGTTCGACATGTTGATATGGCATCAGAATTGTTTGTTATTTTAAGAATTCAAAACTTGCAATGCTTCAGGAATTAAAGCACATAACCACGAAGGAGAATTCTTCAAAAATATTTATTAATTTAAACGAAATATAAATTCAGAATGAAGTAAACAATAACTTTCTCAGTTTAACATCAGCTCTCATTACAACTTAAGAAATATGTCTTTTTATATAGCCGCACTGTGGCATCTAATTGATTAACTTCTGCACGTCAGATTTGGCGTTATGGTAACGGAGGTAGGAGAATTTGTATTGCCGCCTTTTAACAGTTTCCATACCTCTCCGCTCACTTGCGCCATCAGGTGATTAGTCAGGCAAACCAATCGGAGCAGGGCTCCAGTAGCTGTTGTCCCCACCAAACTTAAATAACAACTTTAACCTTTTCATCAAAAAAAAACTGATATCCATAAAAATGCATTTCTCTTTGAAAAAAGGTGAAAGTCACTAGGCGAAAGGTCGGGTGGTTTGTCTCGCTGCTTCAAAATCATCTCCATAAGGTTCACCATCTGTGACCGTTCTCAGCTCACCACCGACACTTGGGAAACAAGAAAATAAATGTACTATATAGAAGAAACATGTACCTTTCTGGTACAATAATAGTTTTGAAAATCGGGTAAGAAATAAAAAAAAGTTATAGTTATTGAGGCACTTCTGTTCAGTCAAGCTTCGTATTACTTTTAACACAAGATTAGTATTCCTATATATTCTGTTATAAATATGCGGTTAAATAGTCTTGTACAAAATTCACGAAATATCTAGGATGAATTATTATTAATTGATTATTTACTAACGTCGCTCTTAAAGCAACATGAGAACAATTGTAGATAAACTTTGAGGAGGGCACCTGAGCGGAAAATAATTATGTATCCATTCAATATAATTCTGGCGATCCAAAGTGTTTTGTACGTGTAAAGTATTTCTAATACTCTTCCTATTCTATACTTTCTTATAGAATAGGAAGACATTATTATTATTATTATTATTATATATATATATAATAATTATGTAATTGTAGTACTTACTTAAATTTGTAATAATTTCTCTGACAAAATAATTTAACATAATTCCTAATTTTTCTCATTCTCTAATTCAAAAGTAAAGAGGTCATTCATATTTCCTGATTCAATCCCAAATTATCCATTTTATTAGATTACACACTCATAAAATCTGTTGAATCAGTTTTCTCATTATACAAATGTGTCGGAAATAATCTCTTCTAAACTTAATTACCATGTGATACGGAAAAATCCCGTGAAAAATCCATATGATAAAAAAAATACGATATCCCAATCTATAAAATTGACTGCACGGTAAAAAAAATGCTCTCTTCGTTCTTCTGTATCGAGACGGCGGAGCAACGTCTCCTACTTTATGGATACTTATTGCCTCTCTATCTCTCTTTCAGTAGAAATAAGCAACCATGAATTTAAAATTCGTCTTTTTAACTTAATTATTATTCTTAGTCATTTTAATTTTTAAAAATTCTCTACACAAATATTCACAAGCACGCAATATATATATATATATATTATTTTTCATATTTTCATGTGATTTGAAAAGAACTAAAAAGTTATAAAGAAGTTTAAATAGGATACATTTTAAAAATTATGAAAATCACTATTTCACCGCTCAAAGGATTCTGAAGAATAAAATTGAACAAAATTTGCAAAAGAAATGCTATCTATTTTTTTTTTAAATTTTGAAGTTACTGATACTTTTTGAAAACTTAAAAGGAAAAAAAAAATAATTACACTTCTTTAGAAAATTATAAAAATTTTCCAACTAAAAAGTCCAACTAAAATTAACAAAGTTTTTCCTGCTTGTAATTTATCTAAAAATTGATATCGTAAGAGTCTTATTCTGAATATGTGCATTAAAGTTCCAACCAATATGGTAAATAGTTTCTGAGAAATCCAGGGAGCAAGTTTAAAGTTTTTATCTCGAGAAAATGTTAAAACGGAATTCTAAAAATAGAAGTTAAACAAAGTCTAATTTTTACTCATTCACTCTTAAAGGTTAGGTAGTATAGTTAAAATTTTAACAACACAAAGTGTTAAGGGGGGGTTGGGCCTCTAAGATAAATATTTTTCAAAAATCTAAAATTTTGAAATTTAAGTGTTCCAAGATTCCATAAAATATCATTATAAAGTTATTATCTTGAATTTACTGATCAGAAACAAGCCTTGGGCGAACCGGGTGAGGAAGTCTTTTTTAATGTCAGTTAAAATTAAATAATGTGAAACGGAAGTGGGTGGTTTTTATTTTAGTTATTTAAAAAGATAATGAAGTATAGAGAGAAAGGAACATGTTCTTTCTTTCAGAGAGAATCTGTACATTATTTCTCAGTACACACAGTTTTCATTGAACACCCTTAACTTTAGCTCCAGTCTTTTTATGTTTCTTTTATCATACAAAAAAGTATCTACATTCAAATTTTCAAATAAAAACTCCTGTCTCAGACATTTCCTGTATCCATTTTTAGAATAATAATTCGGGATATATTTGTGAAATGCTACTCATTTCCTGAAAAAAATTCCTAAAATACTTTTGTAAAATATACGGTTTTAAATTTTTATTTGAATTGTTATTTAAAAGGATAATCCAATGAATTATATAGATTATTTTTGTGGTTTTTAAAGTACAATTCAGATTACAATTGTAATATGCCTTAGAAGAATCTAAGGAATGAATTTTCAAATTATTTATAAATATTACAACATGATTTACAGGAATTTCATATTATTGTTTGTTTTAATAAAAATAAAATTCAATTCATTCTTTTAGATGATATAAATTTCATTTTCATTCGTTTGTAAAATAGGGGGAAAAAAAGAAAATCATAATAAATATGGATGTAGAGATTGGTTTTGAAAAAGTGTGGCATTTTTCCTGGATTGTTCCATCTATTTATAAAGTAGCAATGAGCAACATCTCCAAAAGATGTATATTTTTTTTATTAAAATCAAAATTTATGAAATTGAAAATTGAAGACAGACAATTTTTAACTGCCTGACATTATTCAAAATTGAAAAGTAAAGTAGAATTTGAGTAATCAATGATAATTAATTTTTTTTATATGTAACTATCCTAGCATATTTGTAATTGTAATATTAGTAAGAGATAGATGAATATGATATAAAAGTATTTCTAGAATGGTTAAATTGTAAAGATTATTTTCTCAAGTATGTATTGTTCTTAAAACAATCAGAAAAAGTACTTAAACTCTTTTGTTTTTTTCAAATGCATCTTTTTGATACTCTTTAATATTATTTCCATATAAAATTTAAATTTTACATAACATTTTCCTCATTTTTGAAAAATTTTCATTTTGCAAATATTGTTAAAAAAAACAAAAGGTAAGATCTCTTGCTGATTCTCTTATGTTATTTATAACTTTTACCAAGATTATATAAAATATTTGCGCAATGTTGTTCTACAATTTAGGCTTCCAACTATCGACCAATTTTATTTCATCCATTATTTGATTTGTTAATGTTAATCCTATGGAATTTCTACTACCATCCTCAAATCTATATTATGTTAACTATTTGAATGCAAAAAAAGTACACCTGTCAGAGTAAAAAATAATGAAAGTTTGTGCAAAATATTATTTTCGCTCCGATTTTCAAAAATATTTTTACCTTTATTTTAATAATTCGTTCGTGGGTTTTCCGGTCTTTAAAAAATATTCTAAATTATTCTTATAAATCGGAGGAAAAATGCAATTCCGCAGAAATCTTCGTTATTTTTTACTCTTTCGGATGCAATTTTTTGAGCTCAAATAAATAAAATAGTAAAGATTTGAGGATGGTATTAGAAATTTCATAGGATTAATGAAATAAAAATGGCTGATAGATGGGAGCATTAATTGAATATTAATTTAAAAACCGTGTAAATTAAAAACCGTTTGTTTTGTGATGCTTGGGAATCGCGTATCACAAACTTTTTGGAGACTGTTTGCAATGGAAATACTTTTTGAATATCTTCAATGCTGTCATTTATGAAAACGGATCCCTTTCTAAAATAGAGAAATTTAATCACCTGGAATCTTCACTCGACGGGTCTGACTTAAATATTGTTGAAAAAAAAATCTCGATTTCTGTGCGATGATTACTATTAAGAAGTCATAGATATTTCATAAAATATCGGTTTGGAAGACGCGATGTAATTATCAAATATCAGATGCATAAATTATAAATTTAACTCGAGTGTTATATCCAAATCAAGAAACCGAATTAATTCCGTCCTTTTAAAAATTTTGCCTCCTAACATTACATTACAATTCCAAAGGAAAAATAATTTTCCCTCTCCTTATATGTGTAGACAAACTGTTGCAACTTATCGGGAAAGTGTTAAGAATTCCGCGAATGCATATATATCAGCCAACTTACGTACGTTCTACATATGGTTCAAGCAAGCAACATGCAAAAGGTTTATCACTGGAACATAGAAACCAACAAGGTCAAACTTCTTATCTGTTCATGAGTTCTTTACAGATAATTAAAATATCAACGATTTTATTCTATATGAAAGAGCATTAGTCATCAAAAAGTGATACTTTTAAAATTGAAAGGAAATGTGAATTATGATAAAAAAAAAAAAAAACAGGGCAGATGATTTTTATGTTTCAAACCAAAGCACCGAAGTTGCGGATGCGTTACGAATATCCTTGGCAATGTATAACATTAGAGATCCAGTCGCACGTGGCATTTATTTATTTGCATTCGTTGAAAGTTACGAATATTAAACGCGTCAGATGTGCGAATTGACATAACACAGCTTTAGGCTTACAGAATGAAAATGCAAGAAAACAGAACCTGCGGAGTACGCAGATCCTTTTAGCAGTTTCTAGAAATAAGAAAAAATGGACTATTTATTACTAGCTGGGGATGTCATAGCTAAAAATAAAATAAATTCAACTCATTTGAACATTAATTAAGGAAATGGGAGTATGCGATCGCTTAACGAGGTAAGGGACCCTTAGTAATATTAAAATTATCAGTCGGTAGAAATTCTCTCTGTATTTACTCGTACTTTCAGAAGCGGTGATTGAGAATTAGATGTGGAAAGTTGGGAGAAGGGACAAACAATTTACAAATTAAAATAACGGGGTTCTCGGAGACACACATACACAATTTAAAGTTGAAACTGAAACATGTAAGTTTTCGACACTTTTTAAATAAATTTGGATGGAGTTAACAGTTTATACCAACTTTATTGTGACTTTTATACAAATGTGTACTTGTTTCTTTTTTGAAATTTTTATAAATACCATACAAGAAAAATTTCATCAAGGGAACAATATTACCCATTCGTCATAATTAAATAGAAATATTTCGGGAAATCGAAAATAATCTGAGTTAATTTCCTTGAAAAAAAATTATGGCTTGTCTAAAATAAACAGTAAAAAATGATAATTTGCTAAAATCCAACCAGTGAGTTACTCAAGACCTTTTTTTTATACCTCTTTGCATTACTAATTATGAAAGGAAAAATGAAACACTCTTACAGATTGCTTTAGCTAAATAACTTTTAATCAGGCGTTAAAAGCAATGCAATTTAACTTTATTATAGAAAAGAAAGATATTCAAAGCAAAATGAATTTCTTTTAATTATATGTTTTGTGTCTCTGTTTTAAAACCGAGTGAGTGTCTTTTGTTTTCATTTGATGTAAACTTTCACTCTTCTTGGCTACCCTTCCAGCCCTCCTTTACAAAACAGTTAGCCGCGACGTATGAGTCTTAACAATCGTGCATTGATATGTATTTTGTGTATATTTTGCTAATTAAAATTTTTTCAATAAATAAATAAACAAAAGGAAAGATAATTAGGTAATAAGAGAAAAGCGTTTTAAAATTTTTTTTTTTTTGTTTTTTCTAGTTTTAAGCGGCTAAAATGGAATAAAAATTTCATTATTCCTGAAAAGTAGGAGGCGCTTGCCTCTCCATCCCCCCCTGTTTAATTTCGGTAAGAAAGAGCCAATTAACGAACATGTAGCGTCGTAAAAATCATATTAGAAGATAGAAGGGATTCGAATGGCAATGTAGAATTAAAAGTACAGGGTGAGAATAAATCTCTTACATTTTGAAGATATATAAGAAAAAAATGAAAATATTTGTCAAGAAAAAACCGAATACAGTTCTGAAAAGTATATAAAAACAGTTTCATTTATGGATTTTAAAAATTTCATCAGACACAAAAGGCTGCTGTCGTTGTCAACAGATTGCTGAAGACCTTCCCGCAAGCTCTTCATCACTCTGCGAAATAGCTCAGACAGTATGGTGTCAATTTCTTGTCGTATTCTATCTTTGATCTAGAATTTCCGCTCTTATAATACAAGGGCTAGCATAATCTTGCTCATATTATTCTTGTGCCAACATAATATTGTTAGTATGTAATTTTAAATAGGCTTGTAGAATCCTCGTCAAAACTCCGACCATATAACCAGTGCCAGGGCATGCTTGCGAAAGGATGTTCTAATTGTTTCCACATTTTCTGGTTTTCCCTCTGTTTAGTTTAGTTTAGATTTTATTAACGTCGCACTAGAAGTAACACGAGGGCTATTGGAGACGGACCTCGCAATTTTGAACCACGGTCAAGTGACGAGAACGACACCTGAGCTGGCACCCCCTCTCCTAACATCCACATCACGCCAAGGGAAGACTTTGAGCATCGACAGATTAAAAGTGCATCAGCCCCTGCTACACGGTGGGGCTTTCCCTCGGTTAAAGTCTGACATAGGATTTTCTTTTCAGTGTGGATTCAGTTGCATGATGGTTAGAAATCCATAACAAAATCGTTTTTCGATCTGTTCAAACCGTTCCATACACATTTTGAACACAAAATGTGTATGGAACGATCCGTGTTCCTCTCTCACACACCAGTTGCTCTTACAATATGCTTCTATAACAAAATTTCGATGTTTACCTGTCCAACTCATGATGGGCACTCTAAGGAAATGCCCAACAATAGTTGGAAAAATATGAAAAACTCATAAAGAAGCTAAAAATCAAAAGTGGAAACAGATAAGCGAATACCGCTTACCTTTGTGATCATTCTCGCAGACCTTGACACTTCACCGTACTGAAAACGATATAGACTAACCAACCTCATGATACCTATTCCATTTCATTACTGATACTATAGCCTGTACAGTGACCTCTCTAAATGTGGGATTAGGAGAGGGGGTGCCAGCTCAGGTATCTTTCTCGTTACTTGACCGAGGTTAGAAATGTCGAGGTCCACCGCCAATAGCCCTCGTGTTACTTCTAGTTCGACGTTAATAAAAACCAAACGTGGGAGATCTTTATGCCCAACCCTGTATTAATAATAGACGAAATTTCAAACTCCAAAATTAAACAACCTAATTTTACATCTAAAACATCAATTTCAAATTTAAAGATTTACAATTTCGAGATTCGTATAATACAGAAGACAAAATAGATATGTTAATAGGAATTGATAATAACTTCTATATTGCAACGAGAAATATTAAACATTTAAATAAACTACTCGTAGTTAACAAAACAATATTTGGTTGGTAAATACACGGGAGAAATGATGACATTTTGAGCTCCGTTGTATCATCAAACATTATTGTAGAAAAGGATATGATATCCGAACAAAACTTTTTTTGGACCTAGAAAGTTAAGGCATAAATTTAAAGAATCTTGCTATATTTCGAACTCTAACATAATGCAAATTTCGAAACTAATAACAAGTATCGAAATTCTCATGTCAAGTTACCCGGGGAATTAAATTTAAAAAACACGAAATATCTGATAACAGATTGATGAACAGAGGTGTATACATGTGTGGGATGAGATGGGATGTAAAGGAACACATGTATCCTTCACACAAGACTTTTTTTGAGAATCGAAATATTTCAAAATAATTCTTTTATTATTCTATAATAAATGCTCAAAACCTTAAAAATTAACTTTCCGCAATGCTTAATTGTTTTCATCAATAAGAGAAAAAATAATCCCATGTAAACCAATTCTTGAGAAAGGAATAGAAAAATTTTTACTGTCTCCGAAATATGCCTCTGGGTCATTGTTAGAAGGGGGCATCCCAAAAGAAAATGTCCCCCTTCAACACTTTCATGTGAAAAAATTTCAAGAAGCCCTCTTTCTTTTTGTCAGTGGTCAATGAGCTTCTAAAGTAAGCTTTCGGAAAAGTGCCCATCTCAGTGTATCACTTCTTTGCAGTTAAATTGCCCAAGAGCGGTAGTCTCCGCTTTCGTAGACGAACAGTAGTCAAGAAATCTGAGTCGAGAGAAATCCATTTTCTTTTGCTCAAACTGTTGTTTATAATTTTATAATTTTGAATTTGTTTGGATCATTTTTTTAATTTTTCGATTCGGCAATGAGTAAGAGGAAACAGAAGTAGCTTTAAATTATTATAAATCTGGTGAAAAAAGAATTCCAGACGTCAATTTGAAGCAAAAAAGTGTACATTAAATAAAAGTGAAGATGTAGAATATCACTTACCTGAATTGGGGCTCATAAAAACTTTTGCACTCATTGCACTTGATCCCCCAAAAACGGACATGATCATTCAGATAAGATTGTGAAAAAATGATCGATTCTATTTAAAAGGACATACACCTTTATTTTATATAAATTTTGAAAATATATATTTCAATATTCCTTAGAAGTTCGATTTATTTGAGTTCTATTTTCTGAGTACATAGACTCATCGCCATAAAAAAGTTCCACCTAGAAGGAATAGTGAAATTGAAATGACATTCGAAAGAAAGTTAGCACTCATCAACATCAAGAAATAGTTAGAAACTTCGTGTAGATATGACAAAATTTAATGGTCGAAATACAGATTTATTTCAATTCTCAATAAGATGTTGAGCCGCCATTATTTCTTATGCATTCTTCCACATATCGTGATATTAAGTCTTAGACCTCTTAAAGGAATCTTGTCTCAACTTATTCCAGGCAGATTAAACTTTGGCATATAGATCCATCCGATTTTGTGGTAGCGGCGGTGTCTTAACAGAACGGCATGTAAAGTACCCTTTTAACTTACTACAAATCTGGTGATCCTGCTGCCATAGTGTCCATGGCTATGAGGCAAGCTCTTGAGATGACAGTGGTATGAAAACGAGGGTTGTCTTGATAAAATAGAGGGCTGGGATGGGCATTCACAAAAGAAATGTCCACCCATCAAACAACCTCATTAACATACTTTTGGTCGGTCAAAGGGGCTCTGACAAAAATCAACGGTGATCGGGCATCTTACGAAATCGTATCCCATACCATTACACCTGCATACCATACCACTGAGTGACGAGTGACAGCTAATCGTCCATCGTGGCACTGACTGCTTTGCTACCACACACGGGGCAGATATCATTCTCACCAAAGATAAAAGCGAGACTTGCCAATAAAAAAATCTGCTACCTTTCCGCATGATCCATGTTGATCATCCTTGGTACCGTTGCAGTCTCTGGAGACTGTTGCGGTGACAGGGAAATCTCTGTAATATTGCAAGGAATCCAGAAGCATGCAGCCATTTGATGATGGTACAGGATGATACAAAGAAGGTAGCACTGTGCGCATAATGTACAGAGTTTTGGCAGTTAGTGTGATTCGTGCTTGCCGGTCAATTCTTCAATCTTCCTTACTTGTAGTCCACGGGACGTTCTCTGTGTCGCTAGAGCTCAATTATTTTTGTGTAATTTATTAAACTGCGATTGGCAACGCCAGTCGAATTCGGAGACAGTTAACACAACTTGAGAACATGGCGATGCTGCAAATGCGTCGAATTCGAATCGCTGCCTAAAAAGATAATTAACCCCACCTTCTGATTTGAACCATTAGTCTTAGTGTGTGTGTGTACGTCCAAATGAAAATAAACTGTTATAAAATCTTGAAGCCCTCCCAAACACTGAATTTGAAAAGCAATAGAATACAACATTCTGAGACTACTTGTCGTAGCGATAACTTCCTCATATCCAATTCCGCCAACAGCGTCAAGTTACAACATCTGCTCAACTAATATGACTCGCAATCCGACGGACTGAACCATTTGCCTTTATGCCGAGTTCTACTACTCGTCTCTTCTCAAAGGCGTCCAATTGTTCAAATGGCTATCATTTTCTTCTCAAAGACATTCTGATCTTCAAAGTAATACATTAAACTCAAATACACTAATTAGAATTAAAATTACGCGCTTTGATAGTACCTTTTAAGAAGCCCATAAGTAGCGAAGTAAGTCACGTGTTTGCGTACATCACTGGCGCCGACGTGGGTGACAGTTGAATCATTTGCATATCTAACGGAGTGACAGCAATTTTTTAATTTATATTTATGAACTTTGCTTTTGTGTGGGGGGGGGACTTTTTTTGACGATGAGTGTATTCATTATGATTTGAGAATTTTAGATCAAGTCTGAAGGATAAAGCTAATGGAAAGGTACAATCTTTTCGTGGAATGGAAATACCTGTAGATATTTTAGATATATGTTTATTTCACCTTTTAACTGAAAAAGGGAGGGGGGGGAAGAAAAACTGAAAGGAAATTATATAATCGGTAATAATATTTTTTTTCCTGGTAATATATTTTTGATGTCAAATTTCAACTAACAGTTTAATCCTTCCCTCTTTGATCAAAGTTTTCACCATCTCTAAAACGATGTAAAATTGATAATCTCATCGGATAGAAACAATGATATTTTTTTCTCTCTTTCTATTTAAGATTAATTTTTTACAAAATCTTCAAATGAATATCATTACGTTCCATAATTTTGTGAAAAATATTAGTTTATGCTGCATCAAATTAATTAAAAACTGACTAAAATTTAGCGGTTTTTAAAATATATTTGGATATGAAATAATTATATAATCTCTATTTGCGTAATCTGAAACAAAGTATTTAGCGCAAGTCCTCTGTAAAAATTTTAATGCAAAAAAATCTATTTTCTACATTAAGAGTTCATTCATTCTGAAATTCACAATAAACTATGTTTATTCAAAAGAAATTATTTAAGTTTTTGTTCTAAAGAAAATAGTTTAAATTGACTGTGGAAAACTTTTTTAAAAAGGCAAGAATATATTTATCACAAAACATAGCATAAAATAGAATTTAAGATTAACAGGAAATTTTCGAGTTTCTTATTGACTAAATAGAAAGAAACAAACTATCATGTAAAAGTCTATGATTGGTACTTATAGATATTCTGTGATAAATAAGCTCAACATACACATTGGTTGTTTTGACTGGAAACATTTATGGGTTTCAACAATCTTATTAGTTTAGAGAAGAAAAGCTTCCTTTCAGATTAAGTATATTTTTTCAGTTCAAATTCTTAAAAAAAACATTTTTGAAACGCCTCATAGTTCTTTTTGATTGATTGATTATTAACAACACACTTAGAAGTTCATAGAAGCCTCATAGTTCTTTTTGATTGATTGATTATTAACAACACACTTAGAAGCAACACAAGAGCTATTGACAATGAACCTCGTAATTTTGAGCCTCGTTCAAGAGACGAGGACGACACTGGTAAAGAGCGATATTAATAACAATAAAAATAGAATGAAATATTTTTCAAGTCACTGAGATTTAAAAATCCAATTGCATTTCCATTAAAAATTAGCATTGGAATTTAAGAAAATGAGCTGATATTTAATTATTTCAATTTTCTGATAAGTTTCATAATTTTTTATAAATTGTAAAATAGAAAAAGTGATTCTTAAATTAGGTATTTGTATCTTTAAAAAAATCTATATAAAAGAATCAAAATTTATAAAACTTTTTGTAGTTGGTACTGTCACTGTGGCTCAAACCTGTCTTTTTAAAATTATGAAGCTATTAACGAGCCTTATGAAAAATAATGATCACAAATGAAAAATAATGATTATATTGATATTTTCCAAATTTTTTTGATTAATTTCAAAGAAAATAAAACGATTAAAAAAGGATGTAATGTATATTTGTGCACATAAGAGCGAATTAAAACAACAGATTCATAAAAATAAAAGTTAACTAGGTTAGCTTATGAACAGAAAACACGTTCAATCAAAAATAATCAAAATGTTCAAAATAATGTCTTTGGCAATAAAAATACAAATGACCTAATATTGAATCAAATAAATATTGTCAAATCTGAAAGGAAAAGTAAACACAATATCAAATTTTCTTCGTTTGTCTAGTTTTCTCTCTCTTTCTGTATCTAAGTGTTTATTTTCCAGTTGTTACTAAAACAAATATTTCTTTCACGGTGAGTGATGATGAAAGCTATTTTAGAAGCAAATAAACGTTGATCTTAAAGGTCAAATTTTTTCTTCTTATTTTTTCAGCATTGTTTCTCAAGGATGAAAGAATACTTGTTTATTTTCCTTTTTTAAAAACTAGTGAAGTCAGCATTGCCAGGTAATCTCTTTGCTTTTTTTAAAAGAATTTACAAATTAATTCTAAAACGAATTATTAGCATTGCAGACTTAAGAGTAGAGTAAAATACAGAAACTATATAGTATTCTCTAATGAATATCTGATACTCCGAAGTAATTAAGATATAATGAAAGAAAAAAATATCTTGAAGTATATATAGTTCGAAATTAAAGAATGAAAAGGTATATTTTCAAACATATGAAATTCAAATCTATATGCTAGTTAAGTAACTATATGTATATTTATCATAAAACTTATCAAGGTAATTCGAATGTTTTTAAATCTAAAAGGATTGAAATTTGCTTAATATTTTTTGGCGAATGCAAGACATTTTCTATCAATCATAGTATTTGAATTTACCATGGGCTTAAGAGAGCATTGATATCTTCAATGCCTTTTATTCATTACTCACTATTTACACAAGATTAAAATATTTTAAATTGATATTTTTCAAGAGAAACAACTATATCATTTTGATTTAAAATTAACTTTGATTATTAATAGATCAAATGTGTGCTACTCAATAACAAACAGATGATTGATTTTAATTTTAAAATTTAATCGGGTATTATTAGAATTTTGTTTCTCCCTTAAAAGTCTTACACAACTCTAAAGATGGAAAAAGCATATAACTCACGTCGGATATATAACAATATTTATCAATAAATTTCTTTTAATTAAAATTTCTCTACAAAACATTTTCAGAATTTCAGTATATCTAAGACGATTGAGAATATTATATCAAACAGGAAAAGAACCGAATTATTTGCATCTCCTTGTACTTGCCTACAACTGGAAGACTAGATGTTGTCCCTAGTAAATAGTCCGACAAACTTTCAGTTATCCATAAAATTCTTAATTACTGAATTAAAAGGTCATATTACTAATAACTTTTAAATATTAAAATATTATATTTCAATGTGTAATCATTAATTATTTATTTTATTGATTATGCTACCTGTTTCGAAACTGAAATTTTTTTTCAAAACGACTTTTGTTACCTTAACACTTTTAAAAAAGCTTTAAGGTAGCAAAAAAGAGCAGTAAACCATATAAAAGAGTAGTAAATGTTTCTGATAAATAAATAAAGCAACATATCTCTAGTTATAAATGTTATTAAACTTTGAGATTAGAGAACGCATTATAGTTACATATTGTAAAACATTAGAGATGAAAAACGCCGCATAATGTTAATAATATTTTTGTTTACATACTTTCAATGAAAATTATTGTAGTTATGTCTGTGGCCCGTTATGTGTGTTTTTGCAATTGTTGATCTAAAAAAATTAGCTGTCGAAAAGTTCTTTGGAAAAATTTCCAAAGTTTCTAAAAATTTAAACGAAATCAGATTTATGAAATGTTTTTTTTTTTTTTTTTCCAAAAAAAAAATCTTGATGGATGAGGAATGAAAGGACTTACAATTATTTTATTTCAACTTAGAAAATATCAAGAGAAATTATCAGGAAATATTTTCTATGCAAATGAATTTTTATAACATGGAACACTTTTTTTTTTTTTTTTGCATGTGGCTTACTTTCAGAAAATCTCACGAAAATGTGTTAATGCGACATGGAACAAGCTAAAAGCATTTCTAAATTCGTATAAAATTACCTATACGATATAAAAATTTATTTTTGAGTAATATTCACATTATTGCAGTGGCGTACCAAGAAAATAATTTTGGGTGGTGCATATCGTCATTGCCGTAATAGAAGCAATTTTTAATTCAGAATAACCACTTGGTGAAAAGTAAACAATATGCTATTCCAATCTTATTTCTCCTATTTAAAACTTTTCAAGTATTGATATGATTTTATCAAGTTTTAAAAATTTAAAAAGAAAGATCACTTAAGAAAAATAATTAAGAAATCATGAAAATAAAATTTGCATTTTTGGATGTCCATTTCTTAGAGATGCACTCCCCTCCCTCCCTCTTCATCTACAAGTGCTGAACCAGAGCCACTTTTTCAGTGACAGAAGACTTTTCTATTCTTTTCTCGAGAATTTTTTTTTTTTAGTAGAAATCTTTTTTCCCCTTAGTGATGAAAAAAAAAATTAAGCATGAAGAGAAAAAAAATTTCTTATGGTTAAAATTTAGAAAATAATATAATAGTATTATAAAAAAAATATTCTGAAACTTTTTAATTTCGAAGAAAATTCTTGGGAAGAGCATATGTTTCTTTACACCCCCGCCCCCGGGTACGACACTGCATTATTGAAATCAAATTTCACTTCCAATTTGATTTCTAGTGGAAACAATACAGTTTAGAAGTTGCAGTTTTTAAGTAAATTATTTGCAGAACATTATGTAGAGTTTCACATAAAATTAAAGCAAAATTTCACTTATTCTGATATTAAGAAATTATTTATATTAACTGGGAATGTTCGTATGAAAGAGCATGTGAGCAAAAGCAGAAATTATTTTGTTGACATATGCTTTCAAATATTATTTTTTCAGCCTTTTCTTTTTTAAAAGAAAAAAATAACATTTTAATATTTTATTTCCGCTTATTTTTTGTACATTATCAAAATTCTTCTTCAAAAAAGGTTCTTATCTACTTCCCCTTTTCTTCCATATTTTTATGCTATTAGAAATTTGAAGGTTTTCTACGAGATAATGAACTGAAAATTGGAGAAATTGTTATCATGTGCAATGCCCGCGAAGATTAATATTTGTTATGACATTCAAGGAAGCATGAAACAAAACGAATTACTTAAAGTTATTTTTATTAACATTTATGATAAGGTAAAGCTAAAGTAATACGAATTATAATTGTACCGAGTTACTTTATATGTAAGTAATAAAGTAAATGTTCAGTGTTATTGAACATTTAATAAGTAATATTATTTATAAATTTAGGGTCCGCAGTTGTTTCATAAATTTCAAAATACGTTTTTCTCTGCTCCTTAAAATTTATTGTTAGAACATTTTTTTTAAAAAATTTGGTATTAGATGCATTTTTTTTTATCTTTCACTGTGTAATACTGTGAAATCAAATCCGTGAGACAAAAAGTAGACCACTTTACCTATTTAATAAATCAATGCATGCATGTACTTAATAAATCAATATATAAATGCATTTTATAAATCAGTGTGTGAGTATGTATTTAATAAATTATTTTATAAAGTAAATATATGTGGATATTATATTTAATGTAATGGTCATAAAGTCATTAATAAATGAATACAATTTCCTTTTGGTGTTATAAATGTACTTTTTCATAATTGATGTCTGTTTAAATTTGTTTATTACTTAAGGTGTTGAATAAAAATACATCATTTGATTGAACTAATTAACATAGTGTTCAAGAATTTTATGTATTTTAAAACATATTTTATGTTAGTGTTTAATAATATTCCATGAAATCCCTTTCACTTACTCAAAATGTAAAAAAAAATATGGAAAGCAACATATGCTGAATATACTCAAAACATCAATAAAAAATCGAAGAAATTCATGAGGTACTGAAGAGTAAGTACCAATTTAAGAGTTATTTCTATGACTTGTCTACAAAACTGAAGGAGTAGTATTTTTCTCGTGTTTTATGTCTTTACAATGCTTTCATTGTTCTGCTGGAAAATGGGAGGAAAGAACATTCTGGAAGGTTTCGTGAAATTTCGAAAGTTAAGACACTTCCTTGGGGAAAATGATTTATCCTTTGGTTTTGTCGCTTACCTCGACCTCAAACTGAGGGGATGAGTAACTTATTCACGTTGAAAATTCACATGCACGGAAATAAAGAAATAAAGGTTGGAAAATATGCATTTCCTATGCCTATTTAGAGTATGTTTGGGTCAAGGCACTTTTGTCTAGAAAATCTGTTTCTTTTCTTCATCTTATTAGGAATGTATCAATGAGTTTAAATCCATTCATCACTTGGATATTTAAGTTAAGTAGTTTTAAATTAATTTCTCAAAACTAAATCATTTAGACGTCAAAACTTTGGCAATTATTTTTCAGTGAATAATTTTAAAAAACACTTTGATTTATTACCTAGTTTTGTCAGTCGAGATAAAATCAAATACTCATATGGTAAGGGTGATCTGGTGATACGCAATACCATTGTATATGACTATTTATTCTGAAACGAATTACATCATATACTTTTTTTTATTATTTAAATTACTCATATAAATCACATTTAATGATTGTAAGTGATTACAATTTTAGAGTACAATTCATTTTTATTTAATTATTTGATTATTAATGCTGGATTTTTTTTTATTTTAAGTTATTGGCAAAAACAAAGAAAATCCATTTTAAATAAATGAGTTCTCCGTATTTATTTTGATTACATGTTTCGGAATAACTTAAAACTTTATAAATATGATTTTAATGAATATGAAAAAAATTATAAGTAGTTGCATTGCCATTATCATAAAATATATTGACAACATCAAATTCGTTTAACTTATGAAGACGAAAGAATGAAAGAATCCAAAAGAAAAAAAAATAAAGTCAAATTTAGATAAGAAAATTCCAAAATTCGAAAGAAAAATAGTAAAAGTGGAACAGGCATTACATTCTGGCTAATTTAAAGTAAATTTATTTTTATTTATTAAAAAAATAATATTTGTTCATTTATAAAATATGAGATTAATTTTGTAGAAAAACTTGAATCAAATTAAGAATATTTTAAATGTTCTCAAAATCAAGCGAAAGAATTAGAAGTCGTTTTATTTTTAATGTGATAACCGAGCGTTTAACGCTTATTTGACCACAAAACAATGAAATCGAAAAAAGGAGGAACAATTTATTTACAGATTTTTTTTTTAAACATGTATTTTTAATTGAATATTTTTGAGAAGAACTTTTGCATACTAACTTAAAATATTCAAAGAAAAATGTAATAATATTTAAGTAATTGTCATAAGTAAGAGACATAAAGATTTTGTTCTTCATAGATTCAGATAAAGCGATTATACGTTATTATAAGTCTGCAAGTAAGTATTTATATTTTTATTTATTATTATTAATTTAAATGAAATGAAGTAACAATCGTGAACATTTTAGCGCAAAATAAGTTTTTATCTTTCGCAACCACTGGTTAATTTCACTGATATGTATGTACGACATTTTGTTGGCGCAATTAATTTCATTTTTGTATAAAATCTAATCATAAAGAGAATATGGTCTTTTCATATACCTAAAATAAATAAACTGTATTTTAGTAGAGAATTAAATAATCACTGAATAATTTGAGAACAGCCGCTATCAGTTTGCTTCTAATCAAATGTACAAAATATTTCTGTAAAATATTTGCACCAAATGTCTTTTACCGTCGAGTATAAAATTTCTGTGTTTTTTTTTAGAAATATAATAATTTTTTTGCTATCATTCCCCCCCCCTCTTCAAATACAAACAAAATCTAGAATTAAATTACTAATCGTTTTCTCAATGTAAGTTGTGATATAGAAATAAATGTTAGTTAAGGATTACTCAAAATAAAATAAAAAAATAGGAAAAACATAAATATTAATTAAAAACTACCTATCCTATATTTATAGCTTTTAAATTTATGAGGTCTTTCGTTTGTAGTTTTTATTT
Organism: Nephila pilipes; assembly: GCA_019974015.1. NCBI lineage: Eukaryota > Metazoa > Arthropoda > Arachnida > Araneae > Nephilidae > Nephila > Nephila pilipes. Next base: position 189,449 of record BMAW01113454.1, read on the forward strand.
TCATAAAATTGTTCATTCAAATAAATTTATGATTTACTTGGTTGAGTAATAGATTATTAATGTTGCTCTTAGAAGAAGCACGAGGGCTAGGGATGACACATCCGCATAATTTTGACCAAGTCAAGAGACGAGGACGAAACTTGTGCTGACATTCCAAACATTTGATTTCCACACCATGCCAACGTGAGAATTTTGAACCCTGACAGATTAACTTGCCCTATCCCTGTTACATAGGTCTTAGTAAAATCAGAACTCGAATCCACTGCTTGACGAAAAAAGATCAGCCATTAATTCTCGATAATAGTTGAGCAATTTATATGGAAATTGTCGCGTAATTTAATTGGAAATAAATTCAAAAACTATGATAGGTTATTTGTTTTTATTTTGAATAAGATATAATTTTTGGATGATATCATATTATTTGCATGATATCATGTTACCATGAAAATTTTATGGAAATAGAAAAGCTCTTCGACAGGAAAAAATTGAAATTAAATTACTGATACCAATTTATACGATTTTCAAAAAGAAGATTAATATTTAAAAAATTAAAATTCCCTCATTTTTCATAAGCCAAAATAAAATAATTTATTACCGTTTAAAAACATTGAACGTACACTTATAGCAAAACGTTCAATAGGTATTGATATGAAAAATAATTATGAAGAAAAGTATAGCATTAATTATTAATAGGTAATAAAATTAATCACTGGTTTGTAATAATTTAAAATGCTAAATACATTAAAATGTGTTCTGTAATTTCCCTTAACATAAGAATAATTACGAACATAAAACGATATACGAAGAATATTTTTACGATTAAGTAATTTTTCTTATGTAACGAAAAGCTTAAAGATTTCTGAAAATTATTTAACAGTTAAAAGTAATTGGGCCCTAGTTCTTTTTTATTAAGTTCTATTTAATAAAATTGAAATTTTCAAAAATAGACATAAATGGAAAAAATATTCCAATATAAATAATTTTGAATTAACAGTGTACATTTGATTTAATTATTTTAAATACAGGTTAAATTTAAAATGAAAAATGTACTTTTTTACATTTTCTACAGATTTTTCAAAACGCATTTTGCTTTTAAGTGTTTCGCCAATAACTTTTTGCAATTTTTGAATACATTATCTTCCCATTTCATTTTAAATATATTTCACTCATTTTTTGTTCATAAACAAATTAAAAAGAAAGTTCATTGCTAATTACATTCGTATTCACACATAATAATTGAGAATAAAACCACTCATTTATCACCTAGCAAGATACTTCATTTGCCCAAAGCTCTTTTAGAAGAAAACTCAAATTAACCGCTCAGCTTTTGTTTACTTGTAACTTCACTATCCAGCTTTGACAGTTTGAAAAGTTAAAAAAAAAAAAAAAAAAGAATACTACATCAGCGAACGTAAGAAAGCGAAAAAGGGAAATTTTCCATTCAAGACTTAAAAGAGTACACGCCCATCATCAAAAGTTAATGATTTCCCTGGCATCAGCAAGCAATTCTGGAAAGATAGATTCGTGACAAGAAAAACAAAGCCAGCGGAAGGTGGAAAAAAAACTGGAAGTAGTTGAAAAATAAAAAAAAGAAAAGACTAGGCTAAATGTGATCCGCCAGGCGAAGAACTCCCATTTTTCAACCGTCTACAGAGTTCACTGAGCAGTTTAACTCATTCCGAATTGAATGCCGACCTACTCGACGCATTGTTTTCAAAAGAGCATTGCAATTTGACTGCTATTTAAACTTTAAATGAAAGATCTACCTACTTTATACTTGTTCTGCAGTCAGATGGATTTTAATAACTGTGAAGTTTGATTAGTTTGGACGAATATTTAATCGTCTGCCTTTAAAGACAGTATATGTTTGGGGGGAAAAAACGACATTTATTAAAAAAAATGAGAATGCTTTCTAAATTAAGAAAAAAGTAAATAAACTTTTATGATGGAAATGACTAAAATTTTGATTGCATTTTAAAGCAAAACTGACACAGAACTATAAAACTTAATTGAGATTGATTATTGAATATGAAATTTTTTCATTTGAAAAATACATTTTTCGATAACTTCGTTGAAATGTTAAAGTTCTTTATTTGTTGTTCTTTGCTGCTATTGCATCCAACGGAAGCATTTCATTCTGGTGCACCAGTAGAGGCATGTGATTCTTTGCTTCCAAGACATCTTCATACATCTCCGAAGCCTGCTTCTGAATCTCCGTTTATATTTACGGCATCAGCACGTCATTTTTATCCCGACTCGAAAAGAAGAAAAATAAAAGGTAAGAGTTTTGTTTTGAAATGGAATTGTTTTTATTTTACTGTGCTAGATGCAACAGTTACGAACATTATTAAAAATATTTTCTTTCCATGTTTTTCATGTTAGAAAATATTTAATTTTTATTTATTAAAAAGTAATTTTTATCGTAACTCGTAAGTGAAAGGAGACGATCGCTGAATATATATATATATATATATACATCCTTTACATATTATCTAAGTTTTTGAAATCAAATGTCAAACCAAACAGTTAACGATATTGCATGTTACATTAATGAAAATAAAATATTAAGGTACTTTAGAAAATATTTTTAATAATTATACAAAAAAATTGGAAATTAATTTCTATGTACTTTATTAAATGTTTTTATAATATTTGTAAAAAAAACTACACGAATTATTGAAAAAACATTTTTGGTAATATTTAATAAGATAAAAATTAAAATTGTCTGAGGAATTATATTTTTATCTTCATTTCATTTTAAACATTCTTTATTTTACACTCAGTTTTTAAGTTAAGACGTCACAATAACTTAATATACTGTCTTTGGAATAGTTTAATGAAATAAAAAATTTTACTCTATAAATTTAAATGATGTCTTAATTATTGATATCTCGTCTTTGATATATTTTAAAGATACGATATAAATATTAACATTTTATTTTACAAAATATTGAAATCTTATTTTCTTTCGAAAATGCTAAATTATTTGTGCAACTGTTTTAAAACTGAGCATTTATTACTTCATTTTGTTGCAATTTATACAACGAAATCATGTATAAAAACAATAGAGTTAAAAGAATTTTCGTAACATTATTTCTTTAGGATTGAGAAAATTTCGAATTTTACCAGTATATTTTGTTTTACTGTAGTTAGTTAAAATTTAGAAAAAACAAATAATAATTATTAGAATCTAAATATCTTTCTGTAAAAGTCTGTTACATTCCTAATTATATCTGCAATTTTTTTTTATAATTGAAGGTAGTTTCATTTCTTCGTAAAGTTTCATTTTATATTGAAGTAATGAAAAAATTCATTTATTTATGATTCAAAAAGTACCTCTTACTAACGCATTAAAGGTTTGAACTTTACACCGGATAGTGTGAGAACCGGCTAAACCTGACTATAAGAAATAATTTCTGAAGTTGAAGAATGTACCCCAAACCGCTAACACACACCAATTCGTTTCTATATGGATTTCATTTTAAAAGCTTTAAAAAAGTTAACTTCAATTTTTGTTTCATGTATACATATGCTTTCTTTTGCCTTCTTCTTTGCCTACAAAATGTTTTCAATTAATTAAATTACTATAACTGAGAAGAAATTACAAATTAAAAATAAATATCACATGCTAATTTTTTTCGGCTGAGTGGTGAGTGAGAAGAGATCCTTTGATATTTGGATCTTTATTATCAATCACTAGATTTTCATTCCAAATATAAACGGATTTTTGAGTAATAATTAAAAACAAAGAAAAATTATGTTCATTTGATTCATTTACTTTCAGGTGCGAACTTGACATTATTTTAAATTTTAGTGTATTAAAAGAGTTTTGAAATAAGTGTGACTCTGGGGAAAAGGAAGCTTCTTACCGTTGATTTTAATGTCAAGAAAGAATAGCCCGAGGCTATAGGATCTTGAAATAAAGTATATTGTCAAAAGAATGTCAATATGATTTCCGCTATCGAACTGACAATGATTTTTTTTTTCTGTCATGTAATTTAGTATTTCAATTTTTAGTTTTGTTTCAACTATTTTTAACATATGCTAAAATGTTGAGAAAACATGCTGTTATGAGAAAATGACGTCAACAAGAATGCGTGGGCATAAAATAAAGGATACATGGTGTTAGATTCAAAAGATTGGCTTTATAACACATTGTGACAGTTGTAATTACATTCAATTTGCTTAAGATATCTTAGCATTTTTAAGATATATTTAATTTAATAGTTTATCTTCTGCTTTTTTTAATATCTGAAGAGAATGTTTAAATTTATAGAATATTATTTAACAATTTATCGTTTGCCATTATTTTAAATTTAATTTTATAATTGATTTTTATAAAAAAATCGTTTATTTTTATTCTTTTTGTTGTTAACTGGCAACGTTTATGTATCTGAGAATGTTTTGCTTGCGAAAATAAAAAATGCATTTGAAATTTGAAAAAGGTAATTTCTTTTCTTGATAGTTATTGCTTAACACATGGATCAATACGTCCCGAAACTAACATTGAAAACAACATTTTTTTTGCAAAATTTTTTTTTATTCATCAACATAACACCTTTTGTTAATCACCTTTTAGGGTGATACAATCGTTCCAACGCTTTTCCAAATTTTTTTTTTTTTTTTTTTTTCGCAAGAAATCGTTTTTGTTGCGAGTAAATAGCGATAAACATCTTTCTGAATCATCGACTCGTTGCTGTTTTTGTTCCATCGAAAGCTATCGCGGCACCCACTTGGAAAAAACCTTTTTCATGCTCAATTGTTCATGAAGGATAGTAAATACACTTCCATATGATATCTGTGTCATCTCAGCAATCTCACGGAGCTTCACTTTACGATCTTTCATTATAATTTTTGTCACTTCACTCACATTTTCCGGTGTAACGGCTTCCACAGGTCTACCCGAGCGTTCCGCGTCATTTGTGTGGGTACGACCACGTTTAAACTCGGCAAACCACCGACAAATCGTTGCTTTTGATGGACAAGAGTCCGGGTAACATTTTTCAATCCATTGTTTCGCTTGCACGGTGTTTTTACCCATTAAAAAACAATGTTTTATCAGAACACGAAACTCGGTTTTTTCCATTTTTTAAACAAACTACAAAACGACTTTACTCCAACCTCGATAACTCAGCTGTTTCTGGTCCGATCGACTTAAAATTTTGACACGTTTCAAGCAAAAGTTCGTACTCTAGAAAGACCTGATTACTGGTTTACTACGAGCGCCATCTCTGGGTTAGTCTCGGGAGTTATTGATTGATGTGTTATGTGGAGCCTAATGTTCAGAAGTACGTTTACGTGCTTACTTTACGTTAATTAATATTTATTTTGAATAATTCTACTTTTCCGAGAACTTAACAGCAAAAAAAAAAAAAAAAAAAAATGAAAGAACATGTAAATATTAAATTGGTAAAGGCAATTTCATTTTCCCCCCTTTTTTTGATTTTATGTTTTATTTTCTAATCGAATTACTTGAAAATGTATTATAATAACCCTCATTCTAGATGTTGAATTGTAAACTAACATCTAATGCATCCTGTACAAAATTTTACTCTCTACTTTTCCCATTATTGCGACACTGTACAATTATTGAGCTTAGCTCTGTTTGATTAAGGCCATGTAATTCAATATTGGGCTGTTAATAATATTCAGCTTCATTAGATTGTTCATTTTTTTGAATAAAATTAAAGAATGAAAATGACATCTGAAATTCAACCTGATTACCATTCTGGACAACTTTCATGTTTTATTTCCCCCTTATATTTAACATTTATTAGGCGCAATTTGTTAAAATTCGAAGCAATCAAGATTAGTATGGTATCATAGTTGTTAATGCTAAAAGATTCGTGGCATGCAGTTTAAGACGAGTCGACACTCGGCCGATGAATACACGGCAGAATAATAGGAACAAACATACAATAAATTCAAATGATCTTCAAAGTTTTCACACACACACATTGAGAGAGAAAGAGTGTGAAAAGTGAAATACCAGCTCACACATACGCTTGTAACTTCCAAACATTCGACAACAATTGACAATGGTACGGAATTAAAAGGTTTTTCTCTAATATATTTCATGTGGATCCTGAGTCACACGTTCACTTAAGCCAACCGACCAAACTGTAACAAATTTGTTGCATAAAATACGAATTTGTATTACAATTCAGTGACCTTTCTTTACTACATGGCGTTTTTAGCTTCTTATTTTGATATCTTAAAACAAAAATGAAATAGAGTTTTAAAAATATGTCGTATATTTTTATTTTCTCCCACAATTTGTATTTTAAAACTCACAAATAGCATTTTAATTCTTAAAATAAAATATTTTAACGTAAAGATGAAAAGCTTTTATGCCGAATTTATCAAAATAATACATAAGAAAGGATAATTTTTAAATAAAACCTTAGTGTACAACAGAACATGATACTAAGTTCATATGAAATTCCCTTGATAAAATTCTATAAATCTAAGCAAATTAAATATAATCCAAGCAAGAAAAATAATAGCATTTATATATCGAGTTAATGAATTCGTGTTCCACTTATTTTTCTTCTCCAAAGGAAAACTACTCATTCTTTCAAGTTTAACACATCAATTTGTAATCTTCAAAAATATTTACGTAAGAATTCATCAATCATATAAATTAATATGCAGAGCGTATTCTAATGAATTTTTCTTTTAGGTAATTACAGCATACTAATGCTTGTTATATCTTCAAAGGTAACGGTTACCTTAATTATTTAAGCTTGTAAATTACAATAATATTTACATACAATGAAACCGATGTCAAAGTCGCTGAAATCAAATGAAATGTTATTATATAATTGCTGAAGCAATAATCAAACGGAAGATGTAACAGCAAATCTAATCTCCTCTGAATAGAATGAGTTATATGTTATGAAGTTAATTTTAAGCATTATATATATATCAGATATTTTTTATTCAGTTTTGTTCATATGTATATAGTATCTATTATTTCCAGTCTTTTTTTCTATTTGTAGTCTTCATTATTAAATAATGCTTATATAATATCTTAATTCTATACATTTTATTTAAATTGTGAGCAATAACGCAGTCGAGCTATTTTGAAAACATGTATTAATTTCCATTTCGTTTCTTTCCAGTATTTTTTATTCGTTTTTCATTTTCAACAAATAAAAAAAGGAAGGAGGCACTTTATTGTTAATAAAATTAATTGAAATTCACATTTAAAATACTCTTTTAAGCAATATAATATAAATTATTACTTTTTATGAGAAATATTAAGCGTATAAACTTGAAACAATTTACAAAGAAATTTGCATGTTTTCACGAAATTTTATCAAATATCACTAAAAAAAGGAAAATGTTTGCTCTTATTTTTCTAACTTTTGTATTCATTCATAAATTTTAGTAAGATTATATAAAATCGTTTGCACAATGTTGCTTTGCAATGAGCTGAAAAACAGGAAATTATGTTAATAATTTATTCTTAAATAATTTAATATATAGCTGAAAGTTGTTTTTTAAAATGGTTTCTAATGGTAAGAAGTTTTACTATGCTCAAGTTTTTTTTAAGAAAAAGTTATAAAGATTTATATGTCATCTAATTATTTAATGTTTTTGTAAAGTAAAAATCAAATTCTTCTTATTGCTAATAACTTTAAATACCATTATGCAACTGTAAAAAATCGTTGTATTTTACTATTATGGCTAAGCGAGTTTCTTACATTAATCAGTTATTTTTTTGAAAGTAAAAAAAAAAAAAAATGAGAATTAAATTACGTTTTTAGCATATATTTCATGAAAGATTTACATGATAAATCACTAAATTATTTTAAAGAGATAAATCAAATCAAAATTAAGATATCTTACATTTTTTTCTCAGTAGGGAATATTGGTAGTACCAGGACTTACGTCATCATTATTCATCCACTAAATTTTCTTCGGCTTAACCTTTGATGTGGAGGGCACATTTGTTGTTATTGAAAAACTGGATACAACTGACAGACCTTTTATGAAATGCAAATTATCTTAATTCAGCGTTTCGAGAAAATTATTTTATGAATTAGACTGTCGACATTTTTAGCCAGAGAGCAGAAATGTGCTGCTAATAATATGTTATGAGAGTAACTGAAATTGTATTGAATAAAACATGATTTTAAATTTTTCCAAGATATTGCATTAAAACTGCATGAATGATGAAGCGTATATGAAATATATCTGAAAATAAATTTAGATTAAACATAAATATAAGATTTAGAAATAAATACATACGGTTGAATTTTAAATAAATGAAAGAAGCCAGGAAAGGGCTAAAAATATCGAAATGAAAATGATGAAAGACCACAGCAAAATTTCTATAATTTAATACTGGCACGCCTCTTTTAATTTAAAAATGATGCTGTTGAATGTTTTTCATTGTCTCCTGTGAAGTAAATGGATGCTTCCCGACCTTAGGTCTGAGAATATTCCAATAGTATTCTATGGGGTTGAGATTCAGAAGTTTAGGGTTTACAATTTCAATAAACGAGTTCAAAAACTAACCAGAAACCTTAATCTTTTCTCAGATTTTGATGTTGAGAAGAGCTTCTTGATATAATAGCTCTCATCATTCCTTAAACGATACTTTTTTCTAATTAAACCCAGGATTAAATAAACTAATTAAATTTTTATCTTTTTTATTTTAAAGACAGGAAAAACCATTTTTTCTCCTTCATCCGAATAAATTTATTTCATTAGCAGTTAAATTAAATCAACGATTTTTAAAGGATAAAATCTTTTCAACTTATAACAACTTCCAACATTATAAAACTTATTTTAACTTAAAAGTATTGTGTTTCGTAATATAAAGGACTTTCTGTTTTTCGTAATTCATTTTTGTGTATCTCTCTGGCTATTCATGACGGAATTTAAAACAATAAAAGTCAAAAGGAATTCAAATTGTGTTATTCATTATCAATTTCAAGCAAAATTAGAGGTGCATATTTGAATGGATATTTCGTTGTGGCACTCTTCGAAAACTAATCGTAACTATTAGAGACAAAATTAACTTGAGTAATCATGAAGGAATGGGAGAGATCTAGCAATTTCAATAGTTTTTTGAAATTGAATTTATATATAATGTGAATGCACAAATATTCTTTTGGCTCAAAATGATTTCTGTCTATCTTCCGAAAAATTGTTGATTGATTAGTGAGAATCATTTCAACCTGGTTGTAACATCTTAATTTCTATGGATTGAAAGAAAAAACTATCTTAAATATTTTCGAAAATATCGATATATATGTGCCTTTAGAGTGCTTGTTATTGAATTTTAAAACATTTTTAAACAAAAATTGGGGGATATTTTAATTACCTGTAGTACCATTTAATTACTTTTTTAATTACTTAGTTTATTTCAGTCCTTGTACATTTACACAAACTCCTTACATATATCTATGTATCTTTCACACACACACACATATATATATATGTATGTATTTCATGCATATATGTGTCTTTCATATATGCATGAAATACACAACATAGATATCAAAACTGTTCCCTTATGCTTTGCAAATTTTATACGTTCCTTTTTTTCTCTAAGCGAGATCATATAATATTATTTAAAAAAATTTCTTGAAAACTGTACATATTTAGAAAAATGTACAATTCTCATGACATATTTTAATACTGATTTATATTTAATCGAATAATAATAAATTCAATTGAATATAAATCAGATATATTGATGACTGATTTAGAAATTAGATTAATCTCTCTATATATAAAAATTCATAGTGTTATCGTACTGCGAAAGACAGAATATTATAAAGAATTTCTATACATTTTTTTCTAGTGAAAATTAGAGGAGCTTCTTTTAAAGGATTTTTTGTTGTGGCATTAGACGCCGACACTCATGAACGGATTGGCACATTTTTGGATGCTTCAGGTATGGAAGCAGTTCCTTGCTCTGCTGTGACGCATACGGATGGCAGACCAAAAATAATGGCAACGATGTTGTGGCAGCCTCCTGAAGACCGAAAACGAGGAGAAGTTATCTTTTTGTGCGTAATTTTCTTTCTTGATCATAATTCGGAAATTGAATTCACCCGTTTTTATAATAATCTTTAAAATAATAATATTTGGTGAATAAATTCTTTGTTAGTTGAACAAATGAAAAAGAAATATGTATATTAAAAGTACAGATTTCTTTTTAAATGTTACATGAAACCATACATAAATCTATATAATTAGATTCACGAAATAATTGTGTTTCATTTTCCCTCCCTTATAACTTTATACTAATTGCTTTTTAAATGTCCCTAATAAAATTCAAGAATTATTTATTTTAAGACAAAGAAACTAAGATTATAATGAACAAATTTACGATGAGAAATCCCTTCCGTTCGAAAAAGGTTTTAGAATTACGAAATTATTCCTAGCATTAACTGAATCATAAAGAATCCTAAATTTAGCATAGTATATGAAAATTTTCAACATTCTCAAATGACTATAAAAAATCATGCAAAAACTGAATATATTAAAATTTTTAAGAAAAATTGTCTTTTACAATTTATTTACTCACACATACTTTGACAAGTTTAAATTTCTGATGCAAATCCAGTTTTCTGCGATTTCAAAACTTTGTCTTTTTCATGCTTCGTGATTAAGACCATGAGAATTTCGGCGTTTAAATGAATTTACAAAAGGCTATTGCTTAGTGAATATTTTTTTCTATGCAAATGTACGAGTAAATAAAGAGATGCTGAATAAATATTCAGTATTTCTTTATTTTTAAATGTATTGTGAAAAATCTTCATGGATAATCAAAACACAATTAAATATTTTATATTTGCAAATTATTTGATGAAATAAGCATTATTCATATTAACTAATAAAATCATATATCTGAAATGAAATTCGTTTCTATCTCATTCAGATTTTACCATCTTTTATTATTTTATTAGCTCTCGACTAGGGGGAATCTAAAGAAAGGCGTCTCAAATACTACGATAAATTAAGTCGTATTTTCTAGTCGTATATATATATATATAGTTTCAAATAAGGTTATAAATTTTGAATATTAACATAGTTTATAGTGATATTTTGAAATCAACTGGAGACTACAAAAATATTTTACGTTTAATTAATATACAAAATGCCTATTGAGTGAGTGGAGTTTTAATAACCTGAAATAGTTATTTTAGTCTTACATAAGATTAAGAAATCCCAAATACAGATAAATTGTAAGATATGTTACAAAAACGATATAATAGTAAAAAAATACAACAAACTAAAAATAAAAACTGATGGTTATCAACCGGAAAGCAATAAAAAAAATCTAAATTATTATGAATGGTAAAAATATTTAAAATATTTGCTTGATATATGTTTGCATTTGAGGCTTTTATTATTCCTTGTATTTTTATTACTCTAATCCATTTTGAAAAAAAGAAATCTCAAATATTTCTAGACGACGAGAATGAAGTACTGAATCATACATTAATTGCTTCTTCTATTTCATCAGTTAAAATATTTCCCATTTGTGAAATCATTTTATAAGTATCAACCAATATTTGTTCATATTTATATATTTTTTTCAGGGCAACAATTTTGGAATCATTCTCATCGTATTATACTGGCCAGATTGCTACTATACGAAGACTTAAAACTAAAAAGAGATTACAGAGACAAACAATAGAGTGTGGAGGATTTTCTCCTTGTTCAAATTCAACCACAGTGAAGAATCAAACAGTTGAACATTTTGTGAATAAAATTTTGTAAAATTTTATTATTTACGGAGGAATAACTTATTTTTTGATATGTGAATTTTTTAATGCGTGATATATACACTTTTTAATAAATAAATTTGAATGAATTAGAGTGATTCAGTGTTGGGTATTATATTGTTTGTGTGAATTCAACTCTAAAACACTACTTTAGATAAGAACTTTTCATTTTTTAAACTTTGTCATTTTGTAAGAAACAAAGTTTCTAAGGTCCACTTTTTCAAATTTTCAATTTTTATTTTATAATTAAAAGAAGTTAAAGTACATATATAAAACTTTAGAAACTGAATAATATTAAGGAATGAAGGTTGGAAATAAAACTTAATTTTAGCAGTGAAGAAGATAGGTATTGCTAGAATATAATTTTTATCGAAATCATGTTATTCTTGAGTAGCCTCAAAAATTAGCATTTCATTTTTGTAACATAAACTCATTTATACTTATATTTCTGAGTTAATATTGTAGTTAATTGATATTTAGTGATAGTATATTTGAATCTAGATGATCAAGTAAAAGATTGTTCTAAAAGCACCTTACAAAACTATTGGTATTTAATAAGGGAAACATGTTGAGTCTCAAAGTTTATGAGCCTAGTTTCTCATAATAATAAAATTTCTCATAAATATAAATTTCATGCAATGAATAAAATTTGGTCTCTTAGGTAGCAAACTAAATACATCTCTAAAAGACAGAAAAGCAAAAAGATGCTGACATTTACAAATAAAAAATATATTGTTGTGATTGTTCTAAGTAAATTTGTTAATTTTTTTTCATGGTGTGTGTATCACTATAAAATGATAAGCACAATTCAAATTCTGTCAAGAAAACTTTTTCTTAAATATTTTTTCTTGGTTAATATTGCGTAGTATTCATATTAACCAATATATTTTACGAATCATACCCTTTTGTACTCATATATATATATATATAAACAAAATTGTCGGTTAAATTCTAAGGATGTATTACACATAAGCATAATCAATTCATCTGTTTTCAAATAATTAAGTAAATAACATTTAAATAGTTTATTATGGAGTTAAAAGGTTTTACTCACGTATGTCTTTGCACACATTCATATTCAAATACATAGTTCAATTTGCAAAAATATTTGCCTTACAGATTTTCTGAGAAAGGAATAAATTTTATGTGATCTTCAACAATAAAGTGATGCACACATTTTTAAGCCTATGATTCGAGGGTTTTAATTATTTTCATTTAATAACTTTCCTACTTACAGTGAACCAAAAAAAAAATGTTGAATAGCAGCTTTAGGTGATGGAACTGTTCAATAATTTTGCACTTTGGTCTACTTTTAGAATAAAATAAAGTTCGTAGTAAAGAAAACTTCTAAGATTATTCAAACAGCTTTATTTGACTTTAATAAAACGTATGACTAATTTACAAACTTAAATAAATTGAAGAGGTGCTATTTTGAGAATTTCTTTGCGAGAAAATCTTAAGAATACGTTTTTTTAAGCTTGTTAATTCTATAGTCTTTGGTGAGGAAAAATTTTACATAGTTGGTGTTAATGCATTTCATAATATATTCCTTCTTTACAACTCTTACTATTTTCATTGAGAAATGTTTGGGATTATGCTTCACAAATCTGACAATTTTTTTTCCTGTTTGAGATGAGTAAATTTTTTGGACCTATCTCCGCCACTAGATTATTATTGAAGTCCTGATTTTTTGTTTGTTAGGCGTTTGATTGTTTATTAACGTCGCACAGAGAAAGGACACGAAGGCTACTGGCCCTCGTGTCCCTTTTCTAATTGGACCTCATTATTTTGTAACTCTAACAAGTGATGAGGACTACTCTTGAGCTTGCAACTCCCTCTCCAAACTTCCACACCACGTCAACTTCTGGAACTTTGACCAGATTTCATGTACATAACCCGTGTTTATTCATCAAAGTATTGTTGAATGAAGTATTTAACATATTAGGTCGTACCTCTTAAACGTTACTTCCGTTTCCATAGTTTCAAAATTTTCATATCCTTAGAAGTTTTCATTTTCTCCATTTTCAAAAATCTTGACAAAACGAAAATAAATTTAACAAGGTTTAAGTTTCAGGACTTTGATTTAGACACCTACTTTAAATCGACAACATTATCAATTATATAACGGCAGTGCTCATTCCCGGTGAGATAAGTGCTAAAGTTTGATTTTGTTTGTGAAAAAACGCATACTTTATTTTCCCAATTATTTTAAAATTAAAAGTAACGTTTTATTGATGTTAAATAAAACTATTCCGATTTTTGATGAAATTAGCTTTAATTTACATTTTGTTTTATGTCGATAACATTATCTCTTTAAGAAATATTGAGCGACAAAATCGAAATTGTTTCCGAACAGATTTTTTTGGGTTCATTGTTATTATTGTTCTATTAATAATTATGTTTAATCATTTTCTTATATAATTTTCAAATTTAAGCAATATTGTCATATTTTTTTATCTGAATAAAATACTTTAAAGTTTACTTAAATGATTAATGTATATTATTTATAACTTTTATTTTCAATTCGTTTTTTTAAATTTTTTTTTCTTTGCAGAATTCTTGAAATTTCAACAAAATAAATTTTTAAAAAAACCCATCAAAATCTGTGAACAGTTATGGTTTTAGATATAAAACTGCATTTTGATTATTGAGGGAAAAAAACTTATATTTTAATATGAGTTTTTTGAATAAAATGAGACGAGTAAATATATTATGTTGCAATGGAATACAAAATATTATACTGGGGACACATATTTATTATGAGAAAATAGGAGAACAAAATCTTTTGAGTCAGTAAAATGCAATACACAATCAGTGATACTTTTATTTACAATTTAAATTGTTTATAAATCTACATAAACTTTCATTGATAATCTTTGTGTGAGTTAAAAAAGAAAAACTATTCGACAGTAATTTAATATAAGTAAGAGTATAATTCTTTGAAATTCTCAAACTTTTCTTTGCATAAAATACTGCAAATGAATGATTATTTAAGAATGATTAATTTTTATCTTTATTTTCCAGTAAATATTGCTTTCTGTAATAAATATGCGACGCTTAAAGACAATATTATTTTCGAATGAACATAATTATTTTTCAAATGAATAAATAAACAGTAAAAAAATTTTCATCTAAATTGTGAGTATTGAAAAGCGAATTGGCAATTTGTTTCAATTTATGAATATTTCTATTTTAGAGTTGACCTTAAAATCTAATGAGGAAAATTAATAACTCATTTTGCTGTCTCTTAATGAAATCACTTTCAAACAATTATTGTTACCAGCATTAACAAATCCACCATTCATTAGTTTCATCTCGATTGTATTGATATGCTCTTTTTGCTTCTTTAAAAATATGTAATTTTTAATACATCCAACTCTTATTTTTACACAGTAGATACGTTCCTTAGAAAACTGTGCAAAAAAAAATACATGCGACATATGGTAAATTTGGGGATATGTTCCAAAACCTTAAAAAATAGTGTAAGATGAAAAAACTTTAAATATTTTCCCAAAAAGCCGGGCAAAAAAAGTATAAATACTATAGATACATATTATTCTATAGATACATACAGCATATTAAAATTCAAATTGAAATTAGGAATAAAACTACTAAGTCATTCATCATTACTTGATAACAAGCTTGCACGTTTATTATCAAGTCAAGACTATTATCCGTAGATGAGTCATATATGTCGAGCAAAACTATCGGCATTGACTCAAATGAAGAATTTCTTTCGTTATTAATGGCCTCTGTTGGACTTTTTTGTTGTTGTAAAGTCTGTTATTAGCGATTGTTTGTTTGGTTTCTCAAGTTACTTGTATAATTCTTGATATCTTGCTACACAAAACTTAAGATTACGCTGAAATTTTAAAGGACGCTCAATGTCCGGATCATGAGTAGGAAAATGTTGTTTCATACTTGCAGCAAATTTCAAGCCCTCGCGAATTAAATCTGGTGTTAATAGCTGACCCTTAACTTCGTCTTCGTCATTATAGACTTCTTCATTATTTTAATAGGATTAAAGATACGTACTTATAATGAAACAAATAAATTTTTCGCGAGCATTTTTTCTTTCCTTGCCAAATTTCGCGAATTTCGTTGTTTATAGTCACCCCTTTTTCCCAGTGTAAGCCGAGTTTCTCGGAGAATGACTGAAGAACAAAACGCT
The DNA here is from genome assembly GCA_019974015.1 of Nephila pilipes. Taxonomy (NCBI): domain Eukaryota; kingdom Metazoa; phylum Arthropoda; class Arachnida; order Araneae; family Nephilidae; genus Nephila; species Nephila pilipes. Next base: position 205,373 of record BMAW01113454.1, read on the forward strand.
GCGTTTAAGTTAAAGAACAACGAAATAAAGAACAAAGTATAATTATAAAATTCGTGTATTCCCAGTAACTCCGGAATTCAAAATAAGCTAGCCATGAAATAGACCAAGTCACTCACACATATGTGGGCATAAACCTACCGTCTTCTGATTACACTGTAAAAATTAGAAACAAAAAATTTTGGGGGGTTGGGGGATTCGTGTTAGAACAAAAAAATCGTGTAAAAAAGAATATTGATGAACCGTATCATTTCAAAACTGTGTAAAAAAAGATTTGTGTGTATTTTTACATGCTGTCATCATTGAGTATGTACTATTAATTATCAAACAAAAGTATTTGATAAGAAATTAAAAATATTTTATTTACATAATTTTTAAATTTTACAAACTTTTTGAGTAAAAAATTCCTTTTTCGTAATGTATAAAATCTATTTATAATTTATTCCACATTTATTTAATTGTCGGTTACACATAGATATTTTTTTTTAAAAAAAATAAATTCAAATTTATGTAAATTTATCTTAAATTATCAATATTTGAAAAAATATTGGTTTATTAAAATGATAATGTATGGATATTAATTGGAATTCAAATTTCCTATCAGATTAAATTTCTAAATTAATATCAATTACTTGTTGCTACATATTTTTCATTAAATTTGTAACACACATTTCTTGAGAGAAAAATTTAAACTTTTTAAAGATATGAATCCATTGCAGGAAAATTGAAGTTTTGCTATGTAAATAATCAAAATAACTTACCGATGACTTAAATGATGAAAACGATATAATCGAATATTCGGCATAAAAACCCAGAATTTACGTCTTCGTGGCATAGCATGCATTATAAATTTTGAGATAATAGTTGAAAATTGAAAAAATATTTTAACTGTTATTTTTCTAAGGAACAGTGCTAGTTAAAGAATAATAAGTAGTGTTTTTGTTTGCACGATACCACCGAATGCACTTACAACGCAAGCAATTGAATTGATGAAATTTCGGTGTAGGTTTCTTAGAGATATATTGACGATTCATTACGACCCAAGGATCGATTGATTCCTACCTTTGAGAACTAAGGGAAAGACGATTCCTCAGCTGTTAAGTTTAATGTTTTACCAGGAAAATTAGTACACGCGCTTTAATAAGTCTTTCCTCCTGTGTTTGTCATCTTGTAGAATAAATGCAGAATAAAACTTGTTGACAAAGGAGTTAGATAGGATTAGGTGTGAATAAAAACTCAATGTATGACTTGGATATCAAAAGCTATGCAGCAATTGCAAGGAGGATATTGAAAAGATTAAGCTTTTTTTTTTAATTTAAAAAAATAAGTGATATTGGTGGTACACTTGAGACAGGAAAGAATACGTAGCATTAGACTCAGAAATGATTGTAGATATCACAGAGCACAAGTCGACTCTTACATCACGCCATTTTTTTTTTTTTTTTTGTAAAGGACAGGACTCATTTCTTCGAATTTTGCGAACAGAAAGCTTATGATGTTCAGATTTAAAAAGGAATAATGCTATATTGATTGGCTGTAGAAAGTTTATTATTCAGCTTTTTCTTATGCTATTAACTATTATCCACCAACCACATTGCTTTGTATGGTAACGTACTGGAGATGGAGTAATCACGCTTATAACGTAACGATTAATCATGTTTCTGTCCCGCCAATTACAATCACTATGATGAGTGTGAAGGAGAAGTGGTTATCGACTCTTCTGTTACCTTGGATTCTCAATTTGTGTTTGTAGAGTATGCCCTGATTTTCTTAATAATTTCAAGGGAGATAAATGAACAGCAAAAAAAAAATCTTTGTATTTATCTACAAAGATGAAAGTAGTTAGAATGTTATAGTTTTTCTGATTAATCATTCTAAACTTCAGCTGTAAAGTTAAATTTAATAATGTTTTTATTCAAATTACTTATCTACAATTTTTTCTTTTTATTTGAATCAATTTCATCGTTCAATATTGTGGAATTTAAAGCTTTTCTATTTTCGGAATTGTTAAATGATCGCAATTGAATTTGTTCGATTTATAAACATTTATTTTCCAATTTCTTTGAGCGATCCAGATGGCTTAAGGCGTTAGATAAAGTCGAAAGTTCAGATTTCATAGCTTCAACTCTGTTCTCCAGTAATTGTAAGGATTCCAACTCAACTACTGATTCTGTGAATGGATCATAAATAACTTCAAACTTTCGGTTGATATGTTGTTCCACATAATTTCTGAAATGAAGAAATAAATTAAAATAATATTTATTAAAATTTTAAATTAAGCAAATGATTAAATTCTCGTTTATTACCTTTTAAATAACGGAACTCGTTAAAACAATTTACATTATATTGTTAAAAAATGTTTATCAGCAGTTAAAGACGTACTTGAATTCAATTAATTAGATAAATGCATGAAAAAGTAATTGTTAAACGATTGAGCAAACTTTGAAGCCGAAATCACTCAAAGTTTACATTAGGAAATCATAATTTATCGGCATATTAACAGCAATTTTTTGTCAATTATTTTGTTTAATATTTTATTAATGTTTTCAAATAAAATTGCAAAAGTAACATATTAAAAAAATCACTTTCTACTTGAATAAAACAATGCATTATTTGTGTAGAAAAATTGCATAGATATAAAGGTATGAAGCATTTTTAAAACATTAAGTCATGAATTAATCGGTTGTTTTTTAATCATTAAAATAGAGAGAAAAAGTAATTTTAAGAGAAGGATCGTATTTCATACATAATTTGATCTTTGGCTTCGTCAAAACTTTCCGCTACGAAATACACATCTTGATAAGTCAAATCTTGATAGGGCTGTATGGCCGTAATGTCCGGTTCGAAAGGTATTAACTTAGGTTTTTCTGAAAGAGCATGCTAAGGGGAAAAAACATGGAACAAAAAATTGATATATAATGAAAATAATAAATAAAAAAAATCGAAGATTGATGTTCATTTTAGCTTGTACATTCCTCAAAGCATATCAAAAAGTTTATTTGCAAATTAGTAGACAAATGCTAAAAAATTTATTTAATGTCAGCAAAATTTACTGAATAGACACTAAATTCAAGGCTGTATTAATATAACAATTATCTCAAATGACTGATTGATTTAGTTTTATCAGCGTAGCTCTAGAGGTATGCATAAACGATCTATTCCTGATTTTGAGTGTCATCTTTTCAATTTGAATCACTCTGAAGTAACAAAGACTACACACATGCTTTTATCTCCTTCACTAGATTATTTGTTGAATGAAAAGTTTGAGATCAAATGAATTTAATTAAGTTTAATTATTCCATACAGCGATCTTTGGTAGGATCATACATATACTAACGCTATAAGCAAATATTGGCTAATATTTGCTTATAATATTATGAATATAATTATACTGAGAAGAAATAGTTTCATTACATGTAGTTATAGTAAAAATCTATTAGTTTTGAAATATAATAAGCCTTCTGATGATATAATCCTAACTTAGCTTTTTATCTTACATATTTAAATCTGATTCAAACAATTAACAGTGAAAAAAAAAAAAAAAGAAAACCATTTAGACATACCATTGAAAATTATGCAGAGCGAAATTATTATCAATAGTTATGACAAAAGAGACAGTGTTAAATTTCATATTAATAAGGTACCTTTCTGGAGTAGCTGTTTACATATTTCTATTTTAGACATATTATTTAATAAACACATTATTATAAATAAATTTAATAAGTTGTACAAAATTAAAGATAATAATTATAAGAAGTTTATCACGAGTTCCATTAATGCAAATTATCCTAACATATTATTTATAATGGATTAGGTCCATTTACTATGGCTTTATTATATTTGTTTCCATTGTTATCATTTTTTTTTTTTTTTACTTTTATTTGATTGAAATTACTATTCGGTTTTGGGATTTTTGCTTATGCTTGATCTATATCATGAATGATAATGTAATTACTGAAATTGTGATGGTTGAATCCATTAAATTTAGTTTGAACACAAAATTCTCAGTTACATTTTCTCCATGTCAAACTTTTCCTTCATTCTTTTCTCGTGAAATATGCTATTTTATTTCAAGTAAAGCTATATTTATGAAACTTGTTTGTAACTTATGGTTTTAAGTTTTGTTTTGAATTAAAATTGTCTCGTGTGAAATATGCGATATTAAAATTCTTTTATATTGTACTTAATTGATTTTATGACTTTTTTTTTACATTATAATCTTTGTGTATCTTAAACTTTTATAACATTTTTTTTCTTGAATGGTTTTATTTTTTATATTTTTATTTTTTGTTGATTGTTTCAAGTAATTCTGCCATGCTTACAATTTAATAGTTCTAATATTTTCATTTGATTTGTATTAGTTGTATTTATAATTTTGAATTATTTTACGTATATGATAAGATTATGCCTATTAACATTAACTAGTAATGTACCTGTTACAGTTGTTAAGATATAATTTTTAACGCACTGTAACTCCTAATATTTTACACGGCAATATTTAATAGCATCAATAGTAGAATCTATGACAAAATTTAAATTTTGCTAACTTTGCAACCATCTGTCTTGTTTTTTAGCTTATGTAAATTATCATTATCAAAATAAAAATATAATATGAATATAGATATATAATAATAAATATTATGTGAATGTAATTATTTAGATAAATCGACGAGTATAAGTTCAGATTAAAAGTGCCTGTGCTTCTTAGCAGGGAACTCAAGTTCTCAGAAATCACTCTCAATAAAAAGCTTTAGAAAAGTCTTGACAGAAACCGCAAGACTTTTTGTAAGTATATTTAAGAATGTACACTTTTGTATTTATACTTTATTCAATTTGAATTCTTTTTTATTCAAATATATTTAATCGAAAATACCTGAAGTTCCCCATAAGAGGACAGTAGTCCAGCTCCATAAGCTTTGACATCATTATTTTCTTTACACAGTCCAAATTCAACCGTAAACCAATATATCTAAGCAAAATAGAAAAGTTTATTTTTATTCAATTATGAATATATTGAAAAATTTTGTAATATAAAATGAATATTTAGTACATGTGTTACATAAGTTGAAAATTATAGTACAAAGTTATAGTACTGCACCTCAGAGCTAATAAATTTTGATTACAAAATTATAGTTTTGCAACTCTCGATCTATAAGGAGAAAACAGAAAAATTAAGCATTCGGAAATAATTAAGGCAAGGAGTGAACGTGCTTAGAAAACTGAGTGTAATTCACATCAGAGTCAATGACTTAAATGTAATCAATCAAAGTAAAATTATAAAGAAAAAAGAATCTAATAAAATTAGCATTTTTTTTATTCCTTGTATATCTAGTTAATTTGTGCTAGAAATAATTTCATAATGAGGGTAAAATCAACAATGAAGGAATATTTAATTACTAAGAAATACGCCTCCTCCTTTTCTTCTTTGAGTGATTTTATCAACAAAGAGGTATTTATCGCCTGATTATGAATATTATGATAAACTTAATTGAAATGTGGTTGAATAATAAGACTTACGAAAGCATAATGAAATCTTTAATGTGTGTCATAAATCTTTATGACAGTTCTTTAAAGAAATTGGAAAATAGAAAAAAATTATTTATTACTGTGCTTGAAAGAAATACAACACTGTTTATTTAGATTAAGCATGATATATAGTTATTTAAAATTCGAAATTTTATTTTTCCTACCCTTACTTCATCCAATATTTCTATTATGCATTATTCGAATTTAAAGAAAAAATTCTTTTATTCAGAAATTAAATTATCTTAAAAAAAACCAGAAATCGATTAAGTAGTTTTAAGTATATGAAAATACACATTATTTTTTGGAATTTTTTCAAATATCGTTTGGGACAACGAATGACTTTGAATAATTTATGTTAAAAAAATGCATATAAAACTTAAAAGTAAAGCATTTTTATTTATTTATTAATATTTTTATGTTCATAAGCACTTGGAAGATCATTATAAAATAGTATAAGAAAATACTAACATTTGTACCGCAGAAAACAATATTATTTTGAATTTTTGTTTGCGATCCATACAAATATTGTTTCATGATTAGATCTGCCGAAAAGTAATTTTTTGCATAGCATTAGTATACAAAGCAGTCGTCATGTTAGTAACTCTAAACTTTAAAACAACATTTGTTGTGATATATATATACATACATATACATATATATATATACCCCAAATATCTATTGTAATGTATCTTTATTACAGCACATCTTTATAAAATAATATTTGTTATCTGATTTTCAAACGCGTCTCGCGTTCACATTGATGTCCAATTATAATCAATTGCCCATTCTTCAACCATAGAATTACATTAATTTGATAAGTCTAAAAGCAGTCTCATTTAAAATACAATGATAACTGTTTCACATATTTATTAGATTACGTTAGAAGGCGTAAAGCTTCACATGGTATAAATAACAGTAAGTAAATCAATCATACTAAATCTTCATATTTCTGCATTGAAGAAATCAAAATGAACCATTATATAAAAAAATGAAAATATGTAAGGCGTGGTAGTTGTGTTAAAGTTATTTTTAAAAACATTTGTGAATTTAGTTTTGTATACATAATATTTTGTATTCAGTTGTTTTTTTTTACTCTTCAGGATTTATTTGTTTTAAGTATAATAGTGTTGTCTCTTAATGTATCTAATAAGTGACTAATTTTTATTTCATTTTTAATATTTTTATATGTATGATCTTAAAATAAGTATCACATTTTAACATATTTTCCAACATAATTCATAACTGGGCTAGTAAATTTTAATAAGAATGTTATTTATACACTCAACAGCAAACAATTAAACACTTACATGCATACTTATCTTTTAAAATATATAATATATTTTAAATTTTAATTTCAAATTAAGTATTTAGAAAAAAGGTTTTTAAACAAATTTCATTGTTAAAACTAAGTGATCATCTGAAACTAGTTAAGTAAATCATACGAAAATATTACTGTTGATAATTTTTCGATTTCCGCGTCTGCAGCACCTAGCGATGCTATACCAATCTCTTGAGAAAATCTGGCAAATGAAGGATCCGCAAGCATTGGCACATGCCCCAAAAATTCATGAATGCAATCTCTAAAATAAATAGAATATTTGTGGACATTTAGAGGGTTAGTCAATAAAATTTTAGAAGGTAAAAGATCAATGGGAATACGCATACACACACCAATATATATATAATGAATTTTACCTTTTTTTGCTTAAATATAATAATTTTCCTAATTTATCCTTATATGAATTATCGTAGTAAGGAGTTCATCTTTGTTTCCTGACTCCACTCTATTTAAATTATTTAATTTATGTGATCACGCGATTTCTGAAAAGCTTAATACGACATTTCCCAAGCACAGAATATTTTCGAGATATTTCCTTCAAAACAATTAGTCTCCATGTAAAATACCTAAATAACCCTATTATGATGTGATCTGAATAACTCTTACTTTAACTTCCCAAACAAAGAACGAAGTAACAAAAACGGGAAATTTTTCTGTCACTTCGTTCTTAATTGTTTGACTAGGTGGATGTTCGCCCACCGCTATCCCGAAGTATCTCCCTGTCCTCACGTATAACATTAATAAATTCATAATTCAATTATTCCTTATTGGGCCTCGACTGCAGAGTGAAATATGTTTTAAAGTCCATTAGTTAAAGAAGTACAGTAGCAGCTGCGTTATATATATATATATATATATATATATATATATATATATTGAAAATTTTCTTTGAAACTATGATTCTATATTTTTATTTCAACTATCTTAGAAGTTGATAGACATTTTATTAAACATGTAAAAATGTCTATAAAGAGAATTTTAAAATTCGTTCAAGAAATTATTGCTTATTCCGAACCAAATTGCGTCTGACTTTTGCATTGTTTATATTAATAATTGATTCCTTCAACTGACCTCAAAGTATATGTAATACGTATATATATAAAAATATAAAAAATAGCATCACTTCAAAATTGCAGAAATCAATTATTTTATGGTTTATCATTGAAATTTGCTACCTACTAAATACTAACTAGTCCTGATTTTTCTATAATTGTGATTCAATATTTTTTCTTCATTTTTGTTCAATAATAGTGAATTAAAATTCCAAATATTTTCCTTCCTCCTAATCTACACGTTTTCACCGACGACATTTCGTGATACACCTTTACTAATTATTCCACCTTTACTAAATACAATTACAAACTAAGCACAGTTACATTTTTATCAATTAAACAAATTATATATATAATTATATTTGAGAATCATTCCTATTTACTAAATGAAATTTTCAATTTGAAAAAATGAGCTTTTTCAGACAAGAGATGTATGAGAATTTATAAATATTATGTATATCCTATATTTTCAATAAAATGATTTCGAATGATTCAAATGATACATAATATAAACGTAATATTTCTGTTGCTTTGCTCGAGTGTGATAAAAAGTAAAAAATCGGAGAGGTAATTGTAAAGTTTCAATTTTAAGTGAGTATTAGTTTTAAAAGTATTTTTTTTAAAAAAAAATTCAGATTTTTTTCATTTTCTAATAATTTTATTTAATTTTTTTTTTTTCATTTTAAAATATCATAAAGTACCATATTTTTAAAAAAGTTGCTCACTTTTTTTCACTGTAGAACATAATTTCCTGAATCAGTGCCTTTAAAGTACCCTACTTTAACAAGTAAAATAACTAAAGTCGTTCCATGGAATATGCAACATCTCACGCACTGTATACGACGTGGATTCATAAATTTTCCCTTCTGATTGAAAAAAAGGCATGATGCCTGCATACTAAAGCAGTACGAAAGCATTTTCAGCCAATATTACATAATATCAGATTATTTTCTAAGTTCATAATAGTTCCTAAAATTTTTAATTTGCTGAATTCAGAATAATGCAGTGATTGAATCCCCTGTACAAAAGAAACTATTTTATCACATAATAAAGAAAATCATTTTACAACTTTCAGCTCATGTCCTTATTTGGAGATAATTTAATTTGAAAATGCCTTATAAAAGGATACACACACAGGTATATATATATATATATATATATATATATATATATATATATATATACAGAGAGAGAGAGAGAGAGAGAGAAAGTCAGAAATAAATAGCATACGGTTCAGGAGAATGGTCTGGACTGCAACTGTGTCTAACATACTGTGTGCATTGAAATACACGGAATGCCAAGCTCGCCAAAAAGTCTCTAGCGGACACCAATCCTGCCGCAGGGCGTAGAGTGAAACCTGTCTTTTCTAGAAAATAAATATTATTACTACGAATGTAAGATTATTTGATTTTATACAACGGATATATTCGTATATTACATTATGCTAAGTTTAATGTAATAAAAATTTCTGTAAAACTAGAACTGAATAATTCTTTTAAATACTTACATTTTCAATCAATTTTTTTTACATACTAGTGTATTCTATACTCCGAGTTTAATGTAAAGAATTATTACATAACCTTGAGAAAGAAACAGTACTACTTTTACTCATATTTCAAAATTTTAATTGCTCAAATGTAAACAACGAGCGCATTTATTGAATTTCGAGATCTTTTTTTTAAGAAGGGCCTTAACCTTGCTAGAATGCTAAGAATATGGATAGCAATTCTTACAAAAAAATGAACTTTCTCTTAAATATTAATAATTTATTAAGTTTTAAGTTTTGTAATTAAAACATTTTAAGGGCAAATCAGAATAAGAAGGAAATATAGGACATTTAAAATTCGAATCATCTTAAGGTAAAGGAAGAATAATTTTGAGTGGTGCGAAACATAGATGCATTAGTCTATGGCGGGGGTCGGCAACCTTTTGAAACAGAAGAGCCAAAAGTTACAATTTACAAAATTTCCCAGTTCTTAAAGAGCCACTAAAATTTTTTGATTAATATATATATATATATATATTTGATTTAAAACAAGCGACTTTAAATACGGAATAATATTTATTCATATAAAAACACATGTATAGATAGTTACATTAATGGGAGCATTGGCTTTGCATGCCTTTTGAAAGTTTGATTAAATCTGGCTTATAACTTGTTGTCTTAAGTTTCAAGTACGACTCTAGAATTTTATTTGTTAGTTGACTCCCAACTTTACTTTTTTATTATATACATGGAAGAGAACGCTTGCTCATACGAATATGTCGACCCGAAGATCGTCAACACTCCATATGCATTTATGGACCTCCAACTCTTCCAACTTGCTCTTGAGTTCTGTGAACTTGCCACTCCACAAGTCTTTGGTTTTCAAATCCAGCAATTACATTTGAAGCGACCCAGCATCAATTCCAAATGGCTCAATGTTGATCTCATTTGAATTTGTGTTGAGAGGATTTGCTATGAACGCGAGAGTATTTTTGTTTGTTATGAATTGCTCGAATCTATCAGCGAATCCATCCTTCCCGTTTTTTAAAGCTATGCTTAAGTAGTTCGTGTCAATAGTTGTATTGGTCTCATTGCGATATCGATTCAGATTTTTAAATTTACCGCTCTCCATGTCTTCAACAAAAAGAAGTAATTTTTTTTTCGAAATAAACTACTTCTTCAAGCAAGGCGTAGCCTGGGTTGCCCTTTCCTCGCAGTTTTAGATTTAGTTCGTTTAGTTTCATTGTTGTATCTAACATGAAGTTAATTTTTGTAGGCATTTGTCTTCTTCCAATTCGGGATATTCAATGTTTTTTCATTGAGGAATGCTTTTATTTCACTCAAGCACAAAGCAAAACTTTGCAATACGTTACCTCTGGAAAGCCATCGCATTTTATTGTGCAGAATTAGGTCAGAAAATTGGCTATCTATTTCTTCAAGGAAATTTTTAAGCTGGCCATGGTAGAGTGCTTTTGCCAAGATGCTGTTAATGATCTTAATTACCAATTATTAATGATCTCAACTATTTCGGCCGGAAACATTTGGGCACAAAGCGCTTTTTGATGAATTATGCAGTGCAATTTTAGAATTTCGTGGTTTATTTTTTCCGAAGAGTTGATGTTACCTCTCTATGTATTCCTGTCATACTTCTAGCTCCATCATTTGCTATAGAAACGATTTTATTTATATCGATTACGTTGTATTCCAGGCGTTTTTGCACAGCATTAAGCTATATATTCTCCACGAGTTTACTCTGAGAGCAGTAGCAATCCTAGCAATTCTTCTTTTGGACCTTAGGACGACATATATCTGACGAAAAGGGTAACTTTTGCCGTGTCTTTTATGTCGCAAGACTCATTTATAGCAAGTGATAAGGCAGAAGCCAGTTGAATGTCTTCCACTTGCATATTAGTTACATTTGAAGACATTTTAGCAATTCTGTCTAGTACTGTTTTAGCAGATAACGGCAATTTTTTTTTCCATGATTTCTGCTTTGTTTTTAAAATCACGAAACAGTTTTTCAGAGGCATGTATAAAACAATCTTTGACGTACTCACCATCTGTGAATGGTTTTCCTCTTTTTGCAATTTCTAATGATACTGCAAATCTTGCCAGATTTACATTATTGGAAGATCGCGCCCAGTTACTTAGGATAGAAATTAGCTTTTTTTTTTTTTTAAGCTCTTCAACAGCTTTTTTTTTTTCGCGCGTCACCGGTTGGATATTTACCAGCAAACTGGGTATGTTTTATAGTGCAGTGTCTCTCCAAATTTGACTTCTTATTGTGAGCGAGTTTTTTGTGGCAAATGAGACAAGTTGAAGGCCATCTGAGTCGCATATGAATGCAAACGACTCTGTTCAATCCTGATTGAATTCTCGATTTTCTTCTTCGGTTCTTCTCTTTTTTAAAAGATGCCAAGCTGGCGACTAAGCTGAAAAAACGATTTCTTAAATTTTACTCAGCTATCTAAAAAGGCAAATAATTTATTTACCATTATTACTTCGTTAACACGACCCTCAGATATGTAATCCAATTATGTTACTGATTTTATTATATTATACGCGTGCATACCTTTGAGAAGATAATTCGCTTCTAAATCGTATTCTGCTTGAAATAACATGCGAATAGACACGCAAAAACCGCAAGGGATTAAATTAACACACATGCAATATAACATCTACCGCGGTATCCGAGGATGACTGACTGGCAACATGTCTAGAGTATAGACATGTTGTCTAAACTCTAGTTGGTGGATGTTTGGGTGAGACGGAAATGAAATGCAATTGGCTGAAAGATAAACATAGTCACGAAGCCTCATCTCTAAGAACAAAACAACAGTTCACATTTATCGCATACGGTTATGTTAAGCATAGCGATTTGTAATTAACGATTACGAAAATAGAAGCTTTGAGAAAATAGGTACTTAAAAATAAATTTTCTTACTTTTTAAGGGTTTTGAAAATAAATTATTAGTTTTTTTGTATGGAACTGGAGTGCCACAACTTTACATCAAAAGAGCCGCAAGTTGCCGACCCTGGTCTATGGTATGAAGTGAGGCAAAAGCTGAGATTAAGCGCTAAAAAGGGAGAATTGTTTTAGACTGTAATTGACATAGTAAAACGTATGAGGATAATTGCTATCCATTATGGGAGAAGAATTCAGTATTTTGGGTGAGGTATAATCAGCGTTTTGCGAATAATTATGATTCTTTTCTTTGCTTCTATTATGTCAAATTATATTTTCACAGCATATCCCAAATTGGGTTAAGTATGACTGATTAAGGAGACGAAAAATAAAGGTGTTTGTTAGCTCCGGAATATTCTTAAATTTGGGAAATTAAAAGAGTAAAGCTGTGGCAAATTTAATGTATTTGTCTTTAATTTATTGGATATGATGCTTTAGTGTTAGACATTTACAGAGAAGAATTCCTAAATATTTAGTTTTCCGAACAGCAAAAAAGAGTCCGGTAGATATTTTTAATACTTATTTCTTAAAAAAAGAACTGCATCAGTTTTATACATATATTAATTTAAATTACCCCTGAGATAAACCAGAGTTTTAAATCCGACATGTGCCTTTGGTGTCTTTTTTGCAGAAATTTGAATTTTCACTCTATGAGAGGACTGTTGTGTGTGTGTTGTCTGCGCATATATACATAATGAGTACATAAATAATTAGGGACTTCACTAATGATATAATATATTGAATATAGGAGGGGAGAATCTAAAATGAGCCTAATAATTATTATTACAAAATCCAGAAGGAAATCTCGATAAATGCTTATTTAATTAAGTTTTTTTTTTGTTTATAGTTTGGTGTTACGGAGTTGGAAAATTTGTTTTAATTACAAAAACTATATTTAAATAGGAATTTAAAGTTTTAAAGGCAAGTGTATGCTCGATTTTACAAGTTTAAAAATAAAAACTTTCTGCGTAAATTTTTTAGAAAACTGTCTGCGTAGTTTTTGTGGACAATTATGTTGATGAGATGCTATTGTTTGGTTAGTGCAGATATAATATGTAAGCAAACAACTCGTTTGTTCTACATTTTCACGCATAAGAGGTCTTGCTGTACAACACCACTTGCACTCAATTTTTCTCGGAATGCATGACATTTTGCATAAATAGTTTGTTTTCTTAAAAACTGTCAAGTAATGAATGATATTGAAAATCGATCTATGATTAATATGAAAAGGAGTCGCACATTTATAAAAATATAATGTTTCAAACGGTAACAAATTAAATATACACTGATGTAACAAAATTAAGAGAACATATTTTTTTTTCCGCCAGATTTCTCAAAAAGTACGGAGCGATAGGTAAAACTAATGCTTCCATTCAAAGATTCACATTTTTAGTGCCGATTACGTAACAGTTAAAGTGTGCAATTAGAAAATGATTTGTAAACATAGGTTATATAAATTTCGTAATAACTTACTTTTGAAAATAGTTTTCTAAAGTATAAATTTCCTTTAACCTTTCATGGAAGGAATAAGACTGTCGTAAAAAGATTAAATATATATTACTGCAGTTGATTAATTAAGTTATAAGTTAGCAAGAATCCTGAAGTGATTCAAAATACATATAGAATCAAATAAATTAAATGCATTTTAAAAACAGCCGTGAATTCGTAATTTTTTGTCGCACATAGTCTTCGAAACATCTAAAATTTTAGCGTTTGTCTTAATAATGCTCTAGAGAAAAAAGTAAGAGAATTTGCATATTAGTCAAATCTTTCGAAAAGTAATGGACAAAAGGTAAAAATTTGGTGTATTTTTTTGACTTCGCACTAGAAGCAACACGATGACTTTGGGCGACGGATCTCGTAATTTTGAACTTCGGTCAAGTGACACAGACGACACCTAAGCTAGTATCCTCTCTTCCCCTAACTTCCACACCCCGTCAACGGGAGGAACTAGAGCCTCAACGGATTTAACTTGTATCAGTCCCGGCTACACGGCTGGTCTTTCCCGGCATGAAGGCTTGAACCCATGACTCGATGGAAACCGCCGGCCGCGAGTCCACTACCATGACCATTAGGCTACCGCGGCCACAACAGAAGGTAAAACTAATGCTTCTAAGCAAAAAGTATAAATTTGTATAGTCAATTGCATAAGAGTGCATGTGAGTGTGGGCTAAGCATTTCGAGAAAAATACTCGATAAGATCGTGCATTTGAACATTTCGGCACTATTCGTGTTTTCCTTTTGCATTATTCGGTGAAATTAATAATTAAAAAGTTAAAATAAGTAATCACCAGAGTTTGGTGAATCAATTTTTTTATCTCTATGTGAGACTAAATTCTAACACATTATAAACGGTGATTTCCTTAAACTACTTTATAATTTTGAGTCTAAATTAAAGTTTCAAACATTAACAGCGAAATTAAGATTTCCACGATATTTAGTAAAATAGTTTATTGTATAGCTAAATAGTTGGAACTAAGCATGGTAAAATGAATCAAATTAAAAACACTTACTTTTCAAAAATATAGAAATGTCTTGCATTTGCGGAATGAAACTTGGACTAAAAATACATTCTTCTTCAAGCAATCGAAAAACTGTACGATATGATGAACACGCATATTTTGAATGTAGGGTCGACATTTTTTTGAAAACAATACCCCTATAGTTACAAAAACAAATTTAGTTTACCTTTAGTATTCTATTCATATTAAAATTTAAATATCAAGAATGTAACAAATATAATAATTAGCTTGTAATCGAAAATACATAAGAAATTCTTAATTTTTTTAATACATTCGTTCTTAAATTTTATCCCTAAATATCATTTTTTCGTTTTTAAGAGTTTAATGTAACACATATATATCGTGCATGTGTGTTAGTAAGGAAGAGAACAAGCAATTCCTATTATTCTGCGTCTAAGAAGGTAATCATGAATCTATCATAGAAGGATCGGGCTCTCTTTGTGAAACGGATTTACAAGAACGATCACTGCGCTGAACGGCAATTGCGTTGAAATAATTCAGGACATTAAAAGGGCTTAAAATGTAAATCTGATGCGATGACTGCAAACTGATCGATAAATTCGAAGAGATGGGTTCATTTGATGTGAAATGTGGCAGAACAATGAAACCAATTGCTTCTACGTCAGTGGTAGATACGGCTACAGCATAAGAGGAAGCGTCAATCAGTGCTTTGGGAACATGCAGTGCACGGTGAATTGCCTAAACTTTAAACACGTCAGCATGATTCATCAAATTTTATGAAATATCCTGCAAAGCTACCTTTTCAAAATTACACATATTCAGTATTTGCTTCCTGCTGACGTGCCAGAATGATAATCCTTTGACCTGAAATTTTTTGCTCTATTGGAAATCGACAATGCATGGCTATAGAACCTTTTGTAGTCAGACGAAGCACATTCCCATCTCCAAGGTTCTGTCAGTAGTCAAAATTGCAGAATACGAGAGAGTCCGTTCCAAATGCAACCATTGCCTCTTCATTCTGAAAATGTCACTGTGTGGTGCGCATTTACGGTTGTAATTATCATTGCCCCTTTCTCGTAAGAGGAAATTAGTCCTTCATATTCTGTCACCTGTACAGTCAACGGGACATGTTATGAATCACTTTTGCCCAACCAGTGCATTCCAGCACTGCAACAGCATTTACGTGTGGATAGCATAATGTGTATGCAAGATGGCACACCTTCGTACTTTTCAATCCAATAATATAGCTGTTCAACATACATTTTGGAAAAGACAAAATTATAAGTCGACATTTCCCAAGAATCTGGCCGCAGCAATCACCCGACGAAAGCCATTGCGACTTCTGACTCAAAGACATTGTTACCTAAAAGATATTGTGTACGGGGCTCCGATTGCGAACTTCGCTTAGTTAAAATTCGCAAAAAATTCACAACATTTTAACTGATACAGTATGATCTGTTGTAAAGTATGTTGTTTTGAGCTTTCAGCTTGAGGAAGAAAACGATGGGCAGCAAATTGAACATTTCTTAAGCAAGTCGTAGCAGCTTATTCATGACCTTCTTTTCTTGATGGTTTTATAACTTATTGCATTTACTACAAATTTTGGCCTGGGGACAATTAAAATCAGATTTTCTCCTATCCGTTGTGGCACCACCTTGTCGCGGTGGATGGACTTAGAACACAGAGTGCCACAACATGTCCCGTCTTTTATTTAGCCTCTTATGACTAGTATAGCGCCCTCTATCGGTCCACTTTTAAACTTTTTTTCTTTCTCAAACAAATCCCAATTGCTTTCCGTATACTCAGATGAAATTCAAATCATTCTGACAATATATATACATATATATATGGTGGTGTCGATTTCTTCACAAATTACTTTTTTCAGGCAAATATTGTTTCCCATGTTCAATTTTACTTATTTGCTAATTATATATATATGGAACAATCTCTTTATATGATATTTTTATTTGACATGTATATAAGAAACTGTTTTAAAGGCTATCACATTGTAAATGAATATTTGTAGCAATTTTATTTTAAATTTTTCCAAATAGATACAAATCAAAGGGGGGAAATTTATCAAATAAGTTTATTTTAAAGGTAAAAATTGATTGTAGTTAAAAAAAAAAAAATAAGCATCCTTGTTAATGTATAGAATAAATTGCTCGAGAAATGAAATCAATTGATTAAAAACGGTTTAGAAATTTGTCATATTGGACAAAGTTAGTAAAAAAATTATTTACCAAGTTTTTGTTTCTTCTTCTGTGTATTTCACGGTAGGAATAGCTTGGCCACTAAATTGACAATTATTAATTTAGTATACGTAGCACATTGATGAGATACAATTATTAAAAAAAGTTTAAAATACATGGTACATGTAAAGTCGTTACAAAAATAGGGAACCAGAAATAACTTCCACAATTTTATCACAGTGGATAGAATTGGTATTACAGTTAATGGTTTAAATTGAATTACTTTTTGAAGTTAGTAAGTTAATTAATATGGTTAGTTAACTTTTAAAAAGAAATTTTTCCTTACAGATGCCATTCCTTTAGCTTAATTATGAGGAGATTGTTTTAAATAGTTGTTAAATTAAATATATTTTTAATTTAATTAGAATCAAACAAATCATCAAAAAACCTTAGTAACACGTAAACTGTTGTTTCTCTCTGTTTAAAATGATTCATTCTGCAAAACATTTAAAAAAATTTTACTAATTGTGATTCTTATAACAACCTTTTTCTAAAAAGTTTTCAATTAAATATTTTTTTTAACAATTGGTTTCATATTTAGTGTAATAAAATAATAGAATCTTTTAAAAATTATTATTTTGAAATAAAAAATGATATTTATAATATTTCCTTACTTTTGAAAATTCTTAAGAAGTTATTCCATAGTAAGCAGTAAAATCCTTTATAGGGGATCATTTTTTTATATAGGGACTTTGACTATGAATCTTTCTTCAGAGATTAGACATTATTGTATTAAATTCTGTTAGAAGTTTCGGGACATTAGCGAACCTAAATATCCAAAAATATTGTAAGTTACAAAACCTTTTTTTCGCACCTCTTACAATTAATTCAAATTTTTTTAACAAAAAAGTACTTATTTTACACTAAAATTTAATTTTTTGGATTAGAAACTAATATTGATTGATGCAAATAGTTTTGAGCAAATAAATTTGATATCATCAAATGTTTGAAACAATCATTTGGCGTATGGAAGCTTACATTTTAAATCCACAAAATTCAACTTAAGAGGACAATTTTGCAGAATTTAAAATTTTGATTAATTTTTCCTGATGAAAATTTAACTTCGTGAAAGAAAATGCATCTATAATAAATTTTTTTCTGTTGGAAATGAGTTATCTATGTTATTTAAATTAAGTAGTCCACTAACGTCACAATTAAGCTCCTTTTCAGACCTTAAAAATGCTGTCGAGATCGTCCAGATGCGATGAGACTTTCAGAAATTATTTTTAAAAAATTCCTCATTTTCTTTTATTTTGATAGCCCCTATATTGCATTAAATCATTGAAATAACTCGTATTACAAAAGGGGGTTCCTATTTTAAAGCTGATTTAGAAAGAATTGCAGAACAAAATGAATGTTATTTATTAAATGTTTATAGTACGTTAAAAAAACTCATGATGATACGATTTGACGGAATATATAATAATAAGATATTCATAATAAATACGCGATGATACTTTAATAAAATTGGTGAGGACAAAGTTATTTCTCCTAATTATCAATTTTGTACCGTATTTATTTTCTAAGTTTTACTATCGATAAGTAATAACTAACTACCCTTATTGAAAAAGTAATAATTAACTATATTTTTTCAAACAAAAATACCATTTGTATATGGAAAAAAGAATATGTATTTTAATTTTATCAATGTGTAAAACTGATGCATATTAAGATAGTAAAGCAGTTTTATTTTTTAATTTCATTAACAGCATACTTACTACTTGTATCTGAAGGCAATATCTGCAATTTCCTTACGTCTGGCTCTGTAACTGATATCATTAAAGCCCTATAGATTGAAGAAATACATCGCTTTTACTAAAATTCAATATTTAATAACAGCTTATGAATGCAAAATAATTACAGATTTTTTAAAGTAATATTTAATGTAAATATATTTCATATAAAGTAAATTTAATACACAAAAGTAAATAATTTAGTGAATCAACAATAAATTAAATATGTTATATAATGTATTTTATTTTTATACTAATATGTATTTGAGATATTATAAAACATTTAAATCTCTTTCTTCATAGAAGCGGATTGTTCTCGAAATTATCCTTCACTTCAGCTAAAGATGAAAAATAAGTAAACAGTAATAAAACTTTATTTATGTATATAATATACTTCTAATAATACAACACATATCTGTTTACGTTAAACATATCCAAACCAGAGATAAATGCTCTTACTGGATGGCTGTTATCAAGATCTGGCTCAAACTTTGAAAGGACATGTGTACATTGATCTAAATCGCTAATATGCTTTGGAAACCAGATTCCTAAAATTAAATTGAAAAATATGTAATACTTTTTACTATAAAAATTTGTGTTTCAATGATTGATATAAAATCTTTAATCTCTAAATTAAAAATATATTACAAAGTGTCTAAATAGAATTTATACAATGGTATAATACCAATTTTAAATATATTTCGAAATAACAAGTCCGGAGTCAATAATTTTTTACACAAATATATCACGATTTTAATTTATATAAACCAAACTTGAATGAAATTAAATGTACAATTTTATTTATTTCATCATATTTCAAAAATTTTAAATAATATTATAGAAACCCGATAAAAACTGACTGATAATAACTGCCTGATAATTAGAAAAAAATTATTTAAAAACTCGTTAAATGTTTATTAAATAGAGTAATTAAGAATTTGTGGGTCAAATGAATTTTTGTCTAATATTTTATTTAATCGCAACATACCTCCCAAAAATGATCCCTTTCCAGGAATTCCATGTAGAACAATATCATCGATAGAGCGAATTGATTTGATGATATCCAATAAGTTATTTTTGCTTATAAATACTTTGAGTAAGATATCAAATGAAAATTGCATCCGCTTCGATGGTCTAGTTTCCACATGTTCAATGCGACCATTCTGTTTCTGGAAATGAAGTTATTTTAAAGAATATATATATTTACTTTATGTAAACAAATCTAAAACTAAATAGAAAAAAATTAAGGAAATCAAATTTTGGAGTTATAATTATGAAAATAATTTTTCCTTAGTTTTTCATCAAATATTAAAATAATATCGTATGTATTATTATTTTATTATTAACAATAGTTAAAGAAAGCAATTAAAAATTATATTAAACTAACTGAAATAATTACTATATTTTAAAGTGGTGCAATAACATATTAAAAGTGATGTGATAAACTTTTAGAAAAATATTATTAAAATTTATAAATAAATAACAGTTATGCACTTTTAGTAAAAATTATGTGGCATTAATTTAAAAACTGATTGTCGCTTTAGAACAAAAATGATTTTTATATATAAGAGGTCTATTTATTTTAAATATATGAACCAAGTTTCCTATACTTTTAAAAAATTTTTCGAAAAGACATAAGTAACAAATATTGTGAAAAATTGAAATTATTTTTGAAAATTATTTTGAAAATTTTATATTTCAGACTTCATAAATAGAATCAGATCAGAAAGATAGAAGTACTAACCAAATGAAGAGAAGTAATGAACATCCTGATACTGAAACAACTATTGAAAGATGTATGCAGATAAAATAACGGATATTTATAATTTACTAACAGATATTTTTATTTTTTAAGAGATATTCAACACTATCTGTGATCTAATAGCCACAAATGGCCTTCCAACCTTTTTTAGTGCGTAAAAAGTAAGCATAATGAATAATTATTATTAATAATTTTTTTAAAAAAGTGGAGTTTTACTTAATAACTGTTGAAGCAGCTGATGGTGTGTAGAACATTATCTTTTAAATACATTTAGTTTTATAAGTAAATCATAATTTTTTAAAATTAAAATTAGTATCTAATATCTACCCTATCTGCCTTGAAAAGGAATAAATAAAAATAAACTTATAAAAGGCTTTAAGAATCCATTACAAAAAAAAAAAAAAATCTTCCTGATCGGTGTCGATAATTGTTTATAAATATTATAACTTTAACGTTGATCATAACAAACTATTTATAATCTAAAACAGAATACGGCTATGATATTGGATGGTCATAATAGTTATGGAATCTATTGGAAACAATTTAGTGACATTTAATTTCGCTATATATATATATACCTGTGTGTGTGTGTAAGATAAAGCAATTAATTTATCATTAAAAGAATACAAAAGGAAGAGATCAATTAAAATCCAAAATCAACAAAAAAACAAAAAACATTAATAGATCTAAGTATAATATATATATATGTACATATATAAGCGGTCTGGCCCTTTAAAGGCATCTTAAATTTGGAAAGCTGAAATGGCTTGAGTAAAACTAATACTAAAACAAGTATTTTCTTCTGAAGTAGAGTTGTAACCTTAACAGATGTACTAAATACAAAATGAATGGTAAGTAGTTGATACCCATTAATTTATATAGAGGGATTATTGAGGGATGGAGAAAGACATAGACACAGTAATAAAAATAATCCCGATTCTTCTACCATTTAATCTTAAATTCACAGAGATAATTGTAAAATTTTACCATAAAAATATTTACACGTTGGACATATTTCTCTTGAGAATTAGTTTTAAGAGAAAGGTTTTAGATAGTAAATGGGAGAAGAGTTTGTGCAGAAAAAGTTACTCTAAACTGTCTAATTTGCTTTAAAGCTAACCACTATGCTAGCACAACAGCGGATGGGATACTTACCGAAAGATTGCATTGCCCAAAACTATCACTTTAATATTTCTGGAACTGGTTTTTGTGGACTTTTCTATGTTAAATATAAACAAGAGTGGAAAGAGATATATAATAATATTAATATTTGTATTTTTATTTGTTTTGTAATTAAAGTTATACACTTGGAAATGTGGTTGCTACTTTAACTTTAGCTGCATTTATATATACCTACCTTAAATTAAAACGTATCTCGAAGATATAAGTGCAGTAAGCTTTGTATTGGTAACACGAAGAACTTTATCGGAGCTTATGAAGATCTCACTAAATTGATTAAGTTAATCAACCAGATAACCTTTTAGTAAGGTATATGACCTCTGAAAATATTGAATGGCAGTATCTACCTCCTCGAGTCCTTAATTTTGGAGGCGTCTGGGAGAAGTATGTGAATTCATTTAAATACTACCATAAAGAAGTAGATAGAAGTAGCAAATTTAATATCTGAAAAGTTTTTAAAATTTACTGTACAACTTGAGAGAATAATAAATTCCAGATTATTAATTCCATTGACTGCTGACATGGAGGATTTAACGTTTTGACACCGGATCATTTTCTCCTAAGATCAATTATATCCATAATTGAATCAGATTTGATGACCATTAAAGTAAATAGTCAATGGCAAAAAATTACAAAATTATTTCAGAGCATTTGGTGAAGATAGCTTTAGATTATCTAAATAATCTACAACTGGAGAATTCTTCCGTGTTTGGAATTCGAAAAAAGTTATATTGAAAAAGGATGCTTGCTATCGTTTTAAAGGAGGTTAATTTGCCCCATATCAATGGTCATTGAGAAAAGTAATTGATGCCCAGTAAAGGATAAGAAAGTCCGAGTTGTGGAAATGAAAACATCTTCAGGTTATTACAAACGATCTATCACAAAATTGTGTGTATTATACATTTAGATAATTAACAGCGTTACATTTGTAAAACAGTGTTAATGAATAATTGTGTAATAATTTTTCTATGTGTATTATATATATTTTCTAGGCAGATTTTCTTGCATTTATCTGAAAACTTTATGAGGCAATTTGTATTAAATGTTTTGCAACATTTCAAAGTCTGGTGGCATGTTCGGATAAGCGATGTAAGTGATGTTAAGAAGAATGCACACGCGCAATTTCTATTTGTGCACTTAACCTTTGCTCCGCATTGGTGTTAGAATGAAACATATAAGAGCGGAAAAGAGGGTCTATATGAGTTCAGTACTTTAAAAGAATGAACATTACACGACAGAAATTGACATTTGTCGAGTAGAAAAAACAAATTATAAGTAGAATATATTACTTCAGAGGAATTTGAAGTAAATATGAAAACTGCAAGTTTTATTCGAAATCTTATTATTAAATATTATAAAATGGATCGAAGTGCATTAAAATATTTTGGAAATTTTAAAAGAAAATCGATCAATTGTTTTATTGTGATAAATTAATGGAAACATCGTAAATATTTTGAAAAATAATTTTCTAGAGAGCAGCCAGATAAGTTATCGGAAGTTTGTCCTTCTAGAAATAGATAAGAATCCAATAATTATTACAAAAGCATCTATGGATGAATTTGAAAAATGATTTAGTTGAAATGTTAGTCTTTCAGGTGTTCTATAAGTTCCCAAATCATATATGTGTAACGATCCACTGCCTAGAGAAAAAAAAATTCGTAAGCACAAAGATAAGAAAGTTCCGTCTGGCTTTTCCATAATCATTAAGGTAATCTGTCATTCTAGAATAATATGATATTTATTGATAAATCAAATTTGAATGCCTTAAGGTCTTATGAAAATATTATTGTCTTGCTGTAGCCGAACGAAAAAAGAAAACCGAAATATCGATTGCCGCCTATAATTAAACGGATGGAGGTGGAGGAATATATTTTGGGTTGTTCCATGAGGAGCGGAAACTTTAGTGTTTGTAGAAAGACCTTTGAATCGGCATGCAAACATCGAAACTATAAATGAAAACCTAAAACAATCTGTCGAAAAACTTGAGACGAAAAATGACTTAATTTAGATCAGAATTATAATTAAAACATGTAGTATTAAGTAGTATATTATGACTATTGTGCCAAAATTTATCATACCACCTCCTCATTTTTTGGATTTAAGCCTCATAAAAATGTTTAGTTGAGTATGAAAAAAAATTTAAGAAACAGTTGTTTTCTTATGAAACCCCATTTGAAAGGAAATACACAGGAAACTGGAAGAAAATCAGACAATTTTTCACAGAATTACTGGATTAATCTATGTCAAAATTATTGAGAAATACAGTTTCATTTCTGAATTTTACATAGAAAGGTAAATTTTCACACATTTATATAAAAGTATCAAGGATGTAAAATATTTTCATAATCGGTTTTTGACCCTCCGGCACGACTGATTTTTATGAAAAGTTGGTGTGAATATATTTGCTTTGGACTCTATTCAGATTTTAAAGTAGAAAAAAATAAACATGTATCATAAAAATAATTCAAACCATTTGTTTAAGCAAACACATCTTTCTTAAAAACTAAGTTTCTAAATATTTATCAAAGCTGCGATAACGTGTAAATACCAAAAATTTTCCTGATTGTAAGAAATGGTTTAATACGGAAAAAACGAACTGTGCCTTGGATTTAATAAGAAAAGATTTTGAAAGGAATGTAAAGAATAATTTAAAAAACACAAAGGGGTAACAATTTAACGGCTTAATACACTCTTCAAAAGGGAAATTGCAACACCAAGAAATAATGTATGTAGAGTCATGCAAATTTAAGGAGCGATTCTGGTGAGATGGATATGCAAATGATTAAATTTTCGCCTGCATCTGATCACGTGGTACTCATATTCGGGCTATAAAGTTCAGTAACTTTCCATCTCGTAAACAGCACCTGAGGTTTTACGTAGCATTTAAGACTTTCGAAGAATAGTAAGAAATTCCTCTGACACATCGGTGAGCTCAATATCATTAGTAAATGACCGATAAACGTGACTGTATTATCGAACTCCATGAACTGGGATTGTGCAACTCGTGTCGGGCACAACGTAACTAAGTACCATCCAACGTTGTATCACACGATAGATTCAGGAAGATCTACGTGCATGCCGAAGAGGAAGTGATGCGCACAGGTGCACGTCAGAGCGCAGAGATTTGCGTATTTGCCAGTTGACTATTCGAGATCCTTTCTCCACGGCACGTAACATCCGAATCCGGTTGCCTCCAGGTGGATCTGTGTCCACCCAAACCATACGCAATAAATTGCATGGAGTACAGTTACGTGCATGGATACCAGCAACAGGAGTACCATTGACCGCTCAACACAGGGCCAGACGCCTGGCGTTGTATCATCATCATCGTACCTGGGTCATCAATGGCATCGGGTATTGTTCACGGATGAAACTCGTTTCTGTCTGTGGAAGAATGACGGACATCGACGGGTACGGTGGCGATCCGGAGAACACTTCGAACCAATCTATTTCGCCGAGTGTCAAACCGATTCAACACCGGGCATAATGGTTTGGATGGCATAATGTTTGATTACAGGATGCCTCTGGTACATATTGACCGTTTAACAGCAGACTACTACGTCACTCAAGTTGTGGAGCCTGTTGTTCTGCCCTTGTTACAGGCACACTGAACATGGTATACCAGGAAGACAATGCCAGGTTGCCTGTCGCACGGCGAATTCTTAACATCCTAACTGGATTTGACATCCTTCCCTGGCCGGCAAACACTCCAGATCTGAATCCCATCGAACGCCTGTGGGATTTCATTGGACATTACATGAACCGAGGACTACTAGTGCAAACCGTGGATGATCTGCACACAGCAGTGGATATGGCGTGCAAACGGTTACCTCTGGCAACCATCAATAGACTAATTGATAGAATGCCTCGACGGAATGAGGCCTATATAGCTGCCTGAGGTAGGCACATTAAATACTTAATAAATTGGCTTATAATGATTTAATTTGTCTATTTTTGAATCATTTGCATATCCCCATCACCACTATCGATCCTAAAATTTGCATGACGCTACGTGCATTATTTCTTGGTTTTTCAATTTCACTTTTGAGGAGTGTATATCTATCTACTAATGTATGTATCTAAATCTAACTATATTTATATCTGCCTATATCAATCTCTCTCTCTATCTCTTTCTCTCTAATATATATATATATATATATATATATATATATATATATATATATATACCTATCCATACCTGTATCTGTTTATATTTATGCCTATTTATATCTACATCTATTTGTATCTACAAGTCGTTATCAAAATAGTGGAAACACATATCAGTCTGAATAGTGTTTACGAGCAGGTTTCATATTAATTTCCTAATAGTCTGATCACCACTATTTATTATTTGAAAATAGCAAATGTATTGTTATATTTTTTTCCAATTTATTATGATACTCGTGGGTTTCTAGTTTTTTTTTTAATCGTGCGAGATGTCGGACCTTACAGAATTTCAGAGAGGGGGAATCGTAGGAGCATATGTAACCACAACTGCTGAAGTTATGGGTGTTTCTCAAGATACAGTCTCGAAAGTTATCCCTCCATACCATATACAAGGGAAAACAACATCCACCACTCAACAATGAACGAAAACGAAAATTGACTTAGAAGTCCCTCGGATACTGAAGCGGATTGAGACATCAAAAAAAGGGATAGATGCAGGCACAGTGATAAAACAACTAAATAAGCCACTGCAGATTCCTGTATCAATTATTACTCTTAGAAGAGAGCTGCATAATCAAGAAATCTAGTACTTGGGAATAACTACGGAAGAGTGTTTATTTCCAAGGCACTTGTCATATATGTGAATGCAAAAACGTCATCTCAAATCGTGTCACGAACATAATCTTGTTACAAGATGCATGGAAGACAGTAATATGGTCAGATGAATTGTCGCTTACATTCTATCCCACAACTGAATGTATTTACATCTAAAGAATGCCAGCACAAGCGTACCATCCAGATTCCCTTATTTCAATTGTGAAGCAAGGAGGAGGCTCTATTAGAAATGCGACAGCGATCTTGGTTTTTTCTGCAGTCCCTGTCATAACTTCAAAAGATCAAGTAACTACAATAAAGTAAATGAACATATTAGCCCATCAGGTACTCTTCATGAAACAAACGTTATTTTCATCAGATGTTGTCTTCCAGGATGATAATTGGCTATTTTCTGTTCCGACAAAGCTTGGGGAGCATGAAGCTAAAGTCACACATCTCCCATGGCTATCTCAATCCCCCGTGTGTCAATATCAATCAGCTTTTATAGTCTACTTTAGAAAGCAGAGTTCACAGCCATTCTCCACCACCATCCTCATTCCTTGAACTTTCCAGATATCTTCATGAAGAAGTTTATGACACTCCTTTAAACATCATGTACGTTTTGCGCAATTCTATTGCCAGACACATTCAGACTGTTATAATTGTATTACATGTTCAAGATTCGCCTACCCTTATTAATAAAGATTTTTGTATTTCTTGTAGTGTTCCTGTTATTTTGAGAACCACCTGTATATATCCATATGCTTGAAGGGGAAAAAAAAGAAAGAAGTATTCTATTAAGTATTTCCTTGCTGAAGGTAATGAAACAGATGGCCAGTTGATGCATATTATTAAAGATACTGTTCATTACTTAATCAATGAATATATATCAAAGACGTTATTGAAGGGAAAAAATTGCACTGAAATTGTACTTTAAGCTTCATGAAAAAATCTTTTAATATGTGATAGATTTTAATAAAAAAAATTAGAAACAAAAAAATTTCTTTCAAATAAAAAATATTATTATTAAAAACCTTTTAGATACAAAAACTAGAATTATTTATTTCTTATTATGACAATATTAAAGATAAACAAAATGATCTAGTTTGTAATTGCTAAAAATATAAAAAAAAATTTAACTTAGGACACCAACATATAATTACAGAAGATGTGAGCATTGCAAAAGGTAAAACTTTGAGGGAGATAGTATATAAAAGTGCAGGTTACAGACTTATGATTTCTATGAAAGAATTCATGAGGAAAGATTGATATGATTGTTGATGATGTTGATAATTTTATCAATAACCTTGATATAAAATACGGTTTACTTGTAGAAGCCTTCAATGAGTACAAAAACAATATTAATGAAGATATTAATAATATAAACTACAAGTTCACAAAAATTCAAGAGCTAAAAAAATTACAGAGCTACAGAAAAACTTTATAATTATTTTTAATTAAAATAAGTGTCTATAATATACAGATCTTTTAAATCAGGAATAATTGATTATTAGAATAATAAAGTCTTCCAAGAACAATATTTACTTTATTCAATTTTTGGACAATGTATGGTGACATAAATTATAGATCTGTAAATTTTAAGTTTAACTGTTTATTTTTCAGTTTGAAATTTAATTATTAAAAAGAAAATAAATAATTCTTAAAAATGTCTTAAAATTTATGCAATTTTTAGCTATTATTAAATAATATAATATTATTTTTCTATTTAGTAGAATTGGCTGGGATAATAATTCTTTTTGTCCTTCACACATTTCATAAAACCAACCAATCAATCAATCAATCAAGTAGAATTGGGGTGAAATATATATATATAATCAACCACCATTTTGCCAATTACAAATTTCGAAGAACACATCAAATAATGAGGATAAAATTTTTATAAATCTTTCTTTCTTAATATTTTATTTTGCATGTTTGTAGTTTAATGGATTATTTTAAGCTTACTAAAATTTTTTTGTTTCATTTGGTTTTATTTCCTTTCTTTTTCTTTTCTTTTCTTTTATTACATCTTTTGGAATTAAGACTTTGATTCTGAATTTTATGGTTTTTACCAATTTGTTATAAAGGATGTTACTAACTGGGTTGGTGTGTCCTTAAAACTAATGTAACCATGCATCTAAGTCCTCAGCCTGAGGCACCTTTTTAAAAACTGTCTTCTTTTATGACTTTACTACGTTACATTTTTCTTATTTCTACTTTGTAAGTTTTGATAATGTTTATGTCTTCGAAGACCAGTGTAATAATAGATTATTTTTAAATTACTAGTTTATTTTTTATCTTTTAAATAATTCTCACATTAAAAAAAAGCATCAAGAAGAAAGCTTTGTAATAGAATAAAATTTGGTGTGTGTGATTGTGATATCCGTATATATAAATGATTAGAAAATCAAAGCTGGCAGATCTTTTTTGTTGAGAAATTCATATTAATGTAAACACACTAATACTTTATTATGCCACCTCTATTGCAGATACAATATGCCACACGGTCTGGCTCTGAGGTACCCAAGTTTCGTATTCTGTCCTGATGCAAATAAACCCCCATTTGTTTCAGTTAGACCAAAAGTCCCTGCACGCTGGTAAGGCGTTGAAGTAACCATTCCAACTGGTCTCATATGTGCTCAAGTGGAGATAAGTACTATGAGTACCGCGGTCAAGAAATGACATAAACTAGTCTCCGACAAACTCTAGAAACTCTTGCTGTATGTGGCTGAGCATTATCTAGCTGAAATATTAAGTTTGGATTCCCTGCCATGAGAGGAAACATATACGGCTGCAAGATTTCTTGAGTATAACGTTGAACCGGTAAAGTTCCCTGTATCACGACTAATGATGAGCGGATGTCACATGCGATTGCTTCCCACACCATAACATTTGCAGTAGAGGCCATATATCTCTCCACAGAATAAGCCGTATATAATAATAAAGGATACAGAATAAAGGGAAAAGCCGTATATAATAAATATAAGAATAAGTCGTATATAATAAAGGACACAGAATAAAGGGTCCTCATACTCGAACACAACCATTCCAAACAGAATCAGGATTCATCACTAAAAA
The DNA here is from genome assembly GCA_019974015.1 of Nephila pilipes. NCBI lineage: Eukaryota > Metazoa > Arthropoda > Arachnida > Araneae > Nephilidae > Nephila > Nephila pilipes. The sequence goes on from BMAW01113454.1 coordinate 234,986, forward strand.
AAGATATGGTTCCATTCCCTGGCCATCCAAGTTCGTTGCTCACACTGCAAACTAAGGTGACTGTATCGAGACGTCAGAGATAAAGTATGTAACAGACATCGTTATAACAAACTTCTTGGTAACTAACTGGAAATTCCCCAGCATGAAACAGTACTTGCTTACAAAGGCAGCACTTAATATTGGATGGTGGATATAGTCACTGTTGAGACTTTTTGGGCTTGTTGGTAGATGAAGCAATCCTCTCTTCTATTGGTCCATCTAGGTCACCGAAAACCGATATGTCGTGTGTGTGTGCCTTCTAGCACCCACTTCAACCAACATTTTCTTACACTTTAGTCAGTACGACCATGTTGGCTAGCAATACGTCAATATGTCCAATCTGTTTCTCTTAATCCGACAAAGCGGCTTTTTTCAAAGTTCGTCAGTTGCGTAAACAGTTTTCGAATGCTTCTTAATGGCATCGTTAAAGCTTTGAAATTTCTCGCTGAACAAAAACTATTTCTGTCATAATGAAAATCAATCTCAAATGCCCCCATATGTAGCTACAGTGGTTAGTGATTTAACTTTCACGTACTCTGGTAACGTGAATATTAGCATTATTCTTTCGTCATATTAATCATTTATATAATTTTATGTGACATACCTGCCTTCCAAGTTTAGTAGCGATCTTGGCTATTCTTTCTCAGTGCGTTATTGTTTTTGTCCGTGAGTGTAGTTTAATTTTTATATTGCTTTAATTAGATAGTTTACTATTAGTTTATATACGTATATATTATGTACTTCGTTTGTACAGTATTCGATTTATGTAATACTTGTATGTGTATGTATATATATATATATATAAATATATACTATATATGTGTGTGTGTGTGTGTGCGTGCGTTGTGTGTCTTTCTGTGTTTTTGAAAATTCATGAATATATTTAAATTAAATGAATGAGTCAATCTATGGTAAAAAAAAAACTGATTGTGAGAGTTTTTTAATGCTATAAAAGAACTTCAAGAATTACACGTTAACATATAGACTTTCTACTGAACAAAGAAGATTTAACGATATATTGTTATAAGCACTTTCACTCTTTTTTTGTCAAAAGCTAATTCAAATCTTTGACGATATTTAGATTACATAAGGGTATTTTACTTTTGATTGCTAAAAATTTTATTTATTTATTTATTTATTTATTGTGTTGTACGAAGAAAACAAAAATGATTTTCTTGCTTTCCAAAGATTTCGACAACATATGAAATCTGAGCGATGTCATATGCAGAAAACTGAGAATAAGAAATTCTTACAAGAACTATTCGTAATACGCATTCATGTGGAGCGAAGGTCAAGTACCACCAAATGCGAGATTCTTAGTCATACGCAGAAAACTGAGAATAAGAAATTCTTAAAAGAACTAACTATTCGTAATACGCATTCGTGTGGAGCAAGGTCAAATACCACCAAATGCGAGATTCTTATAGAGAAATTATGTTGTATTTTCTTTTGACAGTAAAAGAATCAGTGGTACATTTAATTAACTAATTATTTCCAATTTTTTCATAAATTTTTATTAATGAAATAAAGATCATGAGGGGAAAAAAACAAATTTTTGACAAATATTTTTTAAAAACATTATATAAAATATACACATCATCAAACATTTATATGATTAAACATCCAACAACAAGACTTATAATTATGGAATATATTCTTATCTATTGTGCTTTACAGAATGAAACATAAAATTCCTAATAAATATGATCATTTTAATTTTTATTTCACTAATTCCTTATTCAGCCATTTATTTTTTAAAGATTGCTAATTTATAAAAAAAATAAATAAATAAAGTTTTTGATGCGCAAATGTATGAAAGCAAGAACTTTTTGCTTCATACGCTTACTTATTTGAGAAAAGTAACAAAATGGTCTAATTAGATGTATTTCTTAAATGTT
>BMAW01113454.1:241922-243327 GCA_019974015.1 Nephila pilipes
GAGAGTTTAGTTGATGACCCGAGACCATGCCAGGCAAACACAGTTATCTCATTGGCACAGTCATCCAATCTCATCGGCAAGGTGGACAATCGAGTGAAAAGTGATCGGAGTGTCCCATTGCGAATGTTGACGGGGAAAGTGGATGTCAGCGTTGGAACCGTGTGGACATTTATTTAAGGAAATTGTGTTATCAGAAGGTGTGCGCGCAGTGAGTTCCGAAGCAGCTCACCGGCCAGCAAAAGGAACTGCTTATGGGGCTAGTACTTCAACATCTGTTTCAGTATCAAAAAGATTTAGCGTTCCTGGAGCGGATTGTCATAGATGATGAGAACTGGTGCCATCGCTACGAGCCAGAGACAAAGCGAGACATCATGCAGCGGAAGCATGCTTCGTCACTTCCTTCTAAAGAGTTCAAAGCCGTGGCGTCAGCAGGCAAGGTGTTGCCCACCTTCTTTTTCGACGTCCAATTGAATTCCTCGAGTACAGAAGAAGCATTTACTGCGATGTGTAGTACGAGACAATCCGAAGCTAACGCAGGTCCATCGAGAACAAAAGATCGGGGTTGTTCACGGAGGGTGTGGTTCTGCTCCATGATAGCGTGCGTTCCCTCTTCTCCAAGGCCACACACGTGGAACTAGCCAAATTCAAGTAGAAGCAGCTTGATCATCCGCCCTACAACCTGTACATGTCACCCTACGATTTCCATGTGTGTGGTCCCCTGAAATAATATATGAAAGGGAAGCGCATCAACTTGGACGACGAACTCAAGATGCTGTGAAGGACTGGATCTCTTCTTGGCCGCAGGAATTCTGGGAAGAAGGAATCCTTCGGCTTGTTAGTCAATGGGATCGTTGTGCTCAGGCTTATGGTGTATACTTTGAATAAAATCTTCATTCATACCCACAGTGTCGTTTCGGGCCTTTTCATTCGAATATCTCATATATATATATATAGATGTATGGGGGGGGGGTGAAAATAAATGTTTTTGGAAGATAAAATTATAAAATCTGCTTTTCTATGCGGTGAAAAAAACGTTTGTTGTGGAAGTATTTGATCTTATTCCATTCAACACTGGAAAAAAAAAAGCTTTTTTGATCAATTTCATGTTATTTAAGTATTAGCTGACTAGAGAAACTGAAATTTAACTTAACTAACTTAATATGAAACGTTAAGTGTTATCTGCAATTTCTCCAAAGCCAAAAAGTTTTGCACACTAGTTACAAAATATTAATATTTTTCCTCCTGATTTGTAACTACTTTTAACAGATTATATGATAGTGTGAGTTCAGCAAACATCTACCTGATTCTTTTCATTATGAGTTAGTTACATATTTAAAAATAGAATTTTCGGTTATATAAATAGTCACATTTTGGCTCCATAAAAAGTCGCATTTTGTATTTTAAA
>BMAW01113454.1:244504-297762 GCA_019974015.1 Nephila pilipes
TGTAAATATGTTTTAGATTTATTGCGCAAGCGCTTATGTAATAACGTACAAATATATCTTAGAATATTTAATAACTTATAATTTTATCAAATCTACTATAACAATACTAATTTAAAACGTTTAAAGATGATTAAATACTTTTAAAGCCGTTGCTGTTTTAAAGATGATTAAATACTTTTAAAGCCATAAATCTGAAAAAAGGTGTTGCTAAAAATTAATTAATTATGAAAGAAAGTCACATTAAAATAACCATACATTTTAAAATAAATACTCTGATCCATAGAATTCATGATGTGAAAAATCCAGAAACATTATATACCAGATTTGATTTATTATAAATACCATTTCTTCTTGGTTTTAAATAAAAACTATTTTAAAAATATTTACTTCTTTTTCCCCTACCTTCTCCATGTTGTTCTTCTTAGATTTGGAGCTCTCCTCACCACTATCCATTTCTTCTTTTAATGAGGATGACTATTTTCCTGTCAAGTGAAAAATCCTAAGGATGGATGACGTGTCGCGATTGGAGAGGAGCATCAGAAATTGCGACATGCGCATAGCGTATAAAATTTTACCTCAATAATCTCACGAAGTATTTCATCACATTTTTTAAATAATCAAAAATTATTGAGTTTTTTTCAAGGAGTAGAATTTTCCTTAAATGAGGAGAAATTTTAAAATATATAAATTTTGAAGTGTTGCTTACGATTGCACAAATGTAACTTTCAAACTTTAAATAATACTATTCACGTTTTTATTATGGACAAAAAAAGCACAAAAGAATTAGCATAACAAGTAAGTGCTTGATTGAAGCGCAAATTAAGTATAAAAATTACTTACTGATGTATAAATAAAGCATAAATGACTTACTGAAATATAAATAAGGTATAAATGACTTACTGAAATATAAATAAAATATAAATAATGAAAATAAAAGTATTCAATGAATAATTTAAGTTAGATTAATATTATTGTTAGAATTTTGAATAACATTAACTTTAAATTACCTAAAATATTTTTATTGGTGATGGAATAAAATATCAATGCTCTTTTCCTAATTTATTAAACTAAAATTTATTTTCATGTGCTTATTACTAAATAAAAGTAAAATTTAAGCTTTAAACATATTTTTATGTTGTTATAAACTTACCTGTTATCGAGCAAATTAACAGTAATTATGAATATGTAATAGCTTCATGTTAATTGTTTATCAACTAATTTTTTTTTGTTGCTTGAAAAAAGAATAGTAGGTCTTTAAGAAATGAACAGCTGTTGTTACTAAGTACAAAAATTAAAATATCATACATATAACTCTTTTACAAAGTCAGTTAAATATCTTTGAAAAAATAAGTACTTTTAAAAATAGCAGTAATTAAACTAAATTAATAACAAGCATAACATTTTTAATTAAATCCTTTACAAAGAATGCTTAGCTTCATAACTTTAATTTTCATCAAAGTTATCAAAATTACTTTCCTGTAGATAATTATATTTATATTCAACTCTTTCTTGTCTTTGAATTCCTGAAAGAAAATTTGTATGATAAATATATCAATAACATTCTAAACTTTCCTTATTCTAAGTTTGTTTAGTGTATAAAATATAGTATTATATAGTAAGCGGAGTATTTTTAAATATTTCGTAAAATATCATGTAAAAGACTACATTAACTCAAAAAAACAACATTTAAATAAATAAAGTTCTATACAAAGTTTTGCAAAGAACAGATTTAGCCTCCCAAGGTGCGCTTTTTTTATAATTATTATTAAATTACTCTATTAAATATAAGAATTAAAATAAACTATGCAAAATCGAGAAATTTACAATAGAAACTTTTCGGATAGTAAAATTAAATGAAATGATAAATTATTAAATTGAATAGTATATCAACTACAAGTAATTAAAATTAAAGGAAACGATAATTTTAAAATTGACTATAATTATGCTAAATGTAATTAAAATTGAAGCAAACGGATAAAAAAAATTGGAAAGTGATCTGGTACGCCAAAATTGATCCTTCTGAAACAATAGCCCCTTGGGTAGCTAACAAACATATTGATTTGCATATTACAATGTTGATGCAAAATTTCCTCCAAAATTGCTGACTGAGCGGAGATACTAGATTGTAAAGTAAAGGAAATATACCATCCTTCAGTAAAAAAAATTATGTTTGAGTACATGATAAACATATGGTTAAAAATTCCAATAATAACACTCAGAAACTTCCTTCAGCTCCACTAATATCATTAAAATTAATTCAAAACAAATGAATTTTACGCATGAGATTAAAATGTAATGTTCACTCAAAATATATGTATATATCGAAATATTAAGATCTGTTAGGTATAAACTGTTTTCGCATTTCTTCAAATTAAACACATCGGAAGGAAATGTCATTTAGCGAATAAAATACATTTATTAAGAAAATATTGAAAAATTAAATATTATGTATATATATTATAAATACATTTTAAATAAAAACACAATTCAAATTCATAAATATTTAGTTCCATAAATATAAGCAATTGAAAAGATTAAACTGCCTGAATATCAAGAAAAGAGAACTTCTATTTTTAATAAATATTGTTTTATAAAATAAGAAATAAGATATGAAATTAATTTTGGGATGAAAAATATATAAAAAATTTCAAGGGATAAAATTTTCTAGTTATGAACTTTTGCCTAATGAATTCACACATGTATTGTGTTAGTTGCATGATTAAGTTAATTAAATTAATTTTAGATTAGTTGTAACGAAATTTCAGTTTTACCTTATTTAAACCAATATTTGCATACTTGATTATGATGATTTTGAAAGCTTTTACGGATACGAGGTGTGGCTATTAAATTACGAGAAAGACGCTGTAAAACTTTTGATTTTGATTTTATACACATTTACATATTATCCTCTTCGATATACATCCCTCTACTATCCCTAAAATACTCTGAGCGAATCTTATATTGTTCGAAACAGATGTAGCTTGGAAATTTCAAATTTTTCAATTTTTTTTAAAAAAAAATTGTAACTTTATTTTTGGAATGTGTATTGATCTGTATTCCATTGACAGGGTCACTACTTCCCGCAAAAGCGGACATTTATACTTTGACTCTCGTCAACGTAGCCTTATAGACAACCAGTCTATACGGCGACGTCGGGCAGAACATTGGTTTGAAGATGATTTGTGAGGTGATGTGTACCTGTCACATAAAAAAGCTTTGTTGATAAAAAGATTTTTTACCCTCCAAGGTTTTTACTTTTTTGTGTAAAGCTATTCCGAAAGCAATCTATTTAAGCGCAACTAAAAGTCGCGAAACGTTTTCGCTTTCCATTCACAAAATCTTCGAAAAAGCAAGATATTCCTATTCTTTCCCCCTTTTAAGACGCGAATGGTCAACAACAGCCCCTTGGGTTTGGCATTTTTATTACTCAGGGGAGCTGTAAGAGGAGAGCGGCTGTAATTGCAGTGTGGGGCTCAGATTATTCAGATCAGAACCTGGAAGACATTCGACCGATCTATTGAGTTTCAATAAAAGTGTTTCAACAAACGAAGAATAAAAAGTATCGCTTGAAAGTAATTAGAGGGTTAAAAGTTGAAAAATGTTTGTTTACTTTGAACAATAGAAAAATTCTTTTTTTTTTTTTTTTTTTTTTTGTCATTTTTTAAATTTTTTTCTTAGAAAAAATAATTTTTATTTTAATATTACGATTTTAACTGGGAAAAAGCATCCTATATTCATTGTTGAATACGAGACCAAGAAACACAAGATTGTTTGCATGTTTTGAAAAAAGTAATGATGCCAGCTTGGCTAGATTCATGCAATTCATGTCCAGAAATAGCGCCGCTCTCGTGTCACTGTCACACGAGTAGCGTTTACCCATGACCTGTGACTAGTGACCAATTTTTTTACAGGAGTAGGAAAGGCGTATTATTATAAATTTGTGAAATAAAAACTGAGATTTCTTTATTCAATCATATTTTGAATTTAAAATAACAAAGTGCGATTTTTTAATATTTTTAATTTAAATAAATTTTAATCCATAAAATAATATTTTTTTACTGAATAAATTTTTTTGGCATGAATCTAAATTTTCTTCCATAGTGCACTCACTTCAGAACAACTTGCTCTAAGCCAGAGGTCTTCAAACTGGGTTCATTGGAATTTTGACAGGGGTTCCGCAAGAGATCACTATATTTGCTTATTCAAAGAGCCAGAATTTTAGTAAAATTTTAATTTTTATAGATTATTGAATACTCAAAAGCAGTTTACTTGTAAAAATAAATATAAATAAATATTTTAAAGATAAATAAAATCTTAAATTCAGTCACGTGTTTCAAGTAAATTAATTGAGACACATTAGGTCAGATATTAGTGGCTCAGGTAAAGAATCACCCACTTATTTCATTATTTTCAAGGTATAAAGTAAAATTGGCGCCACTCCTTTAAAATTGAAATTTTGGTCAGAATTTATTTTGAAAGATAATATTAAATGTTTTGGTAATTAGCATAATATTTTAATAGACGGTAACGCTGATCCCGATAAAATTGTAAAAAATAGTTTGGTCATACGTTTATCAGATCTACAAAAAAACATTTCTTGAATCCTGTTCAAAATGAAAAATTATTTTGGATTCAAAATCCTTCTCAAGGCTGTGAATCCCCTGAACTCCCAATAAAAGAAGAAACCCTCCAAACTCCCAATAAAAGAAATAATTGAGTGTTCATCAATTTGATTGATATATCAAATTGATATATTACACTCAATTGAAACTAAAATTTAAGTTGATATTACGCATTTTTTGATTGACATAAGAAAAGAATATCATGAAATTGCCTAGAGAGCTGTGAAACATCTAATATCATATGTTTCAACCTATATATGCGAAAAAATTTTCTCTTTGTACGCTGCGACAAAAACAAAATACAGAAATAGATTGGAAAAGATTGCTAAAGAAAACAATAGGTAGCAGTTTTCAGCAATTATTCCAGACGTAAAATTACTTTGCAATAAAAAACAATCACGGCCAAGTCATTAAAAAATTTCTTTTAATTATTTTTACTTGAAAAGGGATCCCCGAAATGATGCAATCTCATTCGGTAAACAGAGAACTAATGGTGGGAATACAATTCCCTACTAAATAGGCGAGTCCAAACTTTTCTTTATGATAAAAACTGCATTTAGATGGGATTAGTTTTTAGTAACTTCGCACTAGAAGTAACACGAAGGCCATTGGCGATGGACCTCGTAATTTTGAACCTCAGTCAAGTGACGAGGACGACACCTCAGCTGGCACTCCCTCTTCTAATTTCCACACCACGCCAACAGAAGGACTTTGGGCCCCAATAGATTTAACGTGCATCAGCTCCGGCTACACAACGGGTCTTTTGCGGCCCAGGATCGAATCCGCGGCTACACGTTTAGATGGGAATGGGTTGGAACTTTTAAGAGTTTGCATAAAATTGCCAATATAGTTCATAAATTTTTTAGGAGTACAAAAGGATGCAAAGGAATATTTTGGTAGTACAGATTTTGCGAAAATGGAGTTCAAAACTCACATAAGGAGTACGGTTGGTTACCTTAGATATTGTTATCTCGCAACAATGGATTGGAAGTCCATTCTAAAATCCTTTGTTATTAAAATGTGTTATTTTTACATTTCCCACTGAAAACTGTAATTGACAGAGTGGTATTTCCCAAAACTGCAGTGCCCTAAGCTTTTGCACAAGTAGTTCCTACCTAAGGCTGACTCTACCTAATCAAGTGAATATGACGTATTCTGTTCAAGATTATGACACTGCAGATTGGCTTTTCTATCTATTTTAGATGCAAGTTTTATATCTTCTACACCAATATGATAACAATGTACGATTGTATTTAGAATTATAAAATTTTTAACAATTGCGACAATGTCACTTATATCTATTTTTAATAATCTCTGAATGCATCAAACTATTACTTTATTATGTTGACGCTTTTTTTAATATTACGTATAATAAAACAAGCAAATTTTGAAAGGAATTTTAAAATAATTATTTCAAAAACTATTGTAGATATGCTCATAATTTTTGTATACCGAAGTTTTAGCATCTCAGCTTTGATTCCAAGTAAAAAGTTTATTTTATATTCATCAAATTATTCAGCATATTTTTTGCTCATAACGTGAAGTTTTCGACTGATTTCCACAAAACTTACAGAATATATGAAATTATGCTAGCGATGAAATATATTAAATTTTGAATTTAATATTTTAAATATTCATAGAATTGTAAATTTTTGTGATAAATAGTTTTTAACTGTATATGTGCCATACATAAATATTTTTATCGTAATTTAAAAAGCAGATTTTCAGGGTAACTCAAGTAAAGTTCCTAGTTGTATATTGTTAAGATTACGAAAATGTCCAGATTTTAATTACGTGTACTTCAGTTATCCTCTAACAGAAGATAAATTATAAGGGATTTTACACATATGGATATTTTTTAAATTTGTATCTTCAAATAATTAGTAATCAAAAATATCTGTCAAATGTACAGTTGATACTTACACGTATGTACAAATATAAATGTGTGCAGACGCTTTTAATTACTAATTATTTGAAAAGTCAAGTTTGAAAAATATGAATTTGAGGGGGAAACCTCATTCATCTTCTCTCTGAAGGAAGATGTAGTTCAGTTATTTAAAATTCGGAGGTATTTTGGAACTTAACATTACAAAACAGGGGATCGTGTGTAAACCTGTCCTGAATACTTGGCTTTGAATTGTGAAAAAAACTAATAGATTTTAAAAAGTTCGGGTTCTTTGGTATTATTTTTATCAATGCATTAGAAATTTTTAAAGTAAGGAAATACAGAAGCTTAAAAATTATTCATTTGTAATAATTGAAAAGCTTAAAGCGTTTCTGATTTTAACAAATTCGTTTTTTTTAATTTTATTTTTAATACTTTATTATGAAATAATTATTATTTTAAAAACTGAAAGTAGTGAGTAAAGTAACACAAATGAAACAACAGAATATATTTATTGTTTTCACACATTCTTTGAATTTAAACATATATATTTTATAGATATATATTTAGCATTGTTTTTAGAGATTTATAGAAATAATATAAAAACTTAACTCTGTTTGGTAATTTTAATGTGAGAGGAAAAAACGTGAGTTTTTAGCAAGCAAAGAAAACATAGAAAAAGTAATTCGTCCAACTAGATAAAACAGTAGGTTTCCATCTCCACCTAAATTTGTTAAAGCTTCAAATGAATATTAATTAAAAAATGTGAATAAAATCTAGTTAATTTTGTGATGGAATCTAAAGCGTTTTTGGATTGGTTTAAATAAAATGATTTTATCGCGAAATCTAGGTCAAAGAATGCATTTCTTTCAAACCCAATAAATTATCAAACTAAGCTGATCGACACACACTTACATTTGAAAGAAAATCTTACCATCCTCCTCTTGAACGAATGCCTCAATGGAAAATGTTTCAACCTTTAGAGAAAGAGTGGGGTTCCCTAGTGAGTCATAAAATATCCTGTCAAAGTCCATTGTGTATCCTCAACCCCTCCCCCTATCAAGATGTAAAACTTTTAAAAGAGGGGAAAGGAATTTCGGAAAACCCGTCTCAAACCCGTTCACAGCCACATGGAATAAAACGACTTAAAAGTTTTTGAAATATCTCGAACAGGACGGGAAAATCCGAGCATAAAGCTTAGAGGGTTAAAAATGAAATGGATGCCTCGAAATATTTGTCACTACGCCGCACAGTGCTAGAAGTCTTCTTTTGTCAGGTCCATCAGGACGAGTGCCACTTTCTCTTTCACAGCTTCAACGGACTTAAATTTTGTTCTTTTTAATGCAGATTTCGCTTTAGGAAACAGATAGAAGCCGCATGGCTCAAGATCTAACGAACAAGACTGATAGTTTAACACTGGGATGCTGTACTTGGCTAGATACCTCTTGTCAGACAATGTGAAATGAGCTGGAGCATTGTCCTAGTTAAAAGATTTGCTGTATGGATTCTTTATCTATTTCTACGGTATCAGCAATCGCACAAAGACTTAATCGATGGTCAGATCGAACTAGATTACTGATTATTTCGATATTGTCCTCCGTTTTTGAAGTGAAAGGGAGACCCGGATGTAAATCATCTTGGCCATCTAGAAAAGGCTTAAACCACTCAGAAACTCGTGTACATGATAAATATTAATTGACATACACTTCTTGTAATAAATTATAACTTTCAGTAGCCGTTTTACCAAGATTCATGAGAAATTTCACAACAATTCGTTGTTCACTTATCATATTTTCCGGCAAAACAAAAAATAATTCTAATACCAATGAGGTCTACGAGTATACGGATTTATGATTACAGAAGGGAGAGGCACTGCATTCGAAAGAGAAGGCTTCACACTAAATAGCTGTCGGTCGCTGGCGTTTAGAGCTTGCGTACTTCTTTTATAGTAGCATCAATCTCGTTATTTAATAGTCAAACCTCATAAATATGTAAAGGAATATGGTAAAATGGCTAATACTCTGATGTGCGAAACTTGAGCAATAATGTAAATTTTAAGCAGATAGCCATGAAACTGCAGAAAAGGGGTTATTGCGACCAGAACAATGAACACGCAATTCAGTAGAAAGGTCACGCATTTGCAAATATCAGGAACAAAATGTCATAGGCGACGTGAGTGTACGCAAAACGGGTGCGGTCGGTGCGAGCAGCTCAAGACTGAAATGAAAGGAAGAACTGAGGCACAATTAAAAACATTCCCTGCAAATGCAAGTTAGTTCTTTCGTGAAATATGGTTAGAAGAAATCACCTGGACTACTTCACACGTGGAAGAATGATCGGAAAGCTGGAGGAAGGACGTAATTTGAGTGTAGCTGAAGAGTTCGGAATCAACAAAAGGGTCATTTCGCGCTCTTGGAAAGCCTTCCAAATGATAGGTACAGTTGTTAGCAAGGGTTGGTGGTGGCCGCCCTAGGAAAACAACTGCAGTGGATGATCGATTATCACCCTGCAGGCGAAAAGAGCGTGATACCAGTCAGCAAGCGCTATTGCTCAACAACTGTGTACAGCAATAACGCAACAAGTGAGTGTCGCGGTTTACTGTGGCCAGATGCCTACACAGAGATGGCCCATTTGCCCACCGTCATGAACGCTGCATCCCTTTGAAAGTTGGCAATCGGTGGCACCGTTCAGAATGGTGTAAGAAGCTCAAAAACTGTGGGCATCTCATCAAAGAAGTCGTGTCCTAATTATGGATGGGATTCGTTTCAGAGCCCTAGTGATTCTCAATGCCAATTGATTTGCAGAGAGGTCGAGACACGATTTCATCCCACTAACATCACAGAAAGAGACCGTTACGGTGGTCCTGGAGTTGTCATCAGGGGAGGCATCATGCTGAATGGGCGGACTGAGCTCCACGTTTTCGTCAAAAGTTCTGAAACCGGATATCGCTATTGTTAGGAAGTGATCCTTCCCCAAGTGCATCCGTTTAAAGGGTCTATTGGACCAGACTTCATTTTTATGGATACCAATGCCCTGCTACCACGCACTATTTCTGTTTAGCAGATACTGGAAAGTGAAGATATTACTCGAATGGATTGGCCAGCTTTCTCCCCTGACTTAAATCCCATAGATCATGTATGGGATGCTTTGTGGAAACTCCTTGCGGTACGGTTACATCCTCCAGGGAACACCCAACAACGGAAACAGATGCTTATTTAGGAATGGGCACTCTTACCTCAAAAATTGTTGGACAACCTGGTGCTGAATATGGAGAGATGGTGCGAAGCAGCCATTTCAGTAAAAAGAGGGCATATCCCATACTAAGGAACATCTACTTGTTGTTCTACCTTTCGGAAAATGCTGTATAACAATACTATGATCTCAATAAGTACTTTTTTGGTTTGATTCCATACTGAATGCATAGTATTCATTTTTGCGCAACTATGCTTTCGTCATCGCTTAGGTACAAAATGCTGTCTCTCATTTTTGAATTTCATGTCTCTCAGGTTATTTCTCGAGGAGGTATAGCAAAAAAAAAAAAAAAAAAAAAAAAAAAAAAAAAAAAAAAAAAAAAAAGAAACTTATTGCATAAGTTTTGCACACTAGTGTACATTCGAACGTTTAATGATACATAAAGTATACGGTTGCACAAATATTTTTTTACGATTAAGAGTTCTAATCATTTTATTTACAATAATTTTAATGTGTACTATTGAAGTAATTTAAATACTTTTATTATATATAAAAGTAGTTTATTTAATTTAATAATAAAAAGAAAGATTATAATACTGGTTTATCATAATTTCACATTAAGATATGCATGTGAAAGTCATACAATATTTGAAAGAGATATGTTGTAACAACCATAAGAAAAATTGTTCATTTATATTGAATCTTTTATTACGAAAATACAATTATGGAGTTATAAAGTAGCCGTAAAAGAGTGTTCGTGACAAACATGCAATTATTTTCCAGTCTTTCCACTGTTATGATTACTCTTTCGGATTCCTTTCCTTCGTTTTCAAATTATGATAAAAATATATGATAGGTATCGTGCTGTAATAGCACTGTGAGCTCAAAACAATAAATACCGTTTCATTTTCGAGTAATCATAATAATCGATTGCTGTAATGCATTTATTTCATAATTAAATGTATCGATGCTTTCATCTAATTTTACATAAAAATTTACAAATATTATAACAACGTTTTTTTTTTAAAAGAAATTTAAAAATAGGAAACTAGTTTTATTAGACTGATTTAGTAGACTAGTTTTCTTTTCATATATAACTTGACACTTTGATTATTTTTATTACATTTCAGTAAAAGACAAATTCAATTATTTAGCAACAGATAAACATTTACAAATAGAAACATGTCCGCTTCTTTTGAACTATAAGGTATTACGCCTCAATTAATATCACCTTTAGGGGAAAATTTTGAAATCCCAGTATTCTGTATGAAAAGGTATTTTATGGTATAAAGATTTGAGTAACGGCTTACCTGGAGCATAACAGATACTAAACTGGAGATTCTATCATTTAAGTTGGTACAATCATTCACTAATTTGAGAAATTCGTAAAATTTATTATTCAAAGTGCTCATTTATAAAATAATTTTTCTGTTTCTCTAGAAGCTATTTCAATTATCACTACGTCATTATAAGTAAAAATATTAGAGAGAGAGAGAGGAAATTATATAGAATTTAATTTCCAAAATTTATGAAACACTTATTAGAACGCTGTTTCATTTAGTATATTCGTGTTTGTATGTTATCATTGTAAAGACATGAAATATTCATTAGAATTGAATAAAATTTATTCTCTTAACGACCTGTATTGATATAACAAAACGATTAAAGTTACAAAGTAGTTAAAATAATAATAATGATCAAAAATCTGTAGTTGTGCAAGTCACTACGCATTGCAGTAAATGGTTTTTTTTTTTTTTTTTTCCTTTTTTTTTTTTGAAATAATGAATTTCTCTTACCTGTATAACTGTTTATATTTTGTTTGGGCACATAGTATAGTTTTACTTCATAGTTTTTACACTTCATAGATGACTACATGCAACGACATCACTGGAATTTATAAAAATTTAGCAAATCTTTTCACAACAATTAAATCATCCTCCATGGTTAAGGCTCTTGCTTCACTCTATACCCATGCTTCTTACGAAGGGGTATCGAATAGAACACATATTGAATCTGTAACTGAGGAAGAGCGTTCCATATTTCATCTTTCCGAAGTATGGGACGAGAGTCATGATCAAAAAGCCAACCGATGAAATCCCCGATAAGTTCAATAACGAAATACAGTAATTAGAAAACTGTATCTGTCAAGTCGAAAGGAAGATTTGAACATCTTTAGCATTTTAGCTACATTTTTGAATGAGTATTGTTCTGCTGAAATATAGCTCTAGGAATGAGCTAAAAGAAGGCAACTAAATATACTTCACATACCAACCTTCCTTGATGTAAAAGTTACTATAGAAATTACCCACACATTTTAGCAACTAAAGTCGATCATGCTACCCAATAGCGCTTCAAATAAGCATATTTAGTGTTCATTCAGTGTGACGTTTTAGACGGCGGAGTTCACTTGTAAACCGTCTACCCAAGATGTCTAACCTATCACTGTATCTCAAATTAAAGTGATATTCATCGGAAAAATATGTTTGTTGTTAATTAGAAAAGAACTCTTGCACGCAATCCGAGGTGCCTCAGAATCCTTCTTTTTGTAGGAGTACTCAATGACACACCTGTAGCACTGTTCCCATTTTATGCCAACCGTCAAGAAAATGTTTATCCGCATGTTATCGACGCAATTCGTGGATAACATGCGGATAAGATGTCCATCATCCTATGCTGATGTTATTTTTAGTCCACCAAATCCGGATTTCTGAATCGTTGAGTTCTCTTGAGCTCCTTGCTTCCATCCTCGCGTTTCTGTAGAAGCATTACACCTTATTCTAGCTGCTATTACACTTTTAGAAAAATTTCATCAAGAAGATCCATTATTGGTCCTCATTCAATTCTGTAACTAACTCAGATGGAGTTATTTCTTACGTATGGAGGCGAATACTGAAGTACAAATCTAGAAATATTCAAATGTAGGAAACAATGATGTTTTGCTACCTTCAAATAACAAAAATTAAAAACTTATTTATTAGTTTTAAAAAAAATAAAGCATCAAATATAATATTAAATGAAATATAATAACATAAGAAACAAAATATTTGATAATGTTATATATATTGAAGTAGATATTTTTTTTATTATATATTAGCAGAAAATTCATTCAAGTGATACGACATAATCCTTTTGAATGGCGCAAAAAAAAGTAATAATACACTAAAACATATTTGCAAATAATATTATGAAAATAAAATCATTAAGTTAATTTTGATGTAATTATATTAGTCTTGTGAATGATAATAAATATGCTCATTGTGAGTGTATATGTAATACTTTTTTACTAGTTAGTAATAATATTACTTATGAGTCTTACTATTTTATTCGAAATATTTTGCTCACACAGCGTTTCTTTGGGAATAATCAAAGAAATTTTGACATATCATATGTTTCAACGAAAAGATAACTATTCTTTGATATAACACTACCTTACTCATCTCATTGTTTAGAAGCTGAATTTATGATAAGAATACTGCGAATTTCTTTTTAAAAAAATCTATGAAGTATGACAAAAATATCCTTTTCTTAATTTTTACATTTTCGTATATTTATTACTCAA
The DNA here is from genome assembly GCA_019974015.1 of Nephila pilipes. Taxonomy (NCBI): domain Eukaryota; kingdom Metazoa; phylum Arthropoda; class Arachnida; order Araneae; family Nephilidae; genus Nephila; species Nephila pilipes. The sequence goes on from BMAW01113454.1 coordinate 257,763, forward strand.
CAAAAAAATGTTGACATTTAAAAATTATGTTTTAAATAATATAATAAAGCCTTTATTTTAAAATGTGTTAATTCTGCACTGTTGAGTTATCTATATTCAAATGACATTCTGTGTTCAAAACAAAGATACTTATCAATTTCAAAAATTATAGAAATTCGAAACAGCGGGAAAACTTTTGCGTAATTTCTATATTTTTGTTTCTCAAATAATTTTCATTTATTTCGTTTTCTATTTGAAATTTATATGTATTCGTATTTGTTTAATTTTCATCATTCATACTTTTATTTTAAATATTTCAAAATTACGAATTTAAAAATAAAATTACACTCATGAACAAAAAAATTATCCCACCAAGAAGGAGTCGTCAAAATGAAACGAAATTTTACATACGTAATGACTACTTTGATATAAATCAATTATTAGAAAATCAAAGAAAAAGGATCATTTATTTCAGAGAAAAACGCAAAAGAACGGAGGATTTAATACCCTGTTGAACCCCCCTGTAGCGCGAATGCACGATGCGATACGATCGGGCATTTAGGCATACACGTTCTGTAAGATGTCTTGAAAGACATTTAGTTCCATATTTGCTGTAACCTTGCCTCTAGTTCGTTCAAACTCGAGGGATGCCAACCCAGATCCCAAATGATCCCAGACAGGCTCGATTGGAAACAAATCTAGGGATCGGGCAGGCCAAGGAAGGGTAGTAACACTGCGGAGACAGTCTTGTGACACCCTTGCCGTGTGAGGTCAAGCATTGTCTTGTAGAAAAATGGCTCCTGGGAGCCGTTGCATGAGTGGCAACACATGTGGTTGCAGGATGTCATGGACATACCGCTGGGCTGTCATGATGCCACGGATCAATACTAGAGGTGACCGTGTATTGTAGGCAATGGCACCCAATACCATCACACCAGCTGTGGGAGCAGTGTGTCACTGTAAATGAAGGCAGGATTGAGGCGTTCACCACGGGGTCTCCACACACGAACACGATTGTCATCACTGCTGAGATTGAATCTGGATTCGTCGCTAAAGACGACCTGGTTCCATTCCGCTGCAGTCCAGTATCCTTGTGCGCGGCACCATTTCAAACGGAGGCGTCGACGGGTGGGCTTCAAGGACAGCACACGTAATGGGAGCTGCGATCCCAAATGTCCTTCAACCAGGTGCCTTTGTATAGTTCGAGAAGACACAAGGAGCCCTAGTGAAGGTGTTACCTGTGCCTGGATGGCGGCCGATGAAGCAGTTGTCTGTACGCGTGCATTCCTTACGATGTAGCGGTCTTCTCGACGACTGGTCTGTCGAGGGCATCCTGAGCCTGGTCTTCGTGTAAATGAAATTTCTCTGATCCACTGGTCCCAACACCTCCTTACACAATCAGAGCGGCCTACTTGACGAGCTACTCACCTAGCTGACCGCCCAGCTTCAATCATGCCGATGATTCTCCCCCTCTCAAACTGCGACAGCTGCTCATATTGTCTTCGAAAACGGCGAAATGGCATGTCTACCTCAGCTCTTCCTTTGTAAACGATTCAGCACACTCAAACAAGCTTTGGTTACCTGTTTTATACTCCACGGAGAACGACGTTAAACGCCCTCTATTGGCTATACGTAATGTGCAATCATGTTGCATTTCTAATAATTTGCATATCTCTCCGACATGAACCTTCATACCAAGTTTCGTTACGACCCCACAATTATTTCTTGGGGCGCTAATTTTTTTTGTCCATGAGTATATTTTGAAACTTCCAAAACTAAGAATAAGAGATTTGTATCAATGAAAGTAAAATTTGAAGATAAATAAGAATAGAAATAAATCTATCAAAAATTGAGGCTTCATGAATATCTCAGGAAAAATAAAATAAATTGATAAAATTTGAGCTTTTTATTCTGCTCCCTTCAAAATGCAGTAATTAATGTTTCATTGAGAACAACTAGATGGCACCACCATTCAAGTAATTTGTAAAAAGCTTTTTTTTTTCATGGTTAAATGATACATGTAATAATATCATGGAAATTAAGCAGTTAAAATGCTTTTAGTTGGTTTAAATTTAATAATTTATATGAAATTATTCTAAAAACAGGGTGCATGATTTTTTTCCCTTCCTCAAACTTTATAAAAGTTCTACTTTAAAATCATAATAAGGAAGAATAAAAACTGGTAAATAAGTTAGGACAATATAACGAAAGACTCCAACTTTCTTAGAAAAAAAAAACTTTTGTAAATAATAACAAATCACAAGCTCTATTATGTATCCAGAAATTAATTTTAAGGGGTGCATATCGTCATTGCCATTAAAGAAGCAATTTTGTGGTTTAGAATTATTTCACTCGGTAAAAAGTCAATAATACACTATATTAGTATTATTTTTTCTACTTAAAACTGTTCAAGAGTTGGTATAATTATATCAAATTACAAAAATGAAGATCTTTTTAAAAAAATTAATTAGATACTATGAGAATAATATTAGCATTTATTTGGGTGCATTTTCTATAAGGATGAAATCCTCACCTTCTCGTCGTCTACAAACGTTGACCCAGAAGCACTCATTCAGTGAATGCCAGTGAAATCAAAGACTTTTCACTTCTTTTTTCAGGAATTGGCCTAGTTGAAATCCTTTTTTCTCTTCGTGATGAAAAAAAATTTAACCTTGAGGCGAAAAAAAAATCCTTATGTTTAAAATTTAGAACATATATAATAATATAAAGAATTATCCAGAAATATTTCAATTTCGTGAAAAATCTCGGGGAAAGGGTTGCATATATCCTTTTGCACCCTCCCTCCCCGGGAGCGCCACTGCACAGTTATTATATCAATAACTTTTAAATCTTCACACAACGATTTGGAAATTCTGTTCTTTAGAAAAGTAATAAATTAAAAAAGTAATTTTTTGGAGGGAAAAAAACCATTGACTTCATTAAAACAATTATGAAATTACAATTTTATATAAGGTATAATGTTGATGTATTTTTTTTAAGGTGAAATCTTCAAATCGATTGATGGGAAGGGCAAATTTAAATCTCTTTCTAATATCTCGTTGTAAATTCTCAATTAGAAAGAAACATATTATTTGATACCGTGGTGACATCTAGTGTTACAGTTCGTAAGAGGAAGTTGAAATTCAAATTTTTGTGCTTAAAATATTTTTGTTCTAAAAAGGTCTGTACATCAGTCATCATGCCAGTGCATGTAAGTAATGAATTACTTTAGTAAGGTTTCAAATGGTTATCAGATTCGTGATCATATTCTTTGAGGAATTCCAAAAATGTAACGTCATATTTTTGCGAAAATATTTGTTAATATACAAGAAGATTAATTCTGTAGGTAGATTTCTCTCTCTCTCTCTCTCTCTCTCACACACACACACACACATTGCCACTATATCTTAAATATATATACTTTTCTTTAAATTGTGTTCCAATTTATTAAAATATTTTCCTAAATATGTTATAATTCTTAAGGCATCTTTTAACATACAGCCTTTAAAATACACCCATCAGAAATTTCCAATAATAATATTAATTATAGTGATGTATTAATTATAAATGGATTTAAAAAAAAAAGCATAGTTATGATTGATAAGGAACATCTATTTTCTTCATTCATCATATCCCATCATCATGGTTATTCATGTTACTATCATGATTTATATATACTTTACAGAACCACATCGGGTTTAGATGAACATTTTTTTAAACAATTTAGTCTTTTTCTAGACCGATTTCTTATCAATTTTTTTTTTGCATTCATAAAATTTATAAACTTAAGAACACATCTAAATAAACTAATCTCTAAAATCCGTTAAAAATGTATTTGTAAAAAAAAAAGATAATTTCTTAAGTTTAAGGAGAAAAATTCACACGTTACACATTTTGTGATCTCTCATTACAAGTGTTTCAGATAAGAAAGTCATTGCTCTGCTGAAAACTATAATACATTGTTTTATTCAGTCGAACATAATATTACGAAGAAGAGAGAGTAGTGGCACGTGTGTGTTCCATTTCTCTTCAATTTCCAAGAGAAATGGATGAAAACGCTTCGAAGAAAAGCCATCCAAATTGAGTTCTATTTTCTTCTATGTACAATTAGTCTATATCTAGTCATATTCTCAAGAATTAAAAAAAATGATTCAGTTCAAGGAACATATCTTTTCGGTTCTTTGTTGACTTTATGATATATGCATTTTGCTTAATGTTGTAAACTTACTAGTGTCTTGTATTTTGTGGATAAAATATTGTCTCTTTTATTTTACTATGATTTTGACACTTATAAAAGAAAATTATTGCCTTAATCATCAGTGATAACAGCAACAAATAAATATTAAATAATGAGTTTCTTTTTTAAAGAAAACTTAGGTTCGTTTTTAGAGTAGCCTCTGCTTTTCAAAATGATTTTAACTTAGTAAAAAATTCAAGCTTTAAGAATGAAAAAAGTTTTGTTACAAAGACGAAAAGATCTAATAATATTTTACGAATATATAAAATTCAACACCATTTAATGTATTTTATGTATACCAATATATGCATTTCTATTTCTACGCAAGATTGGAAAACTTAGAAGTTTTCATCAGTATTTAAAATTTTAAGAATATTTTGAGAAGTTTCAATGCTGAAATTTCATTTACAAGCACAAGGTTATTCTGGAGGTCCTACTGCTGAAGGGATTTATGATTTTAGGTTATTGTAAGGAAGATGATATTTAAGCTGATACCTCACTCCCTTTTACTCTACATTACTTTTCGTAAGGTTTAGTTATATTTAAATTGCAGTGGATGAAAATGACTTCACCTCGCATTTTTGACAATAAACAGTCATAGATTTTATTCAATGAAATACATTTCTGACTAAAGATTATATTGATAAATTCTTTGCATATTTCCGAAATTATTTTAGCGCAATTTTCAGGTACTCTCAACATTTACCGGCAGAGAGAATACAGCATGGAAATGATTAGCACTAATTAGAAATTAACTTAAGCGTGTATACAAAAAAGTAAAATTATGCTTCTTTCTAAAATCTAAGTGTAAATGAAAACACTTTAATTATCATATCCCTTTCAGCTCAGAATTTAATTTATCCATATATTTTTTGTTTCAATTACACTACGCTTACATTATTACACGTTTACAACTGCATATTCTGCGATTTTGATCCACGATCAAATGACGAGGTGGACACCTGAATTGGAAGCTATTAATCATATCCCTGCCACGCCATGAGAAAAACTGGAACACAAGATATTTAACTTGCATCAGACCATCTACGTGGCGGGTCTTTAGAAGAAACAGGACTCGAACTCGTGGCTTGATACAAACATAGCCAGCAACGTGTTAGTTACCATGACTACTTAACTACAGAAGCGACGTTGATAACACGTGTTCCTTGTTTGACAGAAAAGCAATTAATAATTACAGTCAATACTATAGAAGTTTTATTTTTCTAAAGAATACAAGTAAAATCTTGCTAAAGGAGCACATATTTCAAATGTAAGTGGAAAAAAAAATAAGTATTGAAGTTCACGATGCAATTTTTATCCAAGATTTTTCTCTTTCCCTATCACAGTGGGAAACGCCACAGGGTTTGTGGCAATTTAGGAGCACCTTGCTGCGTTTGACTGAGGATGTCTGGACGACACGCCTACAATCACTATCGTTTGCTTTGAAACTTATTTCCTTTCTTCCCTTCGAACTTCTAAGAACCGTTTGATAGTTTGTCTATAACTGATGCAATTCTAGAGTTGCACAACGGGTAATTGGCAATGGACTTTGGAATTTCAAATAATGATGTGAATGAAAAGGGGGGAGGGGAGTTGAGGTTTATGTCACAAGAGCTGAATTTGAATATGCTGCACCAAACAACGTGTATCTATATTGTAGATGTCAGAAATAATCATAGGGTTTGGCGTAGTTAAAAGTGGTTGTCTAGACGAATGATTGAAAATAGAGAATGATCCCTAAGTTAGTCCAGGGGACGTGTCATCCTTGTTTACCATGTACTATAAACAATACGGGAAAGAAAGAAATCACTATGGCACCTCGGAACATGATACCTGTACTTACCTTAAGAATATAAACCCCTAAAGAGGGAAATTATAGATTGATGAGATTTGTTTTTCAGCATATGAGCCTTCCAGCTCTTAATATCCCTATTTTGCTGAATTTGGGGGAACCGAACTTCGGCATTTCCTGACCCAAACTGCGTTTTTCTTAAAGTTCTTTATATAAAATGTAGTTAGTACAATTATCAATACAGATGAAAAACATTGAAATTAGAATTTAAAAGTTTATATGAGAATTAAAAATAAGATCATTGAGCATTAAAAATAAGTTCATTGAGCATTAAAAATAAAGATCTTGCAGACGCATTTAAGAATTTAACTAGAGGAACTGAGAGTGTGTGTCTAACTTTTTAGTAGCCAGCGAATGGGTCAGTTGCCTTTCGTGTCAGTGTTAGGAAATGAGTCTTATTCTGAAAGATCTATGTGAGAGAAGCGTTGATGAGGACGCTTAATGGTTTATAGTTAAGTGAGGGTGGGTGTAGTAAAGTGTATCTGTGTGTGAAATGGAAACTACGGTTTGATTGATTGATTTCGGTTGGTTAAAAAACAAAACGGGAGCAATTGACATGGGGGCTATCAAGATAGCAAAGAATGGGTCCTCTTCATTGCGAATCTGACTCCACATGAATTCCTTCTGAAAATGAATTTAAATTAGCGTTACGTGTTTCCAGATGCATTTTATTAAACCGTTTGGCCGATCTCCCCAGTCTTTCAATTTTCTTGCGTATGCACACCAATCTTCGGATCTATAAAATTATAATGTTGGTTAAGTCCGAAGTGCTTCAATGAAAGTAGCAGGTAATGGTAACAGCTCATAGAATTCTTGTTTTAATAAGAGTTAAACAAGTTTGCATTAAACCCCGTAGAAAATAAGGAAATAGGCCGTATCACGTCGTCATAGGAGAAAACATGGTTGATATTACACGTTTTTCTATCGATTGGAATTTCGCATTAATAGCGTCACTCTTCATTTATGTAGAAAAATCTCTCGTTTAGTGATACTTTCCATTTTTTGGTGTAATATCGCAACGTTTAGCGACAATTTTCTGGTTTGGAAAAAATTATTGACGGTAATGTGATTATTAACGACGCATTGAGAAACAACTCGAGGGCACGGACCTCATAATTTTAAATCTCGGTCAAGTATTTAAAACGATATCTGGGACAGCACTTCTCTCTCCAAACTTCCTTACCACACCAATGAAAGAATTTAAAACCTCGACAGATTAACATGGCATCAGCACCACTATACGACGGGTCTTTTCTGGCATTATGACTCGATCCCATGACTCGACGAAAACAACGCCAGCTGTGAGTCAGCGACCATGACCACCACGCTACCGCTGCCCCATACAATGGACATAGGGAGGATATTTAACAGTTTATGCATATTTTTGACAAAGTTCTTTTATGAAATATATGACATAATTTCCAGGAGATTGTTCGAATATATTTGTACATAGTAGCAAATATTCTAAATTCTTTAAATTAATATAAAAAGAATAAAAATTGTTCCATACAAAGATTTAGCCCCCAAGGGTGTAATTTCTCTTAAAATAATTATTCAATTATATATTAAAAAGAAAGAAAGAATATGATAAAGGAATCGAAATTTTATTGATTGCTTGATCATAGATTGCCAGAAAAAAACCCACAGAAAACATTTTATTTTGAAAAGTGCCCGGATGACAATTTTGTCGGTGACTAACGATAAAATGGTCACCCAGGTGGCTTGACTTCCGGTGATTAACAATAAACAATTCTCATACTGCTTTTCTTGTATGTAAATATATTTACAATAGTTTTTATACCTTGAGTATCAAAGTTAAGCAAAGTTATTATAATCGTGAAAGTACGATAGCTGCAGTTCCTCAGTGGCTTGTCGCCATTAGGCCGGGCACCATGACTTCGAGGTGCTCTAGTGATCATTTTCATGGGGTTTAATATCTTTGGTAAATAAGGTTGTCAGGCCCGAGAGACAGTGATATCCTAGCGACTCTTCTCTATTTTCAACAATTATTTTTTTGTAAATCAGTTTTTAACTTTTCTGTCACTTTTTTCATTATCTAGACACAGATACACTTTTTTTTGACGCGGCATAGCCAACTTTGTTTTTTAAGCTAATAAGCCTCCGAAATTTCACAATTTTTTTCCTAGCGATTCTTCTTTATTTTCGACCCTTCTTCTTGTCAAGTAATTTTTAACTTTTCTCTCATTTTTCTGATGCATAGTTTTCAGTTACACTTTATTTGGTGCAGCTTAACCGCATTTAGTTCTTGTGCCGTGAAACGTAGAAAACACTTACTCATCATAGCAGGGAATATATAACAAATACAAGTGTTTAGCAAAAATATTTTTTAAACAAATAAGTACAACTTGATTGAATAAAATATACAAATTTGAATTTTAAATTTAGTACCCGTTCAGATCCTTTTTTATGTATTGCTCACCAATATTGTATATCATGATATATACAAAGGACATTCCATAAAAACTGAGAGTAAAATCATAAGAAATTAAGAAATATATTTACAGCAAAAAATTAATTTTCAAAATACCTTCCCTCAGATGATATGCAACGGTACCATCGTTCAGCACACTTTTCAAAACAAGTAGAGAAGCATTTTTCTGGAAACTGCTTCAAAGAACCCTACACTGCTGAAATAACGTCTGAATCTGTTTTAAATTTTCTGCCACAGAGCTTCTTCTTCAACCTCGGAAACAGCCAGAAGTCGCATGGTGTGAGATCTGGACTATAAGGGGGATGTGGCGTGATTTTAATATTGCATTTACTAATATATTGGGGATCAAAAGCAACAAAAAGCATACGAGCATTATCGCGATATAATGTCCGATTCTCCAGTTCATGATGTCTTCTCGATATGTGTTGTTGCAAAATTTTCAAAACTGAAATATAATATTCACCATTCACAGTACTTTTTGAAAGCATAGCATGCTGACAGATTACATCTTTATGATCGAAGAAAATAATCATTATGATCTTTCCTGCAGATTTGATTTTCCGGATTTTTTTTTTTTTTTTTGGAGGTGGAGGTCCATACATTTGTTACGGGTTTGGTAAGAGGATGAAAATAATGCACCCAAGTTTCATCACTTACTATTACAGTCTTTAGAAAATTCGGATCATTTTGAAGCATATGTTTTCACTCACAACATTGGTGAATTCTTGTTTATATTTGCTCTTTAGTAAGGTGATGAGGGACCCATCTGGAACAAACATGGTGAATCTGTAAATTCTTGCGTAGAATACGAAATATTAAGATTTTCAAAATGTTAGTTGATGCCACTATCTCCTCATAAAATATTCACCGATTATACATTATTTTTCCTCAGTTATGATTACGTATAATCAAGAACATATGATTTCACAAAGAAGGCTCTCTGATCTCCTCAGATGAAAATAAGAACTTTATCTACAAAATACACAGCAGTTAATGTAAAAGTATTGTTAATTGTTCATTATAATTTCTTAAGCCTTTCAAAATATTCTTTACCTTTAATGCAGTGTTCTGAAATATTCCACTGATATATAAAAGCATGTATATATACATACACACACACACACACACATATATATATATATATATTCTCAAATTGAGAGAGATTTCCCAGCCAAGTGTGTAGATTCTCTCAGTTTGTTAATGAACCACGTTATTCGGATATCTATTATGTTTTCAGTTCAACTAGCTAAAACTTCTACACCACAATATATACAGTTAGAAGTCGTATAAAAGAAATAAATTTGCTTATTTACTCTCAAGGTGCACGTCCTGCATCTTCGATTTCATTACGAGACTAAATTTTAATTTGACTACTTATTACTTATATTTTGAGAGTAATTACATTTTTAGATATATATGTTGAAAATATCATGAAACAAGTAAAAAAAATTTTATGCGTGTATTCAAGCAATTGTATTCTAAGGAATTATTAAAATGTTCATAAACTGCTGTTTGTAGAAAATGCAACACCATGAAGGAATCATCAGAATCAAATGAAATTCGCAGCAAATGTCAATTATAGGATATTATGCAAATTAATAAAGTTTCAGAGCCATCGCGCGTGCGCGGCGCGCGCAGCGCCCTCTGAATTGATGCTGAAAGCGTATAAATAAAGTGCTGTAGCGGGACGTTGAAAAAGTCTATGATTATTTGTTAGTGGCAAACGTTTAGTGAGACCTGAGTATGCCTCCACGACGGAAGAATAAGAAATTCAAGCAACTTACGGAGTTTGAACGAGGGAGGATAATCGGCCTTCGAGAAGGAGGATTTTCCTATCGCGCAATAGCAGCTCGTATGCAGCGGAACAGTTCCACAGTGATGCGAGTTTGGAAGCAGTGGACCGACGAGCACCGAACAACTCGAAAAACAGGCACTGGACGACAGAAGGTGACGTCAGAGCGCGATGATCGACACCTGCTCCGCATGGCGGTGAATGATCGCACAGCTTCCTCCAGGCAGCTGGCAGCACGTTGGTCTACTGCTACAGGTGTACAATTGTCGGCTTCGTCAATTCGTCGTCGTCTGCTGCGCCGTGGATTGCGTGCAAGGGTGCCTTTATACAGGATTCCCCTCACGGCGAATCATCGACGGCTGCGTCGGCAGTGGGCTCTTGAGCACAGAGACAGGCGAGCTGATTGGCACCAAGTTGTCTTTTCAGATGAATCACGCTTCATTTTGTGGACCCATGATGGCCGTGTTCGTGTTAGACGTTATGCCGGTCAACGCTGCCTTCCTGAGTGTATTATTGAACGACATAGTGGTCGAACACCCGGAGTTATGGTCTGGGGTGCGATTTCGTATCATGGACGATCCAATTTGATACGAATTGAGGGTAATCTCAATAGCAACAGGTACGTCCGTGAAGTGCTACAGCCCGAAGTCGTTCCTTTCCTTCAAGGCATCCCTGGAGCTATCTTTCAGCAGGATAATGCACGCCCACATGTTGCGCGGACTGTTCGAGACTTCTGTTCAGCACAACGCATGCAACTTCTTCCTTGGCCTGCTTATTCACCGGATATGTCGCCTATTGAGCACGTGTGGGATATGGTTGGTCGGCGTCTCGCTCGTGATCCGCGTCCTGCAGTTTCCAAAGACGAACTTTGGTTGCGCATACAAGCGATATGGAATTCTCTTCCTCAAGCAGATATTCAACATCTGTTTGACTCCATGCCACGTCGTATAGCAGCACTTATTGCAGCGCATGGTGGCTGCACCAAATACTGATTTCGGACGCTTAATTTGTTTCTTTTGTTTTGAAAATTTCATCATTTATTTGTATCAGTACAAGTCGTTTCTGCATTAAATTTCATTTGATTCTGATGATTCTTTCATGGTGTTGCATTTTCTACAAACAGCAGTATATTTATTACGTATTGCTGTTAGTTACACCTTTAAGTAGTTGTTTCAGAATATGACACTCATTTGTTCAGTATTTTCGTTATCTTAAATCCAGTTACCACGTGTTTTCTCCGTTCTTACTGTTGCGATTTTTATGTTTATAAAGTTCAATTTTAAATCTTGCATTTAATCGCGTTAGATGTAATTATTACTATGAGGATTTTAAAGTAAACCATAAAAGATAAAGAAGGGAAAAATTATATTAAACATACCCACTATCTTCAAATTTGATTATAAGAGGGTACACATACAATTGAACAAGATAAGGAAATCAAATGCGTTAAAATATAATTTTACTTTCATGTCATTGACGATAGTTAATTCCATAAATAGTTACAATTATATAATCGCCTTTTCACTTTGTATAATATTTATTATAAAATGAAATCCTGAGAAACAAATACTTAAATAAATGTATGAAATAGGAAGACTATTTAAAGTCAAAAGTATTAATGTTATTGAGCAACTTAATCAATTTAATAAATTAAAAACTATATTTCAAGCATTACTACAATATTCTGCTAATTGAAGTAGTATTCTGTAACTATGTAGCGCAACTCAATTGTGGCGTTTAACTGACAGAGTCTAAACTCACCTCCTTAAAAGAGATGCAATAACGTTAAAATTTTGTCACCTATTGCATCTTATAAGCGCAGATGGTAGTTTTCGTAGTTCAATACTTATTAAAACTTAATTTATTTTCCTAAATGACCGAAACTCAACTAAAAGTCTTGTCACATAACTGAAAAAGTTAATTTGAACTGTACATTTTTAAATTTATTTTTCGTTTTCCGTAGTAGCCGCGGTAGCAAATTGGTCAGGGTCACTTAGCCTGCAGCTGTCGTTGTTTCCGCCGAGTCGGGTTCGAGCCTGAAGCCACTGAAGACTTCAATGTAGCGAGGTTTATGCAAAGCAAATATGTCGGAGCTCCAAGCCCCAATGGTGTGGAAGATTGAGAGGGGCAGCTAGGAGTCGTCCTCGTCAATTGACCGAGGTTCAAATTACGAGATTTGTTCCACTAGCCTTTGTTGTTTCTGAGTGTGAGTTAATAAAGAATCAAATTTGGTTCTGCAAATGTAGTTGCACAATAAATGATTTTATTTTATCTATTACATATTAATAAGTTTTACAAATAATTATTATAAATACCCACAGTAAAACTTTGAGATTGAAATGCCTATCTATCACTAACTACTTTGCAAAATTTACAAGCAGTGTGTTGTTTCAGCTGGATGCATATTAACTTATGTGAGATTTTAAACAATTGTACATATTTAGATCAAAATTGATTTGTAAGTATAATTTTTGAAATGAAAATCCCTAAATGATAAACCCTAGATAAACCCTAGCAAAATTAAATGGTGAATGATAAACCCTAGAATTTATAGCTTGAATGCTAATTAGAGGTTACATTACAAAATCATTAAGACGTTTTTAGAAAGGAAGGTGCAAAATATATTTTTGCCCGCAGTGGCAAAAGTTTCACCCCTTGCCCACGCTTTCCTCTCCTTCCTTAGAGAAATTCATCATACTGGCAGGCTTCTCCTGAGAAAGAAATGTGATCGATTTTTGCTTAACGTTCATTGAGAAGCAACTCGAGGGCTAGTTCCATATCACGCCAACGAGAAAACTTTGAGCTCAAATTTCAGACGTGCACTGGCCCCAGCCCCACGGTGGGTCTTTAGTGGCATCAGGTTCGAACCCTGATTCCCATGAGTCCGCGACCATAACCACTAAGCCATAGCACCACTCGAAAGAGGGAGAGATAATTAGTTATGAAAATATTCGTACTAATAACTTTAAGAAATCTTGATAACAAATATATTTGATTCTTTAAAGGTGTGTTGGCGTATATCTTACATTTAAAAAGATTTAAACACGCAAACTACAAGGCTAAATTTTTATATTATGTTGATTTTAAATCACGTGCTGAATAAACAACTAAACGGATAATTATAAAACGCAAAATAATTCTATTATTTTACTCATACATAAATCTAATGTCTCATTTAAGAATAATCTTTCTAAATAATTCTAGCTTATATATTCAATTACATACAATTTGTATACATATATTTTACTTGGTGGATTACTATGACAAATAATTATACCTTTAGAGAAAAGAATGTACCTTGAGTCTTTACAACAGTTTCGTAAATTATTTTTAAATCGGATTATGTGTCTACCTTTTATGTTTTAAGAGATTTTCAATAATAGAAAGGAGTGCAAAATTGGAATTTTAACGGTACTGTAATTTTACGAGCGCTTTGGGAGAGTTTAGCCTTTATCTGCCAAGAAGAATTTAGGGCTCTACTTTTATTTTCTTCGCTGAGTATTTATCTAGGTATGGTTACAATTTGTATTTTCTTCACAGTCTCTATTTTAATAATGCAAAATGGATTCAGAAATTTATGGAAGATTTTTCAAACGTAATAAACATTACTATAACATTTTTAAATACCTATATTTTAATATATACAGCATTCAAAACCTATATTTTAAATTTTGGCTACATTTTATTGTGAAAGCATTTTAACTCATATATTTGAACATAACCTTTAATTTTAACTATATACTTTAGTAAACTTTAGTAAAATGCATACATCTGACTATATGAGGATTGTGCATTTAATAATTAATACGATACGAAAACAGAAATAATACATCGAGAGAGTTATTAATATATTAAACAATCTTAAAGTAATTATTTTTATATTTTACTAACGCTTTATTATAATAATATAATGTCTAAATAATTTATTTCTTGTCTCAGATAGTCTTCGTGTTAAAAGATAAATCACTGTGCAAATTACTGAAATCATAAAATAAATTTGTTTAAGTTATATTGAAAACTTAGGTATAATAACGTATCTTTAATTCATTAATTGTAATTTCGCTTGAATGAATCAAATTTATCAACGCAAGTATAATTATACAGGAGAAAATAAAAAGGTATTAAAGATGGATCTGCAGTATTTTTCAGTATTAAATATTCTTATAAATATTAAAATCTAAAACAAATCTTTAGAATTCAGAAATTCTGTTCGAAACAATGTGCATTTTAATAAATTGTATAAAATAATTTTTAATAGAGAAATTATATGCAACGTGACTACTTATATCCTCAAAATGGGACATCTCACTAATGTAAGCTGTATGTCAAAGTCCACCTGTTGGCGTGATGTGGAAATTTGAGAAGAGAGGAGAGGAGCTAGCCTGTGTCGTCCTCGTCACTTGATCGGGGTTCAAAATACGAAGTCCTTGTCGCCAATTTGTGGACGCTTTGTTTTGCCCCATTTAGCCTAATATGCATCTTTTCTGCAAGAAAATTCTTCTGTTAGTTCTTTTAATTTCTACTATTAGCTCACACCTCTATATATCTTGTTCGAATTTTCAATCGTTAATAAATATTTTTATTCTTCCACTCAAGTTCAAATACATTTTGTAGTGGATGACACTCAGATGTTAATACAGTTTTTCAAATATTAATTTAATTAAATTTAATTGGTGAAAATACTATAAGCCCAACCACTTCGCGCCTCAAATCAAGCAACTTTATGATTTTATGGCTGAACGTTGCTTCCTCGAAGCAGACCAGGGTAGCCACATTTGGCAAAATACTGTCAAATAATTTGTCGCCAAGGGTGGTTGGGTTAAATTGCATTCCAAACTAATTAAGAATTTACCAGAGGATTAATTAATTTTAGTTTTATATGGGAGAAAAATTTGCTAATATTGTGATTCTGCTCACACACACACACACACACACACACACACACACACACACACACACACACACACACACACACACACACACACACACATATATTTATATTAATTGTAATTATTTAATAAAAAGTAACTAAAATAAAAATTTTTAGTTGACTTATGTAGAATCTCGCTGACTTTAATTTTTATATTATTTGTTTTATTCCTTGGCCAAAAACATTTTCACCTTGAAATACATTATAAGCTGTATTTTTATTCTGAAATTATGTAATGTCTTATGTTCTTTAATAATAAACAAGAGTGCGGGAGGGGTATTGTCTCCTGGGAGGCCACTCGCTCCTTTGCGAGCTTTAGTCCTGGGCATTCTGCATTTATCCCTGTGTTACTTCTAGTGCGACGTTAATAAGAACAAACCTTATGTTAGCCAAAGAACATCTCCCAGTACTCCTGAAAAGAACATCTGAATGAGTACTCCCAGCAACATTTCTGTAATTTAAATACAATAAGAGATCCTTTTCAATAAATACATCAATTAAACTTGATTTTGTAATGTAGGTATTTTGTTTGAATTATCTATTCAAATATTTTCAATTTCTATAAAATATATGCAGTTTTCGTATTTTCTCTTATCAACACCACACTATTTCTTTGGTGGAAATTTGATATTTTATTACGAATAGAGCGAGGACACGAAGCAAAGTTCTTATTTCAAGGTCTTAAATTGTTTATAAGTTGATTTATTTTTCCTTCATGATTTTAATTACAATAATTGACATAAAACCAACGTTTTATATGGTGGCAAAGTTTATTAGAGAAAATATTGAAATATTAGTTAAACTGTTATTATTTTAACTTCAAAATTCACTAAAAGAGACATTTGTGAGCCGTATTAAAAATTCATAATACTTACAAAATCAAACATGCATTTGAAAGTTTGTGTCATTCTATTAAAATGAGAACCAGAATTGAAAAATTATTGTGATAAGATATGGTGCCAAATATTGGAAACTTTCTTGGTGAATGATTACTAACTAAAAGTTAGTAACCCTTACTATTCAGAGATAGTAAAGGGAGATAGCGACCACTTTGTGAGTACAAAAGTTTTAATACCTTATGTGAAAGTGTGCTGAGTCTGGTGTTCTCAGGGGGAATTTCCTGAACACTGGGTACATTTCTTCCCAGGGGAAAACACCAGAACATTTCTTCCCAGGGGGAATTCTTCCTCAATCCTAAAAGCGCCGAGGAAAGAATATTTGACTTATTAAAACTATTGGAAATATTAGTTAAACTTGTCGCAAGTCTAAATATTGCATTGTTAGGCGAGTACTGAACGATTCTAAAATTTCAAAAGCTCTAGCTTGATGGGAAGTTGGTTAAATTAACGATCGAAAATTTGATGACGCACACAATTTCAAGTGAAATTCAGAAAAACATTGTAAACGTTTTAAAATTCTGACTCGATCTCGAGCAAATCTTAATGGAACTTTTAATGTCTATGAATGCATAAGAAATTCATAATTCAGATTCCGAATCAAAACGGTTGTCAATAAGTTGGACATTTATCGATATTCAAAAGTAGCCACTAAATGTTTGCACAGTTACTAACATTTTCAGTGCTAGTCGTAAGAGCAAGCCACTTGCTGTGTATAGCCAAGAGATTTCTTATACCCTGCGTCAACTTCATTACAAAATTCTTCTGAACTTAAACAAAAACACTATGTCAAAATGTCAATATTTTCATAACGAACACTAAAGTCTACAGGTAACAATCTGTGATCTTGCATGATGTGAATTATAAGGAGCCTCCACGTCCACCTGGATCGTTCTTTCGGAAAGCTAAATTAGTTTTGTATAAACATTATTGACTCCTCGTCTTTCATTCTGACTTAACTGTTGTTAAGTTCCACAAAATACTACGATTTTGAAGTTAAATTCTGTGTATTGCGTCAATAATTTCATTTGATAATTAATAAAGACGTCTGATATTTCATCCGGTTTATTTTGAAATTATAAAAGTTTGAATATGGGCCTTTGTTAAAAATAATGAATTAAATTATGAAATATTTTCTTGTCCCCCACCCTCGTGGTTGAATCCTCACTAGTTGATGTAGAAACTGGTTTTACATTCTGATTCAATCTTTAACACTTTTCATTATTGGTGCAAAACGTTTTTCGCTTTGTTTCGTACGAGCATCTCTAAATTTTGTTCAAAATGTGTTTTGATTTAGATGCCCAATCATTAGAGCCAGTTCGCTGAGAATATCTGCTGTGTATGATAAACCCAGGTGTCTGCTGCAGCATCTGTCAGAAACCGTAGGACTGGCACGAGAGAGAGCAGATCTGCGTTGTCACGATGCGAAAGTAATTTTCGAGTAGTTTTCAAAATGAATGACGTTAAAATAATGTACTTAGGTTCTGCTCTTCAATTAGCTGCCCAGGTGATGATAGTAATCTTCCCAACAGCAACGTTTAGTTTTCGAAGGGTTTTTCCTTTAAAAATATTAAGCATCGAAGAACGAATGTCTGCAAGATTTGAATTTTAATATTTTTCTTGATTTTAAATATTTTACTATCACTGGTTCCTCCATGGGTAAGTAAGTCTGAATTCTCTGCGACATTTTATGCTTGATATTCAATGGCGTTATTTTATTTCTTAAACGGCACTTAGTAAAAGAAAATAGTAAAATTAAAAAGTTACATGAAAAGTTTTATGAAATACAGATATACTGAAAGTGTGCTTTTATTTTTATTCACTATATTATTAAACTACTCAATTAAATATAAGAATTAAAGGAAAGATGGAATATCAAGAAATGGGCAATCGTACTAATGATTTTAAAATTAAAGAAACGAAAATTATTAAATTGAATATTTAAGCTAAATATAATTAAAATAAAAGAAAAGTATAAAAATTGAAAAGGGATCTGCCAAAAGTGATCCATCTAAAACAATAACCCCTTGAGGGCAAATAATAGTAAATGAATATAAAACTACTTGAGTCAAACATTCCAAGAAGGTAGCCAAACTAAAAATGTAGTTTGAAATTTTGAGGCAAAAAGGGTTGCCCTTGCAGCTGTTTTAACATTTTGAATAAATTATTCATTTTCAGTCATATCTCTGTTTATATGATTTAAGGTAATATAAATCGATATGAATAAATACTTAATTTTTATACTTATTTCATTCTTGATCTAATAAAAAGGAAATATGACATTTTGAAAATTTAGTTCATTAGTGATGAAAGTAGGTATCAGACATATATTACATTTATTTTATTTAACTAATAAAAATCAAGAGAAATTCATTATGATTTTTGAAAATTGAGTTTGTTACTGGTGAAAGTAGATATAAAATATACGCAAAAACAAGATAAATTTGGGAAAAGTGTTCAGGTACAACATTTTCGTTAACTAAAGCAATAGCCCCTTGGGTGGATAATTAATCGTCAAGAGTTGTACAAACTTTTTATGCGTATACGCAACAAGAACAAGTCAATCTATCGTCGACCGACTTGCATGCATGCGAGACGAGTTGTGCATGTCAGCGTAGCTACCGTCGGATTCTTCCGATTTTCACGCCCTTTAAAATTATTACAGTGAATCACTTTTCTGAAAACGACATATCTCTGCGTTCCGGAACTGTAATTTGAGACAATGGCATGCGTTAAATGAAAAGGGATGCTTTGGTCACTTTATATATCAGTTATTCGATATGTTCTCCCAGATATTGTCAGAAATTGTGAAAACTATTCAAACTATATAATACTAGAATAACATGTTTTATTCATAACTTGAATTTAAAATCTAGATTGTTTGTGGCTGATAAAAATAGTGTTATTTTCAAACAATATAGAAAGGAAGACAATATTCTCGATGAAGTAAAGAAAACAAATTTTTAAACATGATATAATAGTTAAGATGTACATCTAAATTGAAGCTAATAGAATTGAAGGTAATATTTTACTTTAAAATATGTAATAAGAGATTATATACTAGAATTTAAAAAGGGAAATATTCTGAAACAGTGGCATACCCAGACAATTTGGGGATGGCTATCATCAATACCATAACAAAAGCAATTATTTAGTTCTGAGTTACTACTTGGTAAAAGTAAATGGCTATATCACGCTTATCATTTAAAACTGTTCAAGTATTAATATAATTTTAACAAGTTATAAAATTTAAAAGTATAGTTCATTTAAGAAAACAGTTAAGAAACCATGAGAATAAAATTTAGATTATGAAGGATTACATTTTTAGGATGCATCCCACTCTCTGGTTCATAAGCATCGAAACAGAGGCAATTTTTCAGAGACAGCAAAGACATTTCTATTCTTTTCTGGTTTAGTTGAAATCTTTTTCTCTTGTCATGACTGAAAAGAATCAGCTACGAGAAGAAAATTGTTCTTATGTTTAAATTAGAATATCTATAGTTTAGTATAATAAAAGGTTATCCTGAAATATTTCACTGAGGAAAATCTGGGAATGGGGTAAGATGACATGTCTTTTGCACCTCAAGTACTCCAATGTTCTCAAATAATGGAAGAGGAAGGCTGAACGTTAGAATCAAATAAATATTAACTATTGTTGTTCGGCATGAAAATAAAATCATTGAATATTTCAAGTGATATCAGCTCTCTTATGATTTAATTCAAATACATGGTTTTTCCAATGAAAATTTCTTTGCACATTTGAGAAACAATATATTTAATCTAATTGTTTCATAGCCTTTAAATCGTAAAGGAAAATATAACTTTTCTTACTACATCTCTTCACACATTCTTGTG
Organism: Nephila pilipes; assembly: GCA_019974015.1. Taxonomy (NCBI): domain Eukaryota; kingdom Metazoa; phylum Arthropoda; class Arachnida; order Araneae; family Nephilidae; genus Nephila; species Nephila pilipes. The sequence continues at coordinate 277,756 of BMAW01113454.1, forward strand.
TGCTCTGAATAACCCAGAGTTTCATCTTACAAGTCTGAAATTAACACTGACATTATGCCAGTGTACAGATTTGAGATACTTTATGCTGAGTCACAGTGCTTTATGAACAATGAGGAATATCTGTGTTCTCCACCTGTACTTACAAAAACTAGCCGACAAGAATTGTTTTGTGAATCATTAAATCTTCCAGCAACGTCAAAGAAGTTTCAGGTGGCTAATACTCACTACAATAAACGGAGCTCCACTAATACCTTGCTACAGAGATAGATTCTGAATACTTTGAATCATACTTATAATAGGGAAGCCGAATGTTACCATTTATACTTTCGAACTCGTACACGGTTAGCTCTCGAAATATTTTAAGGTTCCCATATACCGGCCACTTCCCGGTGTATTTTATTTGAGTCGTGGGTTTTATTCTCCTCAGGACTCTTAATTCCTGTCATGCACCCGGGGATGATAAACGTGTCATTAAATCTGTCGACAATCAATTTTCCGTTGGTGATGTGGAAGCTGTGGGACAGCCTAGTGTCGTCCCGTCACTTGGCTGAGATCTTCAAAACTACGAGATCCATTGCTAATAGTCCGCCATTTCTATTGCGACGTTAATAAAATTAATCAATCAAAACTACCATTTAGATTTCGTGAACTTAATGTTAATCTTATGGAATGTCTGATAGCATCCTCACATTATTTGAATGCAATAGCGTATCCGAAAGAGTAAAAATAATTTATTATTTTTATAATAAACTTCTGTGAAATCTGCTCTCTTCAATTTTTAAAATATTTTAAACTATTTTTAAAGACAGACAACTCACAAGTGAATCATTAAAAATAGTAAGAAAATATTTTAAGAATCAGAGGGGGAAAAGTATTCGAAAATGCTTTCCTTATTTTTGATTCTTTCAATGCACTTATTCCATTTAAATTGATAAAATAGTAAAGATTTGAGAACGGTAGTCGAAATTCCATAGAATAACTTTACGTCTACAATCAAAATTGCCGGTAAATGGGGAGCATTAAACCACTTCTAAAAATTTCTATTATAGGATGATTTTGTGATTTGATCCTTTTCATTTTTATATCTTCAAATAAACTGTTAACTGTCATCTAAATCGTAGTTTCGATTATAATCACCAACAGAGCTGAAGAGTCAAAATTTCTTTGAGAGGATTTAATTGAATTCAAATTCAGAAACAGGTTATGTTTTTAAAATCTTTTTCTTTCACGCTAGAAATATGTTTTGGCTTTGATTGAATGATTGTTCATTAACATCATCCCAAAAGCAAGATAGATGATGGTGATGAATCTCATAATTTAACTAGGTCCAAGCACAAGGAAGACACCTTTAGCTAGTACATGAAAATCCTGATCAAGCCCAACCAGGGTGTTATTTGGCGTTGTGATTATTTCTGCAAATCTTAATTTTACATCAATTACGCGAAGTGTGAAATTTGATTACTTTCAAATTAATATATCTCATTTTGTGCCATATTTTACAAGGTAGATAAATCGTAATCTTTCTTTCTAGATTAGTATTTTAATTTATTATGATCCTCTATTCGACATGTTCTACTTTATTTTCATTTTCAATAAAATCTGAGTGGAAAATCTAATATAAAATATATTTTAGATTCTCTTGAATCCAAACTTTCATAATGCCTTACAAAAGGTTTCAAATTTCAAAAGACTCATTCAATAAATCAGTTTTAAGCTCCTAGTAAATTTTAATTTATATTGGTGCTTTGAAATTCTCATTACAAAATTAATTCATCCTGTACTCTATTATTCAATTAAAATAAAGTTAGAAACTTCTGATTTCAAAATACTTTTTAAAATTACTGATAAAATGTAACAATATTATAATTTAAAAGCTTGCATTGATTTTAATTAATATTGTATATATTAAGAATCATAATTCAAACATTGACAATGTGAATTTTAGATTTATAACGGGCAATACTTAAAAGAAATTTCACATGAATTAATATTTAAGATTTAGGTCAATAGGTTGCTGTACTGAATTTGAATGTTAAGAAAATCAAAATTTTAAGAGATTTGAATGAAACGAATTCGATTGAATCTTTCAACAACTACTAATGACAAAAACTATTCATAATCCAGATTTTAATTGGTCTGGATTTAGTACATGATTAAAATCTAAAACGATAATCGAAATGTGAATAGAAAAAGTAAGGTCTGTTTGTGAACTTTGAATATTGTACTTAAAATAAGTTTAGAGAAATTTAATGCCTTCGCTTGGTTGCATATGTCAATTGTTTTGAAAGTTTTTAATATCCTTTAATTGATTTTAAAATACAATCATAATAATCTAATAAGGGTTTTCACAAAATCTGTTTTAAGATACATTTAAATAATTTTAAAATGCCAAAATTAAAATTTCTTTCTATATATTTAATATTTTGTTTAATTTTACTGTCTATAAAAGTTTGAGTTAAATTGAGAAATGTGATTAGTATTCATGCCTTGTTATTTGAAAATTGAAATTTTTATCTGTTTTATTTATTATTTCTCTTTACTTCTCTCACACACACACACACATATATATAAACGTTTTTCTATTTGAATGTAAACAATAATTAAAGAATGTTGAAAATTACTTGGAAATGACCTGTAATATAATCTAGCAGGATTCTAGTAAACAATTTTAAAGCTGTTTTCTAGTAACAGTTTTCTCCTGATAAGTAAATAAGAAAGTATTGTGTAATTTACAATCTTGCTGTTTATTTATTCGTACATTTTGATTTTCATCACTGCTTCATAAATTTTACGCATTTATATTAGAAATTTGCATTATAAATTAATATGATTAAAACACTATTATTCATTCTACGTAACTGTGAAAAAGGAATAAATAGCACTGTATTAATAAAATGAGTACTCACCTTCATAACGCGTATTTACATTTCTTCTTTATTCTCAATATTGACATGAGGCAATTAATTATAAAGATATTCGATAACCGTTCTCATTCTTCTAACGTGAAATTTACTTTGTGAAAATTATACTATATCATTGAATGAAAAGATTTAAGACCATTGCTGGTACGAAATCTAAGAAAACCATTAATACGTTTGAGGATGTCTGGTTTTGAACTATGCATGTTCTGGCAAGGTTCAAATAACTTAACCGCTACCATATCCGGTACTTTGAAATGAAGGAAAATTAAAACAAGACCATGCAACTACTTTTAAGAACGCGATGAAGTCAGGTAGTGTTATTTGAATGAATGGTAATAATTGGTTGAATCTGTGTTTCTATTACCACTGATCCGAGACGTTGAGCTTCTTTCTTTTATTTAAATTTTTAGATCTTATCCTTTTGCAGAGCTGGAAGAAACGGACAAATCTTCAGACTTCTATCTAACAATTCTGCTTCTTTAGGTTATTTGTATCTCAGAATTTTTAATTTATAAACAACTTTATTTTAGATTACTACAATAAATCGAATACAACAAGACGCTTTTCCGTTATAATCACAAATGAAGATCTTTTATAAATTATTCCATAAATACATATGAAGGATAATAGTTCAAGTATGATAGTAATAAAATAAGGTTAAATATAAGGTACACATGTAAAATGTTTGAGTATAATTAATACTTTAAATATGGCTCTATTATCGAATAGTATTAATATTTAAATTATAAATTTATTACCTGAGTAATACTTATTTATTAAATATAAATTTATTACATGAGTAATATTGATTTTATTAGCGTAGTAATAATCTGTCTTTATTATTTTAAATCGAAATCTAACACGCAATATCAACATCAAAATAAATCAACGTTCTCTAAATTTATGAAAATTTGTTTTACCAATTTAATAAATATTGAATATATTTAAACTTAGAATATAATTAACTCGCTTGTATTTATTCAGGTCACCTGACATATCGAAACACCTAAGTTTAGCAAGCTCTTACAACAAATAGTAATCCATTATTAGAAATAATCCAAGTTTTTAGATTAAAGCCAAAATATTTTCCTTAAATAAGTAATAAAGGTTAAGAAAAGTGAAGTTCAATGACAAAACAAGAAGCGCCATATAAAATAGATTCGGCATTAAATATTCAAAAATTACCGTTCACACACACATCACTTTTCTTCACAAAACCAGTTTATAACTTTCTCTTAAAATGATTTTGTTCATTTTTCATTTAGAGCGTTGCGGAAATGTTCAGAAACAACGCATGAAAATGGAGTATATTTATCTGAACCTGTGAGCAGGAAGGAAATGGCGAATAGATAAAGGTATGAATGAAAAATATTTCTCAAGATCTTTCCGATGAGTAAAACTGATATCTAAACTTTCTCGCACATTTTAAAAGATTATACCGCCGTTATCGATAAGCAAACCTGTAATAATAGCAAATTGTTTTAAAATCCGTCAACAAAATATTTGAGAAGGGTCACTTAATATAGTGCAAATAACCACAATTATTTTGATCTACTAATCTCAAATTTTATAAATTTTGTTTTGATTGAAGGGATATTTTATGATCTGTGATTTATTTTGCTCTGTTTATGAGCCATGTTAAAATTTACTTTCATAAGAGCCTGTTGTTTTATAAGCTCAAGTACAAATGTAATTGGAGCTTACTAACGTTAAGATCAGTTTTCTACTTTACTGAATAATATTAAACAATTAGCCAATCTTATACGATGTTTTGCTCTTTATGGATTTAAAGCTTCAATACTTTTAAACTTAATTTTTCTAAATTAAATGAAAAAGTGCATAGTTGAAATAGTGAGAATTGCGCGAAAAAGTCTTGCAAAGGACAGTTTAAACACTAAGGTGCGTTTTATAATTATTATTAAATTACTAATTAAGTATAAGAATTGAAGAAAACGATGAAACATCAAGAAATCGGGATAATTATAAACTTTTCTGATATTAAAGCTATAGGAAATAATAAACTATTAAATCTGCATATTTGCCAAATGTAAATTAAATTTGAAACAAACGATAAAAATCGAAAAGTGAGCCGAAAGGCCAAAAGTAACCAACTAAAACAATAGGTGGGTGGCCAAAAGATATTTTGAAATTATGTTCTTCTCTCTGTATATATATATAATTTGCTGTCAAGCGAATCGATCTTGATCTGTTTAGCATACTTCCAGTTTATGTGGTTAATGAGTACGCTATGTTTCATCTAAATGTACGTTTGTTTCAAACTTCCTTCTGGCTTCAGTAGCCCAATTGGCCATCGTTGCGGACTGCAGCTGGTTTTGTTTCACTAACGTTGATCTGGGGTTTCAGCCTGATTTGTCCTTAAACTGGTTGATTTGCGTTAAAATGGGTTGAAATCCCATATCCTCCGGATTTGTGGCGTGATGGTGGAGGAGGATATGCGCCAGTCCAGATGTCGTCTCATCTTTGACCGAGGTCTAAAATCATGAGGTCAGTCATCGATAGCCCTTTGTGTCCTTCCATCCAGATAAAGCCAACCTGCATTCTCCTGATTGTCCGACCATTCTCTTGTTTTATTAGATGGAAAGGGATCTTTGACCGTGAACTCGAGCTGGTTCTCTGGTGCGCGCATCCAGACGGATTTAAATCATCTGAACCTTTATTTTGAGAGGAAAATTAAATCAGATGGATCAATTTCAACGTCCGATAAATCTTCGTGGTTCTGCACCCCAAACTCTCCCAAATCGAAGCTGAATTAGCCTTGGAACTCGATCACTGGAAAGCTTGAGATCTTGTGATATTCTCTACTGACTCCCTTGAACCGTCCGGTCGTTCGCTTCTCAACTTTTCATAAGCGAAGGGTTCTGCTTTCACACTAGTTCTCCCTGGTGGAACGATTAATTTAAAAATAACTCAGGAAATAGGATTAAAGACTCTTAAAGCCGAAAATAATATATCTTAGGCTGAGCACTCCACATGGATTAAACTGATAATAATCATAATATAAAAGATCTTTGATTGGCGAGCGGAACCTTTTATCATTAAACACAAAGCCACGGGACACTCTTGCACCACCATCAATAAAAACTGAAGCCCAGGGGTTTAATCTTTGAGAAGTCCTTGAACCCCGGATCCTTGAAGTCCTAATCCCCGTTTATTTGATAACCTGCAGAACAGAAATATGAATTTCTCCCAAAGCTCCTGAATGAAACCTTGACTGGTATTTCATGAATCTACGTCTACTCGGCCTTTCACCGAAGAGGTACCGTCTGAAAAATCCCAGTGAAAGAAGGTCTGACCTTGACTTTTCAGAGACTGAACTCAAAACACATTTTCCACTCCCAGTCATCTTGCAAAACTTATGAATCCATGTAATGAAACCTTCCTATGACCCCAAACACCTAGTATGCTAAATCTGAAAACCTCCTTAAACCTGGTAAGAACCTCCATCTGTTAAATCAAAGGACTGAATTTTCTTGTTACCATCCTTAAGGAAAATTGTTGATGCGTTTTGTGAGATTATAATTTTAATCCATCAAAACAATATTCTTCATCCACTTCAATTTGGATTTTAGCACATTTTGGCTGTGATAACACAATTATCACTTGGTTCACAGATCTACAGAACAGTGTTGCTGTTACTTTTATTGATATCATGTATCAAGCTGGACAAAATAGATTGATCTATTCTATTTGAAATTTGTGAAATCTTCATCTTCCAAGCTGTTTTCAAAAGTGTATTTATTCTCACTTAATAAATCGACATATTTTCTAATACACCTTTATGATAAGCTCTAACAACCAAAGCTGTCCACAGGATTCGGTAATTGACTGAGTGGAATATATTTTAATTCTGTTTGATATATTAACATTGAAAACTTTTGTCTGCTTTTCATGATCTGGCGGTTACTTCCCACCAGAATTCCAGATGAAATCTAAAGCAAAATTCCAATATTTCCATTTGATCTTGCTGAGCATTTGGCGCGTCTAACGTTGGAGATCTCGACTGAGAAAACTGTATTGGTTGTGTTAAGATGTCCACTGCATCCATAACAGTGGAGTTCATGGTAGAAGCGTCTTCAGTCGTGAAATCAATTTCAAACTGGAACAATTCTTACAATAAATTTATAACTGTATAAATATTTAGGAATCATGATTTATTGAACTCTACATTGGCTTCTGTAAAAATTTTATAATCTCTCATTACATTTTAATAAGGCTCTGGGAGTAATTTGAACTTCGAAAACTAAAATTATGGTACGCCCTGTTATTGAACCATAATACTATGGTGTGGGTCTGTATAAAGTGCTCTAATTTCCACTCAAAATACCATGTTAACTCCATTCAGAGAATTTATCTTAAAACTACTACAAGGTCTATAGGACATCTTCCCAACTGCTGCTTTTAGAAATTGCTGGGCTCATTCGACTTACTCCTAAAATTTCATTTTTAAATATCGAATTTGGAAGCCGCATAATTCAAACCTTTTTCTCCTAATTAATAATATCTTATTCCATTTCAAATATTTCACTAGTACTCATCTGTGCTGAAAACAAATTCTTTCCTGAGCAAAACTTCTGAACCTCTCCAAGTGGGAGATGTATGGACGGATAAAGGATTGGCCTGAACTGTATTCACTGAATATGTCTTCCACTGAGGTATCTTAAATATATCTGCATGTTTAAACTGAATTTTTAGCATCTGAATTCTTATAGCCCAGCTTTCGGTGTAATCGGGTTCCATGTATTCAGAGTCGTCTCCTCATAATTTCAAAGTTTCTATACCAATAGTTTATAATCAATATTGCTATCAGCAGAACAATTGTGAAATAAATCTGATTTCAACTTTACAGATCAATACGTCGGAGATCTTTAATGAAACTGCAGATTCATTTTGTAAAACTCTCTTGTTACTGATGGTGAGAGAATGAATGTTCCTTTCCTTCTGTCTCATAGTTAAAGTTTTAAATAATAAATTTTCTGAAAAGGAGTTCTAGTGGTCAATATAGTAATACCTGTATTTGTGATCGTTCTCATTGTAAGACTAAATTTGAATTTTGTCCACTTTATAAAATAAGTGTTTTCAATCCTGGTCAGGGTTCCTTCTGTTTATTTTAAATCGTTTTAATTTGAAAATACTAATTTATGTTTCAGTGGCTGGAGATGCTGATCACTATGTTTTCATGCCTTGACCACAGGTTTTCTTTACTTAAAATGTCCTGTTGTTGAAGGAAAACCCATTTGACACACACGTGAAAGTTTTAATCTGGTATTTTAAATCCTACATTCTTACGGCCTGTAAATTATCCAACGGAATTTTATAATACTTCAATTTTCAAGTAAATTCTAAATATTTCAATTTTCTTTTTGTGTGGCTAAAATCTGTATACATTGTATATATGTATATGTATTTTAATTTATAATTTACTTTAATTCACTAGCTTCCATTGAAGCTTAATGTTGTGTAATTTAGCCAATTATACGCCGTCTGTATAATGAGTACGCCTTATATCTGCGAGAAAATAGTACTGTTAACGTCTTATTTCTGCTAATTTTACTTTCTGTCCTGTAAACTGCTACTTGTGTTACTATTTACTTCAAATTATATAATGGCTATGTTCTGTTCCAACATGTATCATCCAACCCTTTATTGTTTATTTTTAAAATTTTGCAAATTATGTGGGGATGATTATCTCTGGAGGCCGGTTTGTAACTCTAAGCCTTTGATGAGCCTGGTCTCTTGGGCATTTGATAGCTCTGGTTTCATTTTCAGTGGGACGTCAATATACATTTTCCTATCTTCAAACTTCCTATCTTGATATCACTTACCTTTTGCCATGCAAAAATATTTGCATTATGAGATTTTGGAAGTTTGATTGTATGCTTGATTATAAGAGAAACAATGTGATGTAATATGTGACCTATGAAAGTTTAAATGTATTTATGAAATAAAAATATACAATACAGTTGTGATTTAAATAGCTTGATGAATTTTCATAGAATTTCGTTATAACATTATAAATAATACCATGCAATAGATTTTCTTAAATTATCCACAACACAAAATTTATAAATAGCTCATGAATATATTTGATCTCTCATTATTTTGTTTTAGAACTTCTAAAAGCAAACATTTCAAACAGAGTAATCAATGAATAATGACGTGTTATTTGAGTATATGGTTGACATTTTAGCAATTGAGAGTTTGTAGGTCAAAATATATTAAAATCTATTTCAATGGACTAGTTGATTCGGTTCGACTAGAAACAAAATATAATTTTAAAATAAAAATGTTATAGGCATTTGTCAAGTCTTTATAAGAAACTTTCAGCAGACCAATTTATTTTGATTTTAAAATACCACAATGGATGCCTTTAAAATATTATTAAAATGGACTCAAAACCTTTATTTTACTCAACAATAGTCAATAACATGATTTAAAAATCACTCTAGAATGTAGTAAATTTTAACATTTCAACAGGCTTAAAATTTAATATAGAAGAATTATGAATCGTTTTAATTTTATAAAAGTGAATACTTTTCTGTTTCCCATTCATATAAATAAATCTATGAAAATCTGAAGCACTTCACGAAAAATAAGAAAGTATTTTATTAAATTTTAATTATCTTGATTGTACAGATACAGTAGTAAAATACAGTCTTAAAGTCACAGTCAGGCCTCATGGCCGGCGCTGATTCCTGCGGAGTCGCGGGTCTGAACCCTGGGATGCCACTAACTGCCGTGTAGCGAGGACGCAAGGAGACATTGAGGGATTGTTTTGACACACCGCATTGAGAAGGCAACACGAGGTCATTCATGACGGATACTGCGCGAACTCGGTCAAGGACGAGGACGACAACGAAACTGGATAGCACCTCCCTAACATCCACACAAAGCCAAGGAAAGACTTGCAACCAGCTCTAATGCATCAGCCTCGCTTCACGACAAGTCTAGTGGCATCAAGACTTGAGCCCACGATTCGAGGAAAACAACGCTGGTCGTGCGACCGCGATGACTCTAGTTATTGTGAAACGTAGCAAGTCTCGATCTACGTTAAATCTGATCGAGGTTTCCAAGTCTCCTGTTGGTGGGGAAACTGGAGAGGAGTAGCCAGCCTTCACGTGTCATCCTTCGTCACTCGGACTGAGGTTCAAAATTACAAGGTCTGTCGCCAATAGTTCTCTTGGTATTTCAGAAGTGCGTCGTTAGTAAACAATCACAATGCAGGTATACAATAGAAAAGTAGTTGATTTGATAATACTATATAGTATATATAGTATATATATATATAATCTTACGTGAAACCCAAACTTAGTTTTATTTTTGTTTAGCTTCTAAAATTCGCCAGTGCTCTTGACAGATACGAGTACCTTAACAAAAAGAACTCAAACTCAAAATTATAAGCAAATTTATATACCCTGGATTTTTATCAAGTCTATCTAAAATTTAAATGTCACTTAGTTTTTAATATAATGAATAGAAAAGAAGAGGAAACTGAAATAAAATATTTATATTAACAAACTTAATGTTATCAAGAGTACTGTTACTAAAATTATTAATAACTGTTTTAATGGTTTTAAGTGTTGTTAGAGAAATTCTTGGTCTGAAATGAAAAGCGGAAATGATAAAGTAAGATACATTTCGAATTTCATTAAGTTTTGATTTACTGCTTTGTTATCTTTGTTTTAAAATCTGAGTTTCTTTATTTCATGATAAAAATAACACTGTACAATAGAACAATATTGAAAATCTACAGACTGGTGGATTTTAATTTGTCATTACTATAATGCAAGCTGGTATTTTTCATTAGTGTATTTGGATTGCAACTGTGGATGGAATCTAGCAGTCACCGTCTCCACTGAAGCCGGTGCTGCTTTGTCGCGTCATGGGTTCGGAACCCCGATGCCACCAAAGACCCACCGTGCAGCCGGAGCGGACCCACATTACACCCGTTCCAGCTCTGAATGTATCCCATGGAAGCAGGAGAGCTAGAGAGATGCATTAAGACGATGATATATGGTTTGGCAGCCCACAATGATGACATTCACACACTGATCGTCCTGTTTCCTGATAGCTTCACTGATCAGGTGCCAGCCCAAACCAAAGATAGAGTACTGCCATGTATGGAGATTTGAATATTTTAAAATGATAAATGATGTGCATGAGCAGGATAAATGTACCAGCAGGCTCAGCTAAAGGCAACAGAAGTTTTAAAATTACAAAAATATTGCTGTTATTTATTTATGTTATAGGTGAATAATTTTACGTATACATGTTTCAGCTACTGATAGAGGTGATACTTTAAAATTCTAAATCTGTTTTAATTTCAATCGTTATTTATATCATATGATAATCAGGTAAAGTTATTGCTGTTACATAATGATCACAAAACCAATTTTAACTATTAAACTTAACGATATAGAATAAAAGAAACTCGCATAAACTATTAAGTCATAAATATCTGCTCTTATTTGTAAATTTGCCTAACATTTCATCAAAGTAAAAATCGAATTCATACTTCTACAGGTAGATGATTTTCTCGTTCTTTCACTAACATTTTAAATTTTACTAGTAAATAAATTAGTAAGTTTAATAATTCAAATTTTGAAAGTGTTTAATGAGCACCCTTAAATTTTACACTATTTTTGTGTTTCTGAAAGTTATGACGTTAGATGAGATGGGCGTTTTCTTCACTGTTTCGGACTTTTATAACTTGAATTAAAATTTCAGCAATTCGGCCTATCAAATGAAATGACAGTAAATTAGAGTAAGATGAGATGTGGTGTACTGAATTAAGGATAATGATATATGGCAAACAGATGTAAAGGAAAGAGGAGGAGGCAACGATAACGACAAGCTGATAGACATTTGCAAATTCAGCGTATTATTGTAATTAATGCAATGATAATGGTTGAAAGTGACTCGGATTAAAATAATAGAGTCGTCTACTATGATCAAGAAGTAACCCCAATCAATACGAGTGAGCTAAGCCAAGACTTTATTATTTCGTGAAAACTGAGATTATAAGGGAGTTAAGAGGAATTTCCAGCGAAAGAGATATTAAGACGAAAAGTACACAAACTGTGCTTTCTTTGCGATATCTTCAAATTGAACTAGTGTAATTTTAATGACTAATTAGACTTTAAGAAGTCCTTAGAGTTGAATAATAAAAGGCCAATGGAGTGAACATTGTCATTATAAAAAGAAATTGCATATAATAATATATACGTTGCATTTTATTTACGCATAATTATCTTATTTAATTATTTCAAAATAATGATTATTTGATTTTTAAAATATTTTAATAGCATCTTCAATTTCTTTACTTTAATTTTTATATCATACCCAGCTTTCCAAATAGTCACTGCATAAATACTCTGTTTTCGACCCAAATTTTGATTCTGAAATTTTAACAACGTCAAAACTGACATTCTAATCTCTTTCAAACAAAATCTAATATTTCATAAACTACATCCTGATAGGAAGGATTAATGCTATAAATACAATATTCCACATTCTATTAAATATACCTTTGTTAAAAGTTAGTCGACATTCATAATTTAAGGATTTCGAAAAACTGACTTTACACATTTCAAATCGTTCTAGGAGTGATTACTTAATCCCATCTGCCAACTTTAGAATTATCAGGATCTACAGAGCCATTTTGTGGCTCTTTAATGTTCTTAAGAGAAACTTCTTAACCTTTAGTGGGTAAACATTATCAAGCTTAAAAACCAAACTAATGTCTAGTTTTCTAATTCAGCTACATTTTAACATTAATTTATAGGGTTTTATTTGTTTGAATTAACATCTTGAAATCCCTACAATGGTCTATTGGAATATTGACTTTGTCTTTTCACACAAAATAACTAAGAGATCAAATTATTCGAGCTACAATCTTATTGTTTTAATTTTGCATCATACAATGTGAAGATTTTAGGCCCAAATATTATATTTAGATATAGAAGACTTTACTTTAATTTTGCAAGCATGCTGTACGATTTTAAAATTGAAACGAATCCCAAACTGCGAATAGGGGTCATCTAGAAAATAATCAGCAAGCACCAAGCTATGGAAATTTTACAGAAATAATTATGATATTTACTCATCCGATATCTCAATTGTCATTATATACATAATAAAATCAAATTAAACTGAACAACTACATAGTAACACTGGTTGAATTTTTATTATTTAAATGAATGAAATGGATATCTCTTCAATAGATACAAATTTAGTTCGATTTGTTGATATATCTGAGCTACATATAATAATTGCAATATATAACTCAAAGAATATAAGAGAATGATATCAGACTGATGAAGTATTTTGAGCATGTACATAAACACCAAATCAAATTTTACGCATTAACCTGCATTATTCCATGTAATTGCATTTAATAAAATCAAGTCTCTAACATGAATTAAAAGTGCAGATCTACTAACAAGGGTCGACTGAACTAACTTATTGTCACCTGTAATGGCAATGTGACGTATTTCATTATTTAACTCTACAACAATATTAACGTCTAATTAAAATGTAGGATCAAAACTCAATTTAAGACATTCAAGAACAGGGTAAATTTTTATTATCTATCAAAAATTATAAAAGTCGCTCTTCTCGGAATTCCTTTAACTCATTTAATCCTATTTTATACTCAAATAATAAAACATTAGTTTTCCAAATCACCTGTTCTGATTTTAATTTCTTATTTATCACAGATTGAACTCTGTATTACTCTCTAACTAGAAGTCATTTCAAACTAAACCTAATAATTCCATTCATTCTATCAATCTATCAAGTCGTTATATTGTACAATACTGTAATATAATAGTATAAATACGGATAAGTAATTAAATATATACATTATTTTGTTAAATGTATTAATTAAGGAAAATAAAAAGGATAATCAGTCTGAATAAAAGTGGGAAATGAAAGCTAAATCGAAGATGAAACTATATTATTATGACAGAAATATAATAAACAACTGGATCATAGATTTAACACATATGGCGAGAAAAATATCATTTTGCATGATTTTGCAAAATTATGAGTTACGTTACTAATCATGTTCCCACCAATAAATATGTGATCGTCACTCTGTTACAGATTTTAAGCCAACTATAGTTTAAGAAACGGGGATTTTAAATATTTGAAATGGAAATTGCTTTATTACATAATAAATATGTGCTTTAAGTAAATCACCGTAATAGTACTGATTTTAATTTTATTTTATCTTCTAATATGAAAGGATTGTAAGAACATATTCTATTTTAAAATAATATATGTTGTATGTGTCTTTTCATTTTGAATATAATGCTTTAGGAATCTCAAATTTTTATCAAGATTTAAACTGCAAGATTTGTACTGTTTTAATTAATGATGTTTTGACTACATATTAGGTACTGACGAGGGCTTAGAATCCTAAATCCAGTAAATAAACAATTAATCAAGTTGTTAAAATCTATATTACTAAAAGGAAGTGTTTGTGTCCATGTAATAGCTCAAAATGAATGACTGAGAAACACAAAATTTGGCATGAATCCATAGGTGTTGAGATTACTCTGCAACCTGAAGTTTCATAATCACTATAGAGTTTTAAATTAATGTCAAAGTAACCAATGAAATAGATTTTATCTTCGTGCATAATTTGGTGCATATTATGTCACATGATGTCACGATCTTCGTTGCTTCTGATTTTATTCGCGGAGTTTTTGAAAATCATTACTTTTATTCATTTATTCTTGAAGCAGAATGCAGCTTTTGATATTAATTTTATACATTTGAGTGTTCTTATAGAATTATATTTATTTTCCGAATAAATTATCAATGAAAATTCTCGACGAGCAATTGAAGATCCTTTAATGAAAATATTTTCTAAACAAATGCCCAAAATTTTATAACAGAATCTATGATGATATTAATAATTCTCCTACCAAAAACATCTTTACTTATTCCTCAAACCCAAAATCAAATGCCTTTGGTATAAGTTCTTATGCAACGCAGTCAACGTGGTTCTTTGAGCTCTCTGTTCCTGCTCAAAACCACATGCGAGCGAGGCCAAAACCGGGGCTTCTAACCTGGCCACACCTGATCCAACCACGACCTAACTTTCGTCCCTTTGCTCTCATTTTCTACTAATTCCCATTTGACCTTAATCCTTTGGTTGACCATATCTGAAACTATTCCTTTACTTTAGCACCTTTCAAAATTTTAAACTCCTTTCCAAATCATGAAGCCGAAGCCGATATTTTGTTGAGCCGCGCCATTACCATAATCTCTATCGTCTAGATCTGAACTGAAAACCGCAAGATCACAATCTGGCCAACTGGAGAACTGAGCTTTTAAAAGACAACTAGTCTTTGACGTGCAAACCAATCAGTCGAGCTCTCTGGGCACATTCTTGAATGATATTGCGCCGCCCACCATTCTTGAGGTACCGATTTGTACTACTCCATCTGGAACCATTGATCCAAAAACGATAATGGCACTACATTAAGAACACAGAAACGAACATCGACCCTTTATAATTGACTGATAAAATATTAACTGGGAATGTTATACAACTACCTTTACCGCATCAAAACAATAAACGAATCCTTTCTCCATACATCCACACCAGTCCGAATCCAACCTGGCCAAGCATAAATTCCAGCGCATAATACGTCAATTGTCTGTGTCTGGTGACCGACATCATTTATTATTCTTCATAGATTCTTTGAACCGTTACTTTATCCATTTTTAATCCTCGATTAAACTATGCAAAATATTTTATAAACTTTTAATGAGTCTTTATCTCCTTAAATTATCCACCTGGCCAAAGAACTGTTTCATCTGAAATGGTCATTAATTAAAAATATCGTTTAACGATCTTCAACTGGTACGCATCTTTACTCCCGGATGAAACGATTTTACGCTCTATCTTTGACGTGTCCTCTACGCACACCGAGCTACAAACCTCGCAAGATATTCCTTCCCGCAGCTGAATTAAACTGTTGAAAACCATAAACCATTATTATCTGGCAAAACCTTTTCCTGTCTCCTTTCTCCTACTACTATCGGTAATTTGACCAATATCCAATGACTAAAAATGACACCCCTAACTCTATATATGGGAAACTAAGATAGCTATCCTTAGCATACATAGAAGCAAAAGCTCCCTGAAAGTAACCTGAGTTAACATCACATTAATCATCAATCTCCATTATCTGAACAGAACTGCTTGTGTCACAAATGTTTAAAACCAATTAACCCATTATCGAAACTTAACTGTTTCCTTTACTAAACGTGAGGACTTTGAAGTCTTTAATATGGATACAATATGAGCCCATAGGATGTCATGACTATTAAAAATTACTATCAATTAAAAGAGTTGTAGGAAAATTTTCAACCTTTGTAAGAAAATTGAAATGAAATTTCTGCTTTTACACCCATTTGCACATTCTTCATCAACGGCGTTTTGTTGATAAATTGATATTGTATGCGATTGACAAAGGTATCAGTAAGAAGCAAAATGACTATGATGTTCTTTAAAATGGAAGACATGCGAGAGAATATTTCAAAAGTGCAATAAATTAAAAGAAAACTTAACATAAGAATCTTATTTGTTGCATGTCAGTGTAGCGCAACAAATCTTCATGCCTGTGGGGCTTATTTGCCTTTATTCATAACAGAACGATAAATGAGTCCGTGGTGAAGAACTTTAATTTTAATAAATCATTGTCATAACTAGCCTCCCTCCCCTTCCTGCAAGATGTTGCAATGTTTGCACTTGTACCTTTAAACCCTACTTACTGACTTTGAACCAGTATCTTTCTGCTTTCGACGCTGTCCTTTGTTGACAAAAGGCAGCGGATGTTTGAAATGGGCGTGAATAGGTAGCAAGTTTCAGAGAATAAAAAGAAAGTCATCTTAATTGTCAGCTTCCTCTACAATTGTCTAAAATTCCCTACAACGGGATTTATGGAAGTCTTGTGTTCTGCACTAGGATTTACCATCGAGAATAATTTATTTTACTAAAACAATGAGAGCTGAAATGAAATTTTCTCTTATGTAATTTCTAAATTGCACAGACATTGAAATAGCTGACGTTTGCTTGAGATTTAAAAGACGCAAAATGCTATTTATCAGAGTAAATCGTGTGAAAAATCGAAACTTACTGTTACACTATTAACTCGAAATATAAGAGGAATGTGGTTATAACTAATTTAGTTACTCCTACAAGGTTATCCGATGTTAATGAATGTTTACATACTTCGTGAAAAGAAATCCACCTCATCCAATTTCCTTTAATAGTAACTAGATAACGAATAAAATTTCATAAAAATTTTCATACAGACGTATACTGTTTCATTTTAATTAAAAATTTTTAGGTTTTTGAGTTGAAACGAATCTGATATTGAAATATATGTATTTTATCTCATCAATCTGTACTCATCCCCACTTACATGTAAAAAGAAATATCTACGTTACCTATTATTATCTATTATTAAATATCCATTATGTTAAGAGAAATCTATTATGTTGATTTTGATAAATTTCCTTTGACCAAAAGACCAAATATAAATTTCTTTGAATTAAAGTATTGTTTAACGTCTTAAATACACAACAGCCATAGCAGACTTCCCCTCACACAGTATACTATCTGTCTATACTTATCAGGAACGGAATCAGATTAAAGTTTTGGCATCTCCATTCAAAATGAAATGAGTCACTATTCTGTATTTTGAGAATGGTCCTTGTAAATAAATTTCCTGTATGGGATACTTCAGGAAACATTGATAAGACAGTAAACAAAACCACATAAATATTTACTAGACTATATGCTCTTCGGCGGTCTTGGAATTTGACTGCACTACAAAATATAAAGACTAATACCTTGCTCAAGAAGATTTATCAAGGAATTTAAAACAGATATTCTTAAATAGATTCACGATTAATGTTAACCACATGGCAGCTATTTCTGAGCTTGCCATTGTCAGAAGGTAGAGATGATGGATTCATTGATTGTTTATTAACGTTCCACGTAGAAACAAATGGGGCATCTTTACTTTGAAAGGAGCCGGTTCCTTTCCAAACTCCATAATACCACATCACACGGAGCCTCTACAGATGAAACGTATCAGTCCCGCTACACAGCAGGTCTTTAATGATACCAGGACTCGAAACCATCATCTGATGAAAACAATGCTAATTCTCGACCATGACCACTGCCACCAAGTGGTCTAGTAAACGATGACAGATGCAACCTTTACGGTGCATTTAATGAGCTGGAGTATGGCATCACAGGAACTAGAGTAAAACTAATATTAAACTCCTCAAACAGAATTGTTATATATTTCGTAATATGTTAGTCATGCTAACTACTATTTTCAATCTGTTGCCTGGTTTTAATTAATGATCCATTGAAGCCGTTCAACGAGCTTTAAAATCATCCTTGTTATTTTAAACCAAAGTCAATGACCACGGCAACATTATTGCTTTACTTAATGTTAACATTACTGTTTATAGGAAAGAAATTTATCTTTTAATTTTTAGCCACTTATGAAAAAGGCGAGTTTTAGATGACATATAAAATACCAAAGATAATTGATGAACTTAAAAATATAAACTGTGTAATTTATGACACCCTGGTTACTCCATCAATTATTCGTTCCATTGTAACTTCTTAATATACCTTTATACAGGCATGTATTTTGAATATCAAATTATTTATTCTTCCTTTAGAGTAATCCGTAATCAAACAAGAATGACGTCAGTGGAACAAACCTCTACAAATATCACACGTTCACTACAATGATAATCAAAATGAACATTAATCCAATTTTACTTCAGAGGCCGATCCGAACCCGAAATAATCCAACATCTTTTCATCTCCTCAGTACGCGCAGGACTAAACTCGTAGTATTAAACTCTGATCTCTTCTAATACTCTACCATTAACTTTACCTAGTTTATTCATGCTACCCGATAATCTACACTTCATCTATATGTTCTAAATTGCCAATGTCACGGTTCATTCATAAGAAGAGATTCTCAAATCGTATAACGTCATACGGAAAGCCCCTGAGTATAATTGAAGGTAATTATGTGCGAGAATTGTTACTTGTGCATATATTAAGTAATTTAAAATTTATCAAGCTGGAATTTTTATCTAAAATAAAATTAAGAACAGTAAAAATAAAGAAGGAGGTGTTTGACATTGTTTTTGAGATAGTAATAACATTTTAGCTACTGGTTCAAGGTATAGATATACTTCCTCAGAGAGCTTTCAAAGTGTTCATCAATTATCTTATTCTAGTATTTTCTTCGCTTACTTTATTTTGAAAATAGTTGGCTCAAAAATGACCATGTAATTCAATTGATGGCATGGGTGAAACAAAACTGGAAAGAGAAGCATTTTATCTGAAATGTACCTAAGGTTGGAAGTCCAGGAATAAGACCTGATCAGTTTGCAGTTGATTATCAGTATATTAGATTGCATCCTATGCCTCCTATATAACAACTTTTCCTGAATCTTGTATGACTTGAAATACTGTATATTGGTTTTAAGTAGGAAAATCTTTTTAAATTTAAATTGTTTCTTTTATGTATTTTTAATTATGGCTCATTTTTGTATGTCATATAGTTAATACATGATGTGGCGTTGTACTCTAAAATTTGATCTTTTGCATTTTAAGCTCTTATTTTTCGTTTGTGTTTAATTTGTTTAGAATTTAGAGTTAAGATTTTTATCAATTTATATTTTAGGTTTCATAACAATTTTAATAATCTATCTTTGTTTAGGATAGCCTTGGACCTATTACAATAACGCAGCTTAAGAATCTAGAGTCTGTTACAACATTAAATACATTATTTTCCATTTTTCTTGTTTTTCAAAATAAATAAATTAATAAGTAAGTAAATAAATAAATAATAACACTCATAAAAATCAAATTACACATCTTTGATTACCTTGAATTTTTGGCTTATTCTTCATATACTTTCGAATAATATATATATATATATATAAGAAATCTTTAAATCCAAAATCTTTTATGTTGCCTGGTAAAATAAATATTTTATATTAAGGA
>BMAW01113454.1:297787-315410 GCA_019974015.1 Nephila pilipes
ATATATATATATATATATATATATATATATATATATATATATATTCTCAAATTGAGAGAGAGTTCCCAGCCAAGTGTGTAGATTCTCTCAGTTTGTTAATGAACCACGTTATTCAGATATCTATTATGTTTTCAGTTCAACTAGCTAAAACTTCTACGCCACAATATATACACTTAGAAGTCGTATAAAAGAAATAAATTTGCTTATTTACTCTCAAGGTGCACGTCCTGCATCTTTGATTTCATTACGAGACTAAATTTTAATTTGACTACTTATTACTTATATTTTGAAAGTAATTACATTTTTAGATATATATGTTGAAAATATCATGAAACAAGTAAAAAGATTTATGCGTGTATTCAAGCAATTGCATTCAAAGGAAATATTAAAATGTTCATATATTCCTAATATAAAATATTCTATTTTGCAAGAGCTTGTAAAAAGATTTTTGAATTTAAAAATTTCTTTTATATATATGTATATACAGAGAAAGGGAAAGATTAATTATAATTCCAAAAAGAAAGTATATAAGAAAATAAACCAAAAAAAATTCAGAGTAATCAAAAGATGTGTAATTTGATTTTTTTTATAATTGTTATTATTTATTTATTTACTTACTTATTAATTTATTTATTTTTGAAAAAACAGAAAAATGGAAAATAATGTATTTAATGTTGTAACAGACTCTAGATTCTTAAGCTGCGTTATTGTAATAGGTCAAACTATCCCTAAACAAAATAGATTATTAAAATTGTTATGAAACCTAAAATATAAATTGATAAAAAAATCTTAACTCTAAATTCCTAAACAATAAATTAAACACAAACGAAAAAAATATAAGAAACTTAAAAAATGCAAAAAAGATCAAATTTTGAAGTACAACGCCACATCATGTGTATTAACTATATACATGACATACAAAAAAAATGAGCCATAATTAAAAAAAAAAAATACATAAAAGAAACAATTTAAATTTAAAAAAAAAAAGATTTTCCTACTTAAAAAACCCAATATACGGTATTTCAAGTCATACAAAGATTCGGAAAAAGTTGTTATATAGGGAGAGCATAGAGATGCAATCTAATATACTGATAATCAACTGCAAAAAACTGATCAGGTCTTATTCCTGGACTTCCAACATAGGTACATTTCAGATAAAAATACTTCTCTTTCCAGTTTTGTTTCACCCATGCCGTCATCAATTAGATACATGGTCATTTTTGAGCAACTATTTTCAAGTAAGTAAGCGAAGAAAAATACTAGAACCAAGATAATTGATGAACACTTTGAAAGCTCTCTGAGAAGTATATCTATACCCATAGAACCGGTAACTAAAATATTATTACTATCTCAAAAACAATGTCAAATACCTCACTAACTTTATTTTACTGTTCTTGTATTTTATTTTTAGATAAAAAAAATTCCAGCTTGATAAATTTTAAATTACTTAATATATACACAAGTAACAATTCTCGCACATAATTACCTTCAATTATACTCGGGGGGCTTTCGTATGACGTTATACGATTTGAGAATCTCTTCTTATGAATGAACCGTGACTTGTGTAATTTAGAACAGATATAGGTAAGTGTAGATTATCGGGTAGCATGAATAAACTAGGTAAAGTTAATGGTAGAAGAGTAATGAGAAAGAGATCAGGGAAGTTTAAGCTACTACGAGTTTAGTCCTGCGCGTACGCTGAGAATGAAAAAGATGTTGGATTATTTCCGGGTTCGGATCGGCCTCTGAAACAAATTGGATTAATATTCATTTTTGATTATCATTTGTAGTGAACGTGTGATATTTGTAGAGGGTTTGTTCCACTGACGTCATTCTTGTTTTGATTACGGATTACTCTAAAAGGAAGAATAAATAATTTGATATTCAAAATACATGCCTGTATAAGGTATATTAAGTTGCAATGGAACGAATAATTGATAGATGAGAAACCAGGGTGTCATAAATTACACAGTTTATATTTTTTTAAGTTCATCAATTATCTTTGGTGTATTTTATATGTCATCTAAAACTCGCCTTTTTCATAAGTGGCCCCAAAAAATTAAAAGATAAATTTCTTTCCTATAAACAGTAATGTTAACGTTAAGTAAGCTTAATGTTGCCGTGGTCATTTGACTTTGGTTTAAAATAACAAGGATGATTTTAAAGCTCGTTGAACGGCTTTAATGGATCATTAATTAAAACCAGGCAGCTGAATTGAAAATAGTGATTAGCATATTGACTAACATATTACGAAATATATAACGAATTCTGTTTGAGGTTTAATATTAGTTTTTACTCTAGTTCCTGTGATGCATACTCAACTCATTTAAAATGCACCGTAAAGGTTGCATCTGTCGTTTATAGACCGCGGTGGCTTAGTGGTCATGGTCGAGAATTAGCATTGTTTTCATCGAGATGATGGTTCGAGTCCTGGTATCATTAAAGACCTGCTGTGTAGCGGGACTGATACACGTTTCATCTGTAGAGGCTCCAAATATTCCAGTGATGTGGTGTGGAAGTTTAGAGAAAAGGAACCAGCTCCTTTCAAAATAAAGATACTTGTTGTTTCTACGTGGAACGTTAATAAACAATCAATGAATCCATCATCTATAACTCTACCTTCTGACAATAGCTAGCTCCAGAAATAGCTGCCATGTGGTTAACATTAATCGTGAATCTATTTTAAGAATATCTGTTTAGAGATATTCCTTGATAAATCTTCTTGAGCAAGGTATTAGTCTTTATATTTTTGTAGTGCAGTCAAATTCCAGACCACCGAAGAGCATATAGTCCATTAGTAAATATTTATGTGGTTTGTTTACTTTGTCTTATCAATGTTTCCTGAAGTATCATACAGGAAATTTATTTACAAGGACCATTCTCAAAATACAGAATAGTGACTCGTTTCATTTTGAATGGAGATGCCAAACTTTAATCTGATTCCGTTCCTGATAAAAGTATAGACAGATAGTATACTGTGTGGTAGTCTGCTATGGCTGTTGTGTATTTAAGACGTTAAACAATACTTTAATTCAAAAGAAATTTATATTTTGGTCTTTTTTGGTCAAAGGAAATTTATCCAAAATCAACATAATAGATTTCTCTTAACATAATGGATATTTAATAATAGATAATAATAGGTAACATAATAGATATTTCTTTTTACATGTAAATTAGGATAAAGTACGAATTGATGGAATAAAATACACTTATATTTCAATATCAGATTCGTTTCAACTCAAAAAAAACTGTAAAAAATTTTTAATTAAAAAAGTAAACAATTATACGTCTGTGTAATTTTTATGAAATTTTTTATTCGTTATCTGGTTACTATTAAAGGAAATTGGATAATTGGATTTCTTTTATTCTGAGAGTATGTAACTATTCATTAACATCGGATAACCTTGTAAGGTAACTAAAATTAGTTATAACCACATTCACCTCTTATATTTCAAGTTAATAATTAATTAACAGTAAGTTTCGATTTTTTTTTCACACGATTTACTCTGATAAATAGCATTTTGCGTCGCTTTTAAATCTCGGCAAGTTCGTCAGCTATTTCAATGTCTGTGCAATTTAGAAGTACATAAAGAGAGAAAAATTTCATTTCAGCTCTCATTGTTTTAGTAAATAAATTATTCTCGATGGTAAATCCCTAGTGCAGAACACAAGACTTCCATAAATCCACGTTGTGAAATTTTTTAGACAATTGTGAAGAGGAAGCTGACAATTAGATGACTTTCTTTCTTTTTTTTTTTTTTTTTTTATTCTCTGAAACTTGCTACCTATTCACGCCCATTTCAAACATCCGCTGCCTTTTGTCAACAAGACGCGTCGAAAGCTTGAAAAATAGCTTTGGTTCAAAGTCAGTAAGTAAGGGTTTAAGGTACAAGTGCAAAGCATTGCAACATCTTGGGAAGGGGGAGGGGAGGAGCTAGTTGACGTGCCAAACAATGATTTATTAAGAATTAAAGTTCTTCACCACGGACTCATTTATCGTTCTGTTATGAATAAAACGGAAATAAGCCCCACAGGCATGAAGAAACGAATTTGTTACGCTACACTGACATGCAACAAATAAGATTCTTATGTTAAGTTTTTCTTTTAATTTGTGCACTTTTTGAAATATTCTCTCGCATGTCTTCCATTTTAAAAGAACATCCGCTAGTCATTTTGCTTCTTACTGATACCTTTGTCCAATCGCATACAATATCCAATTTATCAACAAAACGCCGTTGATGAAGAATGTGCAAGTAAGGTGTAAAGCGAAATTTCATTTCAATTTTCTTACAAAGGTTGAAAAATTTTCCTACAACTCTTTTAATTGATAGTAATTTTAATAGTCATGACGTCTATGGGCTCATATTGTATCCGTAAAGACTTCAAGGTCCTCACATTTAGTAAAGAAGCAATTAAAATTTCGATAATGAGTTAATTAGTTTTAACATGGCTAACTACTTAATTCTATTCCAAATAATAGAATTATTAATTATGTGATAACCTTTCAAATTTTCAAGGCTTTACTATATATACTAAGGATAACTATCTTAATTTCCATATAAATTGAGGAGTGTCCTTTTTGAGTATTTGAATATTAATTAAATGCAATGTGTGGAAAAGAAAGAACAGAAGGAAAAAAAGTTTTGCAAATAATAATAGTTTTATGATTTTCTAACAATTTATTCAACTGCAGGGGAAGAATATCTTGCGAAAGTTTGCCTTTTATAATTGTACGTGAAAGACATCAAAAAATAAAGCATAAAATCATTTCCTCAGGAGTAAAATGCGTACCAGTTGAAAATCATTAAGCAACCTTTTTATTAATAACCAGCTGGAGTAACCGTTCTTTGCTTGGGTGAATATTTAAAATAAAACTCGTAAAAAATTTTATAAAAATATTTTTGCATAATTTTAATGAGGATTAAAAAATGAATAAAAGTAACGGTTCCCAAAGAAATCTATGAAGAATAATAAATAGTCACAAACACAGACAATGACGTAATATACGCTAGAACTATACTTAGCGGAGTTGAATTCTTAAGACTGAGTGGATATGAAAAAAGAAAAATTCGTTTATTGTTTGTGCAGTAAAACAATTGTATAACATTCCCAATTAATATTTTTACCTCAGTCAATTATAAAAGAGGGTCAAATGTTCATTCTATATTCTGTATGAGTACCATGTCATTTGGATCAATAGATTTCCAAATGAAATGGCTAAATATTTTCAAAAAATAATGACACTTTTTAACGCTATATTCAAAATAATATGCCAAAACTCGGCTAATTAGTTTACACATCCAAAACTAATTTATCCTTTTAAAAAAGCTCGGATTTCTCAATTGGCTTAAGAATTGTGATCTTGCGATTTTTCGTTCAAACTCTAGGCAGCAAAGTATAATATACTTTGCTCACTAAAATATCGCTTCAACTTCCTTATTTAGAAAAAAAAAAATTTAAAAACACGAAAAAAATTACTAAAAATAAAAATAATTTCAAGAATATAAATTAACAAAGAATAATTAAGAGTAAATAGAAATTAGTAAAAAAAACAAATAGAAGCAAAAGGGACGAAAAGTTAGGTCGTGATTTGAATCCAGGTGTGGCAGTTACTGCGCTTGTGTTTTAGCCACTCCACTGCACATGGCATTTAGCGCAGAAACGAAAAAGCTCAAAAAACGTTAACTACGTTGCATAAGAACTTATATTTCAAAGGCATTTGATTTTGGGTTTTGAAGAATAAGTAAAGATGTTTTTTTTTTTTTTAGTAGGAGAAATTATTAATATCATAGATTCTGTTATAAAATTTTGGAGCGTTTTGTTAAGAGAAAATATTTTTCATTAAAAGGATCTTCAATTGCTCGTCGAAAATTTTCATTAAATAATTTATTCGGAAAATAAACATAATTCTACTATAAAGAACACTCAAATGTATAAAATTAACAATATCCAAAAAGTTGCATTCTGCTTCAAAGAATAAATAAATGAATAAAAGTAATGATTTTCAAAAAACTCCGCGAATAAAATCAGAAGCAACGAAAGATCGTGACATCATGTGACATAATATGCACCAGAATTATGCACAGTGAAGATAAAATCTATTTCATTGGTTACTTTGACATTAATTTAAAAACTCTATAGTGATTATGAAAAAAAAAAATTTCAGGTTGCAAGTAATCTCAACACCTATAGATTCATTGTACCAAATTTTGTGTTTCTCAGTCATTCATTTTTGAGCTATTACATGGACACACAAACACTTCCTTTTATTAATATAGATTTTAACAACTTGTTAGAGAGTTAATTATTTACTGGTTGGGATTCTAAGCCCTCGTCAGTACCTAATATGTAGTCAAAAAACATCATTAATTAAAAACATTACAAATCTTGCAGTTTAAATCTTGATAAAAATTTGAGATTCCTAAAGCATTATATTCAAAAAATAAAGACACATACAACATATATATTATTTTTAAAATATAGAATATGTTCTTACAATCACACTTTCATATTAGAAGATAAAATAAAATTAAAATCAGTACTATTACGGTGATTTACTTAAAAGCACATATTTGTTAATAGTAATAAAAGCAATTTCCGTTTCAAATATTTAAAAAATCCCCGTTTCTTAAACTATAGTTGGCTTAAAATCTGTAACTGGTGACGATCACATGTTTATTACAATTGGGAACATGATTAGTAACATCAACTCATAATTTTTGCAAAAATCATGCAAAAATGATATTTTTTTTCTCGCCATATGTGTTAAATCTATGATCAGTTGTTTATTGTAAATACCATTCTGTCATAATAATAGTTTTCGTATTCGATTTAGCTTTCGTTTTCCCACTTTTATTCAGACTGATTATCCTTTTTTTTTTATTTTCCTTAATTAAGTAATACATTTTAACAAAATAAGTAATATATATATATATTTAATTACTTATCCGTATTTATACTATATTATATTATACAGTATTGTACAATATAACGACAAGTTGATAGATTGATAGAATGAATGGAATTATTAAGAGTTTAGTTTGAAATGACTTCTAGTTAGAGAGTAATACGAGTTCAATCTGTGATAAATAAGAAGTGTAAAAATCAGAACGAGTGATTTGGAAAACTAATGTTTTATTATTTGAGTATAAAATAGGATTAAATGAGTTAAAAGGAATTCGAGAAAGAGCGACTTTTATAATTTTTGATAGATAATAAAGAATTTACCCTGTTCTTGAATGTCTTAAATTGAGTTTTGATCATTTAATTAGACGTTAATATTGTTGTAGAGTTAAATAATGAAGGAAATACGTCACATTGCCATTACAGGTGACAATAAGTTGGTTCGGTCGACCCTTGTTAGTAGATCTGCACTTTTAATTCATGTTAGAGACTTGATTTTATTAAATACAATTACATGGAATAATGCGGGTTAGTGATCCGTAGAATTTGATTTGGTGTTTTATGTACATGCTCAAAATACTTCATCAATTCTGATATCATTCTCTTATAGTATTCTTTGAGTTATATATTGCAATTAATCAATGTATAGCTCAGATATATCGAAGTAAATCGAACTAAATTTGTATCGGTATTGAAGAGATATCATTTATTCATTTAAATAATAAAAATTCAACCAGTGTTACTATGTAGTTGTTCAGTTTAATTTGATTTTATTATGTGTATAATGACAATTGAGATATCCGGATGATAAATATCATAATTATTTCTCATAATAAGAATTTCCATAGCTTGGTGCTGATTATTTTCTAGATGACCCCTATTCGCAGTTTGGGATTCGTTTTCAATTTAAAACCATCGTACAGCATGCTTTGCAAATTAAAACAAGTCTTCTATATCTAAAATATAAATATTTGAGCCTAAAATCTTCACATTGTATGATACGGAAATTAAAACAATAAGATTGTAGCTCGAATAATTTTGATCTCTTGATTATTTTGTGAAAAGAACAAGGTCAATATTCAATAGACCATTGTAGAGTTTTATAAAGATGTTAATTCAAACAAATAAAACCCTATAAATTAATGTTAAAATGTAGCTGAATTAGAAAGAAAACTAGACATTAGTTTGGTTTTTTTAAGCTTGTTGATGTGTTTACCCACTAAAGGTTAGAAGTTTCTCATGAAACATTAAAGAGCCACAAAATGGCTCTGTAGATCTGATAATTCCTAAAAGTTGGCAGATGGAGATTAGTAATCACTCCTAAGAACGATTTGAAATATTGTAAGTCAGTTTTTGAAATCCTTAAATTATAAGATGTCAAACTAACTTTTAACAAGGTATATTTAATAGAATGTGGAATAATTGTGTTATGGCATTAATCCTTCCTATCCAGGATGTAGTTTTATGAAATATTAGCATAAGATTTTGTTTGAAAAGAGATTAGAATGTCAGTTTTTTGACGTTGTTAAAAATTTCAGAATCAAAATTTGGGTCGAAAACAGAGTATTTATATGCAGTGACTAACATTTGGAAAGCTGGGTATGATATAAAAATTAAAAGTAAAGAAATTGAAGATGCTATTAAAATATTTTAAAAAATCAAATAATCATTATTTTGGTAAAAATAATTAAATAAGATAATTATGCGTAAATAAAATGCAACGTATATATTATTATATGCAATTTCTTTTTTATAATGAAACAATGTTCACTCTGTTGCGATGGCCTTTTATTATTCAACTCTAAGGACTTCTTAAAGTCTAATTAGTCATTAAAATTACTAGTTCAATTTGAAGATATGTCACAAAAAGAAAAGCACAGTTTATTATGTACTTGCACAAAATATGTAATATCTCTTTCGCTGGAATTCCTCTTAACTCCTTATAATCTCAGTTTTTCACGAAATAATAAAGTCTTAGCTTAACAGCTCACTCGTATTGATTGAGACACTTCTTGATCATAGTAGACTCGACTCCTATTATTTTAATCCGGAGTCACTTTCAACCAATTTCATTATCGACTATTAATTACAATAATACGCTTCAATTTACAAATATCTATCAGCTTGTCGTTATCATCTGCCTCCCTCCTCTTTCCTTTACATCCTATTTCTCTTATATATCATTATCCCTAATTAAATACACTACACATCTCATCTTACTCTAATTTACCTAATCACGTTTCATTTGATATGCAAGGTGCTGAAATTTTATGCAATTCAAGTTATAAAAAGTCCCGAAACCAGTGAAGAGAAAAACGCCCATCATCTAACGTCATAACTTTAAGAAATGCTACAAAAAAATAATTGCTGTACATAAAATTTAAAAAGTTATAAATTAAACACTTTCAAAATTTGAATACATTAAACTTACTAATTTATTTCACTAACAAAGTAAAATTTAAAAAATGTTAGTGAAAAGAACGAGAAAAATCTTATCTACCTGTAGAGAAGTATGAATTCGATTTTTTTTACTTTGATAAAATGTTAGGCAAATTTACAAATAAGAGCAGATATTTATGACTTAATAATAGTTTATGCAGGTTTCTTTTATTCTATATCGTTAAATTTAATAGTTAGATTAGTTTTGTGATCATTATTTAACAACAATAACTTTACCCTGATTATCATATGATATAAATAACGATTGAAATTAAAACAGATTTAAGAATTTTACAAAATTATCTTTCTGCCAAATTTATTTTAAAACATGTATAAATAGAATTAAATTCTTTTATTTATAACATAAAATCAATAACAATATTACTTTATATTTATAGACTCTCTCGATTGGTTATTTTCATTAATTTTCTCTATAATTTACATTTATCTCACTCATACATAATAATTGCAATTTAAAAATATATTAAGTCTTTCATACATTAATGATACACCTCTATCTTTACTTTTATAAGAATTAATTTTAGAAGCTACATTTTTGAATTTGATTGTTTATTAATATCGCCCTGAGAAACGAAACGATAGCTATTGGTGACGGACTCGTAATTTAGAAACTTGGTCTTGAGAGGATATTTGAGCTCTCATCTCCCTCTCCAAACCTCCACACCACTTCATAGGATACGTTGAAACTGGAACAGGTGTAATGTGAGTCCGCTCAGCTACACGGTGGGTCTTTAGTGGCATCAGGGTTCGAACCCATGACGCGACAAAGCAACACCGGCTTCGAGTAGGAGACAATGACCACTAGATTCCCGCATCCACAGTTGCAATCAAATACACTAATGAAAAAATACTGGCTTGCATTATAGTAATGACAATTAAAATCACCAGTCTGTAGATTTTTCAATATTGTTCTGTTGTACAGTGTTATTTTTTTTATCATGAAATAAGGAAACTCAGATTTTAAAACAAAAATAACAAAAGCAGTAAATCAAAACTTAATGAAATTCGAAATGTATCTTACTTTATCATTCCGCTTTTTTCATTTCAGACCAAGAATTTCTCTAACAACACACTTAAAAACCATTAAAACAGTTATTAATAATTTTAGTAACGGTACTCTTGATAAGCATTATAGGTTTGTTAATATAAATATTTTATTTCAGTTTCCTCTTCTTTTTCTATTCCATTATATATTAAAAAACTAAGTGACATTTAAATTTTAGGTAGACTTATTCTAAAAAAATCCAGGGTATATATAAATTTGCTTATAATTTTGAGTTTGATTCTTTATTTAAGAGTGCTCGTATCTGTCAAACACTGGCGAATTTTTAGAAGCTAAACAAAAATAAAACTAAGTTTGGGTTTCACGTAAGATTATATATATAGATTACTACTTTCTATTGCATACCTGCATTGTGATTGTTTACTAACGACGCACTGAGAAATACCAAGAGAACTATTGGCGACAGACCTTGTAATTTTGAACCTCGGTCGAGTGACGAGGATGACACGTGAGCTGGCTACTCCTCTCCAAAGTTTCCCCCCACACCAACAGGAGAACTTGAAACCTCGATCAGATTTAACGTGAATCAGACTTGCTACGTTTCACAATAACCTAGAGGTCATGCTCGCGGTCTTGCGACCGGCGTTGTTTTCCTCGAATCGTGGGCTCAAGTCTTGATGCCACTAAAGACTTGTCGTGAAGCGAGGCTGATGCACGTTAAATCTGGTTGCAAGTCTTTCCCTTGGCTTTGTGTGGATGTTAGGGGAGGGTGCTATCAGTTCAGGTGTCGTCCTCGTCACTTGACCGAGGTTCAAAATTATGATGTCCGTCGCGAATGACCCTCGTGTTGCCTTCTCAATGCGGTGTTAATAAAACAATCCCTCAATGTCTCATACGTCCTCGCTACACGGCGGATTGTTAGTGGCATCAGGGTTCGAACCCGCGACTCACCGAAATCAACGCCGGCCATGAGCCTACGACTGTGACTACAAGGCTGTTGTATTTTACTACTGTGTATCTGTACAATCAAGATAATTAAAAATTTAATAAAAATACTTTCTTATTTTTCGTGAAGTGCTGAATTTTTCATAGATTTATTTATATGAATGAAACAGAAAAGAATATTCACTTTTTTATAAAATTAAAACGATTCATAATTCTTCCTATATTAAATTTTAAGCTGTTGAAATGTTAAAAATTTACTACATTCTAGAGCTCAATTTTTTTAAATCATATTTATTGACTATTGTTGAGTAAAACAAAAGGTTTTTAGTCCATTTTAATAATATTTTAAGGCATCCATTGTATAAGCATTATTTTAAAATCAAAATAAATTGGTCTGCTGAAAAGTTTCTTATAAAGAACTGACAAATACCTGCTTATTTTTATTTTTAAATTATGATTTTGTTTCTAGTCGAGCCGAATCGCTAGTCCATTGAAATAGATTTTAATATATTTTTGACCTACAAACTCAGTGCTAAAATGTGTCAACCACTTAGGCTCTCAAATAACACGTCATTATTCATTGATTACTCTACTGTTTGAGAAATGTTTGCTTTTTAGAAGTTCTAAAAACAAAATAATGAGGGAAATTGAATCAAATATATTCATGAGCTATTTGTAAATTTTTGTGTTGTGGATAATTTAGAAAATCTATTGCATGGTGTTATTTATAATGTTGTAACGAAATTCTATGAAAAATTCATCAAGCTATTTAAATCACAACTGTTGTATATATATATTTTTTTATTTCATAAATACATTTAAGCTTTCATAGGTCACATATTGTTTGTCACATTGTTTTCTCTTATAATCAAGCATACAATCAAACTTCCAAAATCTCATAATACAAAATATTTTTTGCATGGCAAAAAATATTGGTATTAATCAGATAGGAAGTTTGAAGATAGGAAAAATGTATATTGACGTCCCACTGAAAAGCAAAACCAGAGCTATCAAATGCCCAAGAGACCGAGCTCACTCAAAAGGCTTAGAGTTACAAACCGGCCTCCAGAGAGATAATCATCCCCACACATAATTTGCGAAAATTTTTAAAAAAATAAACAATAAAGGGTTGGATATAACAGTACATGTTGGAACAGAGAACATAATGCATTATATAATTTGAAAGTAAATAGTAGCTTACAATGTGTTTACAGGACAGAAAATAAAATTAGCAGAAATAGAAAAAATTAACAGTACTATTTTTCTCGCAGATATAAGGCGTACTCGTATACAGACGGCGTATAATTGGCTAAATTACACAACATTAAAAGCTTCAACAAACTAGTGAATTAAAAATGAAGTATCAAATTAAAAATACATATACATATATACAATGTATACAATTTTAGCCACACAAAAAAAGAAAATTGAAATATTTAGAAATTTACTTGAAAATTGAAACAATTATGAAATTCGTTGGATAATTTTACGAGCCGTAAGAATGTAGGATTTAAGCTTGAAATGCAAATTAAAACTTTCACACATGGATATTAGTCAAATAGGTTTTCCTTCAACAACAGGACATTTTAAATGAAAACCTGTGGTCAAAGGGCATGAGAAAACGTAGTGATCAGCATCTCCAACAGAGCCACTGAAACATAAATTAGTATTTTTCAAATTAAAACGATTTAAAAAATAAACGAAGGAACCCTGACCAGTTGAAAAACATTTTATAAAGCGGAATTGGACTAAAAATTCAAATTTAGTCTTACAATACAGGAACGATCACAAATACAGGTATTACTATATTGACCACTAGAACTCCTTTTCAGAAAGAAATTTATTATTTAAAACTTTAACTATATGAGACAGAAGGAAAGGAACATTCATTCTCTCACCATCAGTAACAGAGAGTTTTACAAATGAATCTGCAGTTTCATTGTAAAGATCTCCGACGTGAGCCCGATCTATGTAAGTTGTAAAAATCAGATTTATTTCTGGTGTTCTGCAGTAGCAATATTGATTATAAGCTGTTGGTATAGATAGAAACTTTGAAATTATGAGAGACGACTCTGAATACGGCAAACCCGATTACCGAAAGCTGGGCTATAAGAATTCAGATGCTAAAAAAAAATTCAGTTTAAACATGCAGACCATATTTAAGATACCTCAGTGGAAGACATATTCGGTGAATACAGGTTCAGAGCCAATCCTTTATCCGTCGGTATACATCTCCCACTTGGAGGGTTCAGAAGTTTTGCTCAGGAAAAGAATTTGTTTTTCAGCACGAATAGTACTGAGTGAAATATTTGAGAATGGAATAAGATATTATTAATTAGGAGAAAAAGGTTTGAATTATGCAGCTTCCAAATTCGATATTTAAAAAATGAAATTTTAGGGTAAGTCGAATAGGCAAACCCCGGCAATTTCCTAAAAAGCAGCAGTTGGAGATGTCCTATAGACCTTGGTAGTTTTTAAAAGATAAATTCTCTGAATGGAATTTAACATGGTATTTTGAGTGGAAATTAGAGCACTATACCAGACCCCACACCATAAACTATTATGGTTCAATAACAGATAAGTACCATAATTTATAGTTTTCGAAGTTCAAATTACTCCCCGAAGGAAACCTTATTAAAATGTAATGAGAGATTATAAAATTTTTTTTACAAATATTTAATGTGGGGATTCCAATAAATCATGATTCCTAAATATTTATACAGTTTATAAATTTTATTGTAAGAATTGTTCAGTTTGAAATTGGATTTCGACTGAAGACGCTTCTACCGCGAACTCCACTGTTATGGATTGATGGACATCTTAACACAACCAATACGATTTTCTCAGTCGAGATCTCCAACGTTAGACGCGCCAAATGCTCAGCAATAAGATCAAATAAAATATTGGAATTTTGCTTTAGATTTCATCTGGAATTTCTGGTGGAAGTAACCGCCAGATCATAAGCAAAAGCTTGAACTAAAAAGTTTTCAATGTTAATATCCAAAACAGAATTAAAATATATATTCCACTCGGTCAATACCGAATCCTGTGGACAGCTTTGAGTTGTTAGAAGCTTTATCATAAAATTAGTATTAGAAAAATATGTCGATTTATTAAGTGAGAATAAATACACTTTTGAAAACAGCTTGGAAGATGAAGATTTCTAAAAATTTCAAATAGAATAGATCAATCTATTTTGTCCAACGATGCCTTGATATCAATAAAAGTAACAGCAACATGTTCTGTAGATCTGTTGTGAACCGAAACGATAATTGTGTTATCACAGCCAAAATGTTCTTTAAATCCAAATTGAAGTGGATGAAGAATATTGTTTTGATGAACCCAAAATTATAATCTATTCACAAAAACACGCTCAACAATTTTCCTTAAGGATGGTAACAAAGAAATTGATCTATACGATTTAACAGATGGAGGGTTCTTACCAGGTTTAAGGAGAAGTTTTAATTTAGCACCTTTTAAATTATTTGGGAATTAGGAAAATTTCATACATAAATTCATAAATTTTGCAAAATGGCTAGGAAAGTTAGAAAAAAAAATATGTTTTGGAATTCCAGTCTGAAAAGTCAAGGTCGGGAGCCTTCTTTCCACTGAGATTTTTCAAGACTAAAGGTACCTCTTCGGTGAAAAACCCCGAGTAGACGTAGATTCTTCAAAATACAAATCAAAAGTTTCATTAAACTTTGGGAAAAGAGAAATTCATATTTCTGTTCTGCAGAGTTATCAAATAAACGGGGAATTAGGACTTCAAGGATCCGAGAGTTCAAAGACTTCTCAAGTGCAACCCTGAGCTTCAGGCCAAAGTTTTTTTATTATTGGTAGTACAGAAATGCTCCCATGCTTTGTGTTTAGCCGTAAGAATTTCACTTTCATATCAAAATCTTTTTTATATTGTAATTGTACCTTATCAGTTTATCCATGTGGAAATTACTTTCAACTAAATATATTATTTTCCTTTTAAGAGTCTTTAATCTATTTCTGAAAATTTTTAAAGTGTCATTCCACAAGGAGAAAACTAGTGTAGCAAGAACCCTTCGCTTATGAAAAGATTTGAAAGCGAACGACCGGACGGTTGAAATTAATGAAATAGCAAAATCTTTCAGCTGATCAGAATTCCAAACTATTCAACTGTTTGAAAAAGTTTGGGGTGGGAATTTTGAAGATTTATCAGACATTTATTGATTCCATATTTATTTTCTAAATAAAATTCGGAAGTATTTAAATCACGTCGCAGATGCACACCCAAAACCCGGTGATAGCTCAGAGATTCACGGTCAAAAATCCCTTTCCATCTAATAAACAAAGAATGAATTAGACATCAAAGAAATACCTGAGTTGGCTTTATCTGAATGAGACACAAAAGGGGCTATCGATGACTGACCTCGTAATTTTAGACCTCGGTCAAAAGATGAAGACGACATCTGAGCTGGCACCTCCCTCTCCAAACTTTCACATCACACCATCGAGAGGATATGGGATTTCAACCCATTTTAACGTGCATCAGCAGATTTTAAGGGGCATCAGAGCTGAAACCCCCGAATCAACACGAATTAGTGAAAACAAAGCCAGCTGCGAGTCCGCAACGATGGCCATTAGGCTACCGAAGCCAGAAGGAAGTTTGAAACAAACGTACATTTAATTGAAACATAGACTGCGTACTCATTAACTACATAAACTGAAGTATGCTAAACAGATCGAATCGATTCGCTTGACAGCAAATTATATATATATATATATATATATATATATATATACAGAGAGAGAGAGAAAGACATAATTTCAAAAATATCTTTTTAGCCACCCACCTATTGTTTTAGTTGGATCACTTTTGGCGTTTCAGCTCACTTTTCAATTTTTTATCGTTTGTTTCAAATTTAATTACATTTAACTTAAATATATGCAATTTAATAATTTATTATTTCCTATAACTTTAATATCAGAAAAGTTTATAATTGTCGATTTCTTGATGTTTCATCGTTTTTCTTTAATTCTTATACTTAATTGAGTAATTTAATAATAATTATAAGAAACGCACACCTTGAGTGTTTAAATGTGTCCTTTGCAAGACTTTGCATAGCACTTTTAATTCACCTATTTTAACTATGCACTTTTTTTTTTTCATTTTAATTTAAGAAAAAATTAGTTTAAGAAGTATTGAAGCTTTAATTTGAAATCCATAAGGAAACAAACATCGTATGAATTGGCTAATTGTTTTAATATTATTCAGTAAAGTGAAAACTGATCTTAACGTTACAATAGCTCCAATTACATTTGTACTTGAGCAAAGCATAAAGCAACAGGCTCTTATGAAAAGTAAATTTTTAACGCTGGCTCATAAACAAGGCAAAATAAATCACGAGTCACTTAAAATATCCCTTCAATCAAAACAAAATTCCCCTTAAAATTTTGAGATTGGTAGATCAAAAATAATTGTGGTTATTTTGCACTATATTAAGTGACCCTTCTCAAATATTTTTGTTGACGGATTTTAAAACAATTTGCTATTATTACGGAATACAAGTTTGCTTATCGATAACGGCATTATAATCTTTTTAAAAAATGTGCGAGAAAGTTTAGATATCAGTTTTTACTCATCGGAAAAGATCTTGAGAAATATTTTTCATTCATACCTTTATCTATTCGCCATTTCCTTCCTGCTCACGAGTTCCCGAATAAATATATACTCCATTTTTTTCATGCGTTGTTTTCTACAGACATTTCCGCAACGCTCTAAAAATGTAAATGAAAAAATGAACAAAATCATTTTAGAGAAAGTTATAAACTGGTTTTGTGAAGAAAAGTGATGTGTGTGTGAACTTGGTAATTTTTTTGAATATTTAATGCCGAATCTATTTTATATGGCGCTTCTTGTTTTTGTCATTGAACTTCACTTTTCTTAACCTTTATTACTTATTTAAGGAAAATATTTTAAGCTTTAATCTAAAAAAACTTATAGTTATTTCTAATATTAAGATTACTATTTGTTGTAAGAGCTTGCTAAACTTAGGTGTTTCGATATGTCAAGGTGACCTGAATAAATACAAGCGAGTTAATTATATTCAATATACAAGTTTAAATATATTCAATATTTATTAAATTGGTAAAACAAATTTTTCATAAATTTAGAGAACGTTGATTTATTTTGATGTTGATATTGCGTGTTAGATTTCAAATTTAAAAAAATAATAATAAAGGACAATTTATTATTACTACGCTAATAAAATCGTATTACTCATGTAATAAATTTATAATTTAATAAATAAGTATTACTCAGGTAATAAATTTATAATTTAA
>BMAW01113454.1:315420-339971 GCA_019974015.1 Nephila pilipes
ATAATTTAATAAATAAGTATTACTCAGGTAATAAATTTATAATTTAAATATTAATACTATTCAAGTAATAGAGCCATATTTAAGTATTAATTATACTCAAACATTTTACATGTGTGTACCTTATATTTAACCTTATTTTATTACTATCATATACGAACCGTATCTATCTTCATATGTATTTATGGAATAATTTATAAAGATCTTCATTTGTGAGATTATAACGGAAAAGCGTCTTGTTGTATTCGATTTATTGTAGTAATCTAAAAATAAAGTTATTTTATAAATTAAAAATTCTGAGATACACAAATAACCCTAAGAAGCAGAAATTGTTAAAATAGAAATTAATTTGTCCGTTTCTTCAGCTCTGCAAAAAAGGATAAGATCTAAAAAAAAAAAAATTTAAAAAATAAAAAAGAGAAAGAAACTCAACGTCTCGGATCAGTGGTAATAGAAACACGAATTCCAACCCAATTATTACCATTCATTCAAATAACTACTACCTGACTTCTCCTCTCATCGCGTTCTTAAAAGTAGTTGCATGGTCTTGTTTTTAATTTTTTCCTTCATTTCAAAGGAGTACCGGATGGTAGCGGTTAAGTTGTTTGAACCTTGCTAGAACGGCCATAGTTCAAAAACCGAACATCCTCAAACGTGTTAATGGTTTCTTAGATTTCGTACCAGCAATGGTCGTTAAATCTTTCATTCAATATGATATAGTACTGTAATTTTCACACAAAAGTAAAATTTCACGTTAGAAAGAATGAGGAACGGTTATCGAATGTCTTTATAATTAATTGCCTCCATGTCAATATTGAGAATAAAGAAGAAATGTAAATATTTTGCGTTGTAAGAAGGTGAGTACTCATTTTATTAATACAGTGCTATTTATTCCTTTTTTTTTCACAGTTTACGTAGAATGAATAATAGTGTTTTAATGTAATGTTTATATTGCAAATTTCTAATATAAATGCGTAAAAAATTTATGAAATGCGATGAAAATCAAAATGTACGAATAAATAAACAGCTTAAGATTTAGCAAATTACACAATATTTTTTTCTTATTTACTTATCGGGAGAAAACTGTTACTAGAAAACAGCTTTAAAATTGTTTACTAGAATCTGCTAAGTTATATTACGAATTCATTTCCAAGTAATTTTCTTCAACATTCTTTAATTATTGTTTACATTCAAATGAAAAAAACGTTTATATATATATATATGTGTGTGTGTGTGTGTGTGTGAGAGAGAGAGAGAGAGAGAGAGAGTAAAGAGAGAGAGAGAAATAATAAATAAAAAAATTTCAATTTTCAAATAACAAGGCATAGATACTAATCACATTTCTCAATTTAACTCAAACTTTTATAGACGTGATAAAATTAAACAAAATATTAAATATATAGAAAAGAAATTTTTTTAATTTTTGGCATTTTAAAATTATTTAAATGTATCTTAAAACAGATTTATTTTGTGAAAAACCCTTATTAGATTATTATGATTATTATTTTTAAAATCAATTAAAGGATAGTAAAAAACTTTCAAAACAATTGACATATGCAACCAAGCGAAGGCATTAAATTTCTCTAAACTTATTTTTAAGTACAATATTCAAGTTTAAACAGACCTTACTTTTTTTTCTATTCACATTTCGATTATCGTTTTGAATTTTTAATCATGTACTTTAAATCGAATTCAATTAAAATCTGGATTATGAATAGTTTTTTGTCATTAGTAGTTGTTGAAAAAGATTCAATCGGAATTCGTTTCATTCAAATCTCTTAAAATTTGATTTTAATCTTAACATTCAAATTCTTGATGCAACAACCTATTGACCTAAATCTTAAATATTGAATTCATGTAGAAATTTCTTTTAAGTATTCTTACGTTATAAATCTAAAATTCACATTATTTCTCAATGTTTGAATTGTATGATTCTTAATATATACAATGAGTAAAATCAATGCAAGCTTTTTAAATTATAATATTGTTACATTTTTATCAGTAATTTTAAAAAAAGTATTTTAAAAATCAAGTTTTCTAACTTTATTTTAATTGAATAATAGAGTACAGGATGAATTAATTTTTTGTAATGAAATTTCAAAACACCAATGTAAATTAAAATTTACTTAAGGAGCTTAAAAACTGATTTATTGAATGGAGTCTTTTGAAATTTGAAACCTTTTGTAAGGCATTATGAAAGTTTGGATTCAAAAGGAAAGTCTAAAAATATATTTTAAAAAAGATATTAGATTTTCCACTCAGATTTTATTGAAAATATAGAAAATAAGTAGAACATGTCGAATAGAGGATCTATAATAAATTAAAATACTAATCTAGAAAGAAAGATTACGGTCAAAATTTATCTACCTTAAAAATATAAGCACAAAATGAGATATATATTAATTTTGAAGAAGTAATCAAATTTCACCACTTCGCGTAATTGATGTAAAAATTAAGACATAATTTGCAGAAATAATCACAACGCCAAATAGCAACACCCCTGGTTGGGCTTGGAAGTCAGGATTTTCATGTACTAGCTAAGGTGTCTTCCTTATTACTTGGACCCTGGTTTAAAATTATGAGATTCATCACCATCATCTATCGTCTTGCTTTTGGGATGATGTTAATGAACAATCATTCAATCAAAGCCAAAACATATTTCTAGCGTGAAAGAAGCAACTAAAAGATTTTAAAAAAAGGAAACATAACCTGTTTCTGAAAATTTGAATTCAATTAAATCCCTCTCAAAAGAAATTTTGACTCTTCAGCTCCTGTTGGTGATTATAATCCGAAACTACGATTTAGATGACCTATAGTTAACAGTTTATTTGAAGATATAAAAATGAAAAAGGGATCAAATCACAAAATCATCCTATAATAGAAATTTTTTAAGAAATGGTTTAATGCTCCCCCATTTACCGGCAATTTTGATTTCGTAGACGTAAAGTTAATTCTATGGAATTTCGACTACCGTTCTCAAATCTTTACTATTTTATCTATTTAAATGGAATAAAGTGCATTTGAAAGAACAAAAAATAAGGAAAGCATTTTCGGAAATACTTTTCCCCCCTCTGATTCTTAAAAAATATTTTCTTACCCTATTTTAATGATTCACTTGTGAGTTATCCTGTCTTTAAAAAATAGTTTAAAATATTTTTAAAAATTGGGGGGGGGGGGCAGGTTTTCCACAGAAGTTTATTATAAAAAAATAATAAATTATTTTTTACTCTTTCGGATGCACTTTATTGCATTCAAATAGTAAATATTTGAGGATGCTATCAGACATTCCATAAGATTAACATTAAGTTCACGAAATCTAAATGGTAGTTTTTGATTGATTAATTTTTATTAACGTCGCAATAGAAGTAACACGAGGACTATTAGCAATGGATCTCGTAGTTTTGAGTCTCGGCCAAGTGACGAGGACGACACCTGAGCTGTCCCAACTTCCACATCACGCCAACGGAAGAGCTTCGGTTGTCGACAGATTTAATGACGTTTATCATCCCCGGGTGCATGACAGGAATTAAGAGTCCACAAGGCTCAAACCCACGACTCAAATAAAATAGCCACCGGGGGAAGTGGCCGGTATATGGGAACCTTAAATATTTCAAAGGAAGCTAACCGTGTACGAGTTCCGAAAAGTATAAATGTTAACATTCGGCTTCCCTATTATAAGTATGATTCAAAGAATATTCCAGAGAATCTATCTCTGTAGCAAGGTATTAGTGGAGCTCCGTTTATTGTGAGTGATAGTAGCCACACAAACTTCTTTGACATTCTAACTGGAAAATTTAATGATTCACAAAACAATTCTTGTCGGCTAGTTTTTTTTTTTTTTTTTTTTTTTTTTTTTTGCTTAATGCAAATTGGAGAACACAGATATTCACATATCATTGTTCATAAAGCACTGTGACTCAGCACTAAAAGTATCTCAAATCTGTACTGGCATAATGTTAGTGTTAATTCGGACTTTATGGATAAACTCTGGGTTATTCAAAAACCTGAAATGTGTGAAGAGATGGCAATGAAAAGTTATATTTTCCGCTTTACGATTTAAGGAAGCTATAGAAACAATTAGATTAAATATATTGTTTCTCTAGAAATGTTGCAAAAAAGTATATTTTCATTGGAAAAACCATGTATTTGAATTAAATCATAAGAAACTGATATCACCCGAAATATTCAATGATTTTATTTCATACCGAGGCAACAATGATTAATATTTGATTCTAAACGTTTTGGATGTGCTTCTCTTCCATTATTTGAGAACATTGGAGTGCCCAGGAGGGTGCAAAAGAACATATTCATCTTACCCCATTCCCAAGATTTTTTCCTCGAAATTGAAATATTTCGAGATAACTCTTTTTTATTATACTATTATAGATATTCTAATTTTAAACATAAGAACAATTTTTTCTTCTCATGCTTCAATTCTTTTTCGATCGCGAAGAGAAAAAAAGATTTCAACTAAGCCGATTTCTGAAAAAAGAATAGAAATGTCTTTGCTGTCTCTGAAAAATTGCCTCTGTTTCAGTGCTTGTAGACGAAGAGAGTGGGATGCATCCCTAAAAAAAAATGTATCCCCTTCATAATGCAAATTTTATTCTCATGGTTTCTTAACTGTTTTTCTTAAATAGACTATACTTTTTAAATTTTTATAACTTGTTAAAATTATATTAATACTTGAACAGTTTTAAATAGGAGAAATAAGCGTGATATAGCCATTTACTTTTTACCAAGTAATAACTCGAAACTAAATAATTGCTTTTGTTATGGTAATGATGATATGCATCCCCAAAATTATTTTCTGGGTATGCCACTGTTTCGGAATATTTCCCTTTTTTTAAATTCTAGTATATAATCTCTTATTACATATTTTAAAGTAAAATAATATTACCTTCAATTCTATTAGTAAATCTTCAATTTAGATGTACGTCTTAACTATTGTATATCATGTTTAAAAAATTTGTTTCTTTACTTCATCAAGGAAATATTGTCTTCCTTTCTATATTGTTTGAAAATATAACACTATTTTTTTTATCATACAAACAATCTAGTTTTAAATTTCAAAGTTATGAGATAAAAAAACATGTTATTCTGAAGTATTATATAGTTTGAATAGTTTTCACAATTTCTGACAATATCAATATACAGGAGAACATATCGAATAACTGATATATAAAGTGACCAAAAACATCCCTTTTTCATTTAACGCATGCCATTGTCTCCAAGTACAGTTTCGGAACGCAGAGATATGTCTCGTTTTCAGAAAAAAAGAGTGATTCACTGTAATAATTTTAAAAAGGGCGTGAAAAAATCGAAGAATCCGACGGTAGCTACGCTGACAACATGCACAACTCGTCTCGCATGCATGCAAGTCGGTCAGAAACCCGATAGTTGACTTGTTCTTGTTGCGTATACGCATAAAAAGTTTGTACAACTTTCTTGACGATTAATTATCCACCCAAGGGGCTATTGCTTTAGTTAACCCAAAAATGTTGTACCTGAACACTTTTCCAAAATTTATCTTGTTCTTGCGTATATTTTTTATGTCTGCTTTCATAAGTAACGAACTCAATTTTCAAAAATACGTCATAATAAATTTCTCTTGATTTTTTTATTGGATTTAAATAAAATAAATGTAATATATGTCTGATGCCTACTTTCATCACTAATGAACTAAATTTTCAAAAATATGTCATAATAAATATTTCCCCCTTTTTTTTTTTTTTATTAGATCGAAATGAAACAAGTATAAAAATTAAGTATTTTATTCACTTATCGATTTATGTATTACCTTAAATCATATGTAAACAGAAATCAAGATATGACTGAAAATGAATAATTTTATTCAAAATGTTAAAACAGCTGCGAGGCAGCCCTTTTTTTTTTTTTTTTTTTTTGCCTCAAGAATTTCAAACTACGTCTTTTTAGTTTGGCTACCTTCTTGGAATGTTTTGGGGCTCAAATGATTTTTATATTCATTTACTATTATTTGCCCCTCAAGGGGTTATTGTTTTAGATGGATCACTTTTGGCATACCAGATCACTTTTCAATTTTTTTATACTTTTCTTTTATTTTAATTATATTTAGCTTAAATATATTCAATTTAATAATTTTTCGTTTCCTTTAATTTTAAAATCGGTAAAGTTTGCGATTGCCCATTTCTTGATATTCCATCTTTCACTTTAATTCTTATATTTAATTGAGTAGTTTAATAATATAATGAATAAAAATAAAAGCACACTTTCGGTGGCTATATCTGTATTTCGCAAAACTTTTCATATAACTTTTTTTTTAATTTTACTATTTTCTTTTTACTAAGTGCCCGTTTAGAAAGCAAATAACGCCATTGAATATCAAGCATAAAAAATGTCGCAGAGAATTCAGACTTACCCATGGAGGAACCAGTGATATTAAGAAATATTTAAAATCAGAAAAATATTAAAATTCCAATCTTGCAGACGTTTCGAGTTCTTCGATGCTTAATATTTTTTAAAGGAAAAAACCCGCTTCGAAAAACTAAACGTTGCTGTTGGGAAGATTACTAATAATCACCTGGGCAACTAATTATTGAAACGAAACCTAAGTACATTATTTTTAACGCGTCCATTCATTTTGAAAAACTACTCGAAAATTACTTTCACGCATCACGTGACAACGCCAGATCTGCTCTCTCTCGATGTAACTTGATCCTACGGTTTCTGACAGATGCTGCAGCGGAAGACACCTGGGTTTATCATACACAGCAAGATATTCTCAGCCTTCGCTCTAATGATTG
The DNA here is from genome assembly GCA_019974015.1 of Nephila pilipes. Lineage (NCBI taxonomy): Eukaryota > Metazoa > Arthropoda > Arachnida > Araneae > Nephilidae > Nephila > Nephila pilipes. The sequence continues at coordinate 322,203 of BMAW01113454.1, forward strand.
GGCATCTAAGTCAATCCAAACACATTTTGAACAAAAATTTAGAGATGCTCGTACGAAAACGAAAGCGAAAAAACGTTTTTGCACCAATAATGAAAGGAGTGTTAAAAGATTGAATCAGAGAATGTAAACCGGTTTCTACATCAACTGATGATTCCAACCACGGGGGTGGGGGGGACAAGAAAATATTTCATATTTAATTCATTATTTTTAACAAACAAAGGCCCATATTCAAACTTTTATAATTTCAAAATAAACCGGATGAAATATCAGACGTCTTTATTAATTATCAAATGAAATTATTGACGCAATACACAGAATTTAACTTCAAAAATCGTAGTATTTTGTGGAACTAACAGCAGTTAAGTCGAAATGAAAAGACGAGGAGTCAATAATGTTTATACAAAACTAAATTTAGCTTTCGAAAGAACATTGATCGGAATTGGACGTGGAGGCTCATATAATTCACATCGTAAGATCACAGATTGTTCACCTGTAGACTTTGAATACGTTATGAAAATATTACGACATTTTTGAAGGCATAGTGTTTTTGTTTAAGTTCAGAAAGAATTTTGTAATGAAGTTGACGCAGGGTATAAGAAATCTCTTGGCTATACAGCAAAAGTAGGTGGCTTGCTCTTACGACTAGCACTGAAAATATTTAGTAACTGTGCAAGCCATTTAGTGACTACTTTTTGAATATCGATAAATGTCCAACTTATTGACAACCGTTTTTGAAAATTCGGAATCTGAATTATGAATTTCTTATGCATTCATAGACATTAAAGTTCCATTAAGATTTGCTCAGGATCGAAAGTCAGGGTATTTTAAAACGTTTTTCTGAATTTCACTTGGTGTGTGTCTGAGTGTGTGTGTGTCATCAAATTTTCGATCGTTAATTTAACCAACTTCCCATCAAGCTAGAGCTTTGAAATTTTGGGAATCGTTCGTACTCGCCTAACAATGCAATATTTAGACGTTTGCGACAAGTTTTAACTAATATTTCAATAATTTTAATTAGTCAAAATATTCTTTCCTCTCGGCGCTTTTAGGATTGAGGAAAAAATTTCTTTCCCCCTCTGGAAAAAATTTCACCGGGCACTCCCCATGCCGCATGAGGTATCGTAAAATTTTTGTACTCACAAAGGGGAGATACTATCTGCCCTTTACTATCTCCGAGATAGGAAGGGTTGCTGACTTTTAGTCAGTAATCATTCGCAAGAAAGAAAGTTTCCAATATTTGGCACCATGTCTTATCACAATAATTTTTTCTGAATTCTGGTTCCCATTTTTTTTTTTAATAGAATGACTTACAAACTTTCAAATGCATGTTTTGATTTTATGAGTATTATGAATTTTTTAATACGCTCACCAATGTCTCTTTTTAAGTGAATTTTAAAGTTAAAAATAACTAACAGTTTTAACTAATATTTCAATAATTTTCTCTAATAAACTTTGTCACCATATAAAAACGTTGTTTTTAAAAACGTTGGTTTTTATATCGAATTATTTGTAATTCAAATCATGAAGGAAAAATAAATCAACTTATAAACAATTGAACCTTGAAATAAAGAACTTTGCTTCGTGTCCTCGCTCTATTCGTAATATAATATCAAAATTTCCTGAAAATGGTGGCAGTGGTGTTGTTGAAGAAATACGAAAACTGTATATGTTTTATAAGAAATTGAAAATGTTTGAATGAGTGAATTCAAACAAAATAACTACATTGTAAAAAATTCAAAGTTTAATGGATGTATTGATTGAAAAAGGATCTCACAGTTGTATTTAAATTACAGAAGTATTTGCTGATTGTACTCATCTATCATGTTCTTTTTATTTCTAACAAAAGGTTGGTTCTTATTAACGTCGCACTAGAAACAACACGAGGGATAAAATGCAGAATGCCCAAGGGGACCGAGCTCACCCAAAGGGCTTAGTGTCCCCCAGGAGACAATACCCCCTCCCCCGCACTCTGCATTTATTGACAAAAGAACATAAGACATTACATAATTTCGAAATAAAAAATAAATAAATAAATAAATAAAGCTTATAATGTATTTCCAGAGCAGAAAATGTTTTTGACAGGAATAAAAAACAAGTTATATAAAAAAATTAAAATCGATTCCTACTTAGGTCAACTAAGAAATTTTTTACATTAGTTACTTTTTATTAAATAATTACAACTAATATAAATATGTATATACATATGACAGAATCACAATATTAAGTGGCAAACTTTTTTCTCCCTTATAAAACTAAAATTAATTAATTCATCTGGTAAATTAATTGGTTGGAATGCAGTTTAACTCAACCACCCTTGGCGACAAAAATTATTTGATGGTATTTTGTCAAATGTGGCTACCCTTGTCTGCTTCGAGGACTTAACATTCAGCCATAAAAAATCGCTAAGTTTGGCAATTTTGAAATCACGCTAAATAGTTGGGCTTAACTGCATTTTCACCAATTAAATTTAATTAAATGAATTGATATTTGAAAAAACTGTATTAACATCTAGTGTCATCCACAAGTTTAAAAAAATGTATTTGAACTTGAGTTGAGGAATAAAAAGTATTTTATTAACGATTGAAAATTTGAACAAGATATATATAGGAAGAGTGTGAGCTAATAGTAGGAATTTAAAAGAAATAACAGTAAGAATTTTCTTGCAGAAAAAAGATGCATATTAGGCTAAATGGCGCAATACAAAAGCGTCCACAAATTGGCGATGAGCACGGACCTCGTATTTTTGAACCCTGATCAAGTGACGAGGACGACACCTGAGCTGGCTCCTCTGTCTCTCTTCTCCAAACTTCCACATCACGCCAATGGGTGGACTTTGACATATACATAACACATAAGTAGAGTTGTTCCATTTTGAGGGGGGATATAAATGGTCACGTTACACTTATATGAATTTCACTCTATTAAAAAAAAATTTTTTTTCATACAATTTATTTAAAGATGCATTGTTTCGAACAGAATTTGATTCTTTATTAACTCACACTTAGAAGCAACACAAAGGCTATTGGAGACAGATCTCGTAATTTTGAACCTCGGTCAATTGACGAGGACGACTCCTGAGCTGCCCCCTCTCCAATCTTCCACACCATTGGAAGGGCTTGGAGCCCGACATATTTGCTTGCATCAACCTCGCTACACGGTAAGTCTTCAGTGGCTTCAGAGCTCGAACCCACGACTCGGCGGAAACAACGACAGCTGCGAGCTAGTGACCCTGACCAATTTGCTACCGCGGCTACTACGGAAAACGAAAAAATAAATTTAAAAAAATGTACAGTTTAAATTAACTTCATTTTCAGTTGCAAATCATGACAAGACTTTTTAGTCGAGTTTCGATCATTGGGGAAAATAAATTAAGTTTTAATAAGTATCGAACTACAAAAAACTACCATCTGCGCTTATAGATGCAATAGGTGGAGAAAGCAAAGTTCTTAACGTTATTGCATCTCTTTAGGGAGCGAGTTTAGACTCTGTCAGTTAAACGCCACAATTGAGTTGCGCTATATAGTTACAGAGCATAATACTTCAATTGGCAGAGTATTGTCCAGTAATGCTTGAAATATAGTTTTAATTCATTAAATTAGCTAAATTAGCTCAATAGCATTAATACTTTTTGATTTTGTATATAAATAGTCTTCCTATTTCATACATTTATTTAAAGTATTTGTTTCTCAGAAATTTCTTTTTATAAATATTATGCAAAAGTGAAAAGGCGTTATATATAATTGTAACTATTTACATCTTATGGAATTAACTATCACGTCAATGACATGAAAGTAAAATTATATTTTAACGCATTTGATTTCCTTGTCACATTCTAATTGTATGTGTACCTCTTATATAATCCAAATTTGAAAGATGTATCAGTGGGTATGTTTTAATATAATTTTTTCCTTCTTTATCTTTTATGGTTTACTTTAAAAATCCTCATAGTAATAATTACATCAACGCGATTAAATGCAAATTTAAAATTGAACTTTTACCTCTAAACATAAAAATCGTAACAGTAGAACGGAGAAAACACGTGGTTACTGGATTTAAGATAACTAAAAAATACTGAACAGTGTCATATTCTGAAGCTTAACTACGCAAAAAGTGTAACTAACAGTGTTACAGAACGAATCCATTTCAGCATTGTGATGTATGGAGCTTATTCCTACAAATACCACCAAAAAATATAGAAAATCAGAAAAAAAAAAAAGTTCGGTAAAGAAGGGATTTGTGAAACCTTTCCATATGTGATTAAACAGCAGAAAGGTGGGCAGATGTTAAGAAAGCAACTTGGGAGGTATATATTAGGTCAACTGGAAAGTTCTGTCCATTGGTGAAGAGAAATAAAATAATACATTTTTCATACATTCAGTAATATTTGCTGTATAATATATTTTCCATCGTTCCTAGAATTGGTATATAAACATTCCAGATGGGTTCCTCGTGAATTAAATGAGAATTTTGCTTAATCGAATTGTCATATGCACATCTCTCATTGCTTGATATGAAAACAAGCCCATTTTAGACCGTATGATAACTGGTGATAAGAAATTGATTATTTTCGAATACACCGTAAGGTAAAGAGCATACTTGCAGCATGGACTATCTGTCCCCTCCACTTTTAAATCGAGATTGAACCTGAATAAGAGAATGCTGTGCATAAGGTGGTACATCCAAGAACCAATACATTTCGAACTTTTGAATCCTAACATAGAGCTCAATTCGGAGAGATATTGTCAGCAAATGGATGATTTAAACAAAACACAAAAGAAAAGGGGCCGGGGATATCCAGTATGAAGCCTTTTATACCGCATCATGATAAGGCCGAACCACATGCTGATTTCACGAAACGTCAACAAAGCACAGAGTTAGGTTGTAAATTTCTGTAGCATCCATCATTCTCCTCAGATCTAGCACTCTTTTCTTATCACTTATTTATCTCTCTGCAAGATTTTTTGAAAGGAAAAAAAAATTCAAAATTAAAGCATGCTCCAAACTAGAACTACTTGAGTTCTTCGTTTCTTAAAACAAGACATTTTTCAAAAATGGTATTTATAAATTACTATCCCGCAGGCAAGATATCTAAGTAACGATGGAGAATATATTGTAAAGTAAATATTACGAAATGTGTGAAAAATGTGTCTTTCACTTTACAAACAGACAGAACTTTCCGGTTGACCTAATATTTATATTGTGACCATCAGAAAGAAAGGTACCGGCAAGAGAATCATAGCAGGTGAAAGAATTATAATTTAGGTATGGAAAGGTAAAGGAAAATTTTTTAAAAAAATTTAATGCGAAATACGAATAAATGATATGCGTTAATAGCAAAGATGATTATATTACTAATTTTATCAATGACTTTGAGAAAAATAATTTAACTAAAAACATCGACAGTCTAATCTCGAAAAGGAGGCGAAAATATTTTTTTAAAACTCTTTTTTTAAAAAAGTTTTAAAGTCAATCTCGTACTCCCCGAAAATTCTGTCATCCTGAGCAAATGCAAGTCCTGCAGTATTCGTCAAGCCGTCCCTGGAAGAAGGCTGCTTCTCTTGTATGATTTTGTAAAAATAAAAGCAGTGGCGAGAATAAGTGCGCACTTTTAACATGTTTAGTAAGGACTTGAAATCAAAGACGAGAATTATGGTTTTGTTTATTTTTCGTACCACTCTGATCTTTTATGAATTATTACTAGACTGGTATGCGACATCATAAAATAGAGAATTATATCTTTTTCTATTAATAAATGCGTAATTTCTCTTTTCAGTAAAACAGATGATTACAGCAGCAAGCTATCGCCATCGTTAGATGGCTGATTGAAATACGCGAACTGAATTTTTAATACAAACAGCATTCGTTGGACAAATTCTTTTTCTTAAATTATATGCATTGATGAACACAGCATTATTGATGAAAAAATAAACTGCATTATTGATGAAAAAAATATTGTTTACGTTTTTTTTTTTTAATAAGATGTCAAAACAACTTGACTGCAAGTAACGGATTTTTTTATTCGAACCTTATTGGTTTCAGTTCGTGATTTTAAAGAATAAAACACCTTCTACTGAGTAAACCAGTTTCTCCTTTTCCACGCTACTTGAATTGTGTTCGTTTATTTTTTATTGTTTATTTACTTTTTTTTTACTCTATATTTATTGCCCTTTTTTCCCTCAAAGGTTTGCTCTGTTTCTTTAACCAACACCCATACAAATTCGACTGCGACCTGTTCTTGAGGCTGATAGAATTTCTAGTGTAGACAAAGAAACTTCTCTTTCTTGAAGCAGACGTATAAATTTATTATTCAATTTCATTGTTTCATTCGCGCTTTTACATCATCTAAAGTTTCCGAATCAAATTTGATAACTGAAATTATTCAAAAACGAAGAACTATTTCAAAATTTATTGTGGATGGAATAAGAATGCTTTCTATTTTTGAATAAAGTTCAAAGCTTAGAAAGCATATTAACATAAAATACACAGATAGGTAAACTTATTGAAAACCAAAATTACCAAAACCGAAAAACTAATAAGCATATTCAAAAAACAAATTTAAGTAAATAAATATAATCAAAATCTAAAAGTAAACAATCAATTTGAAAAATAAACATTCCAAATCTAAAAATGGAAAAATCTAAAACTAAAAGTAAAAAAAATCAAAATCAAAAATAAGTATTCAAAATCTAAAAATAAATAAACATTAAAATCGAAAAGAAAATTTTAAAACAACCCGAATTGAATTTTCCCCTCAAAATTTTCTTTCAAACGCTTAGCATTTCAATCAAAAATCCCTTTTACCTTGATGGATTTTGCACTTGTAATTTGGTAGAAATAATCGAAATGATTGGATCAATTGAATTGTCTTATAATTATTTCACAGGAAAATAATACTTGGGATACCAAAAAGCTGTTTTCTTCAAATATTTTTTTTTATAAAAATCAGACTTGCTAATTATAATTAGTTATATCATAATAAATGATTTTCCTTAAAACAGAAAATGAACATTTTCTGTTTTAATGAAAAAAAATTGTTTTATGCATCAAATACATAAGACAAATTTTTATCGCATATAGAATATGCATTCAAAGTATGTTTCCTGATGCCTTCAAAATAACCTAAATAACACTTCGGTCAAGATAAATAGTATTACAAAGAGGGTATGAATCCAATAAAGAGACCATGTTCTACCTTTTGAGATCACAAATGCCGCGCCTAGTAAAAGAATTCGGAAGTTCGATCGATGGCGAGAAATTCTGTAAGGCATTTCTCGTGTCGTTAATTATGTTCTTTTGTTTTTGGGGTATTAGATATTATCTATTACCATGAATATGAAATACAACTCACGCGTTTGAGCTTAATGAATTAATTTTTAAATCTGAAAAACTCCAGTTTTGATTATATAATTCATTTCCAAAACAGAAGATTGGTTAAAAAATACCCAACTATAGAAAATTCGTGACTACAGTGAGTGAGAGGGGTGATGAACTGTTCAAGAATGTTTTTTTTTCGTTGTTTACACTACTGATTATGATCTCACGATCTAATTTTCTTCAAGCATGATATAACTACAGAACAAAAAAAAAATATTTAAATAAACAAAAGAGAAAATAAATAAAGTATTGGCTTGTCAGAATCGAATGGATTCCACGCAAGCAAAAAGAGAATATAAAAAATATAGAAACAAAATTCAATTACCATGAGAAGAAAAATTGACAGCTCTCAATTAAATAGACGTTTGAAGGCTTAAACGTTTGATTCATTTTCATTAAATGTTTACAAATACTTAATGATTGATTATTTAAATGTATTTTAATATAATTTAATGAACTTTTTTTAAAATCTAATTTAACTAAATATTCGGTTAATAGACTACCCACCCTGATAGTTCTGCGAATTCAAGATGTTCTCACACCACCACCTCACTCATAATGTCTTCATAATAAGTAAACTAAGTTATCCGAAGTTGATAAGCACAGCTGTACTAGTTACATCTCAAGGCTTATTGCAATCATCATCTAACATCCGAATGTTTAGCGATAATGTGCAACAGTTTGCGACGTTCCAGTAAAATAAATATTGAATACATTCCAAATATTGAAAAGCTCACAGAAGACACGATTAAAAGCTTGGTAAATAAACATAGAAATTGTACTTTCTCTTCATTTAAGAAACGTAGTATGACAAAATACGTATGCAACTATTGCAACAAGTTTATTTGTGGAGGGCACATTTTTAACGTCTGTCAAAAGTGCAAACGCCATTTTTTGCCACTATTCTATTTTTTAACTAAATTTTCTAATATATTTCTCGAGATATGCTACTTTGAAATAAGAAAATAAAGGAAATAGAAAAATATACTTAGTTTTTAAATTCTAGTTATTGAGTCGATCAGTGTTACAGAGTAACACTGATTTTATTTAGTTATCTGGGGTTTAAAAAATAGATGATTGCATTCTTATGTTATCGTAAAATGAACACGGTTTATCATAGTTTCGTTCAGTTCTTAACTTTTTTATAAACGAATTTATGAATTTTAATTAGTAAAACTAACAGCAAAATAATAATGATGTATAGAGCTTGACATTTTAGAAAATAATGTTAATTCGAGTGCATATTTAATGCAATTTTGTTTGGTAAAGATTATACAGTTAGCAAAATAATTATTTGTCAACTTCTTTTTCTTAAATTATAATAAAATCAAATAAAATATTAAAGCAAACAATGTAATACATTAAATTACTGTAATAACATAAAAGCAAAAACAAAAATAATCAATTTTTTTACATTTTAATACACAAATATACAAACATATAATGCAGAAAATTATTTGTGTGCTATAATTAAGAAACATTTAGTTGAATAGTGTAAATTAATAATTTATATGAAGTCCTTTAGCCTTAATGACATTTCAAGGCGATGTGGTATAGATTCCGCTACTTTTGGGTATATGTTTATTCCATGCTACTTTTAAATTGTTTATTACCTGTGATATGGTTTTTAATTTTCGAATTTGTGCTACTAACTGCATCTATAAATTTTCCATTGGATTCAGGTTTGGAGTTTATGGAGGAGTTACACCAGTCGCCTGCGAACATTTTAAAGTAACACATCCTAGTGGTCAAAGCAGTATGCTGCTGTCGTTAACTTGCTGAAAGTTTGCTGTAAATCATCAATATGTGTTAAAGCTGTCATTGTATTGTCAATAAAACCCAAACTTCTTTCCCCGTTAGAAGACATTCATTGTATTGTCAATAAAACTCAAACTTCTCTCTCCTGTAAGAAGCCATTCATTGTATTGTCAATAAAACCCAAACTTCTTCCCCCGTTAGAAGCCATTCACCCCTAAACATAACATTCCCCCAACCGTGCTTGAAAGTCGGGAATATGTGTTTTGAATCTAGAGCAATTTTTTATTTTTACGCCAAATTTTTAGAATGCTTGGAGGAGGGAAAGTTGAAAACTTACTCTCACCAGAAAAAGATTAACTGATTTATAAAAATTCCTCGTTGTTTATTTCTGTAGGCCAAAGCAAATTCCAGGCATTTTCTCCTGTTTGTTACACTTATGAATCGCTTTTTCTTTGGGATTCTTCTATCTAAAATTGCATTGTGGAGAACATTTCTTGTTGTTTGAGATATTACTCTTATATTAGAAGATAGTTACAAAATCTTCAGCAACTATTTGAGCTGAACCCATTGATTTTTTAAGTCGCTTGAATCACACTTTTGAATGCTCTCATTGCTAATTTGCTGGGACGTCTTGTTATGGATTTATTTTGAAGCATCGAATTTATTCATACTTTCTCTCTATGTATCCAACTGTTCTAATGGTAATTTAAGCCCTTTTTCACTTCCTTAGTATGATTTTCCATTTTTAAGAAACGATTTCTCATGTCTAGAGATACCTCTCTAGTCTTTCATTCTCAGTTATTTTAAGACCAATGTAGCTAAAATGTCAGACATAAAAATTATACGAAGTTAACAATTGTTTACAACTTCTATGTAAATAACCCTTTCAACCATAAACTCTATAAACCCAGTAGATATCTTGGTGATGAAATGTACATACTTCTTTTACAAGAGACTTTTAAACTTTCCGAATAGGAAATTATTATTAATTCCTTAGGGTTTTTCAGTGTTTAATCTAAAATGTATTGTAAATATTTGGCATTAAAAATATTTTTTGTCAAAATATCTGATTTTATTTAATTAAAAATTAAAATTATTACATTGTGCAGATGATTATTTTGCAACGGTAGTTTAATTAATATGACATGAATTATTGTCAAAATGTATCACCTTTGTAATTTCGTACAACAATCAAATGATTTTAGTTTATATCTATTTTCTAAATTTTAAGATCAGATTTGAGAGTTTTGTGAGTTCCTTTTAAATTTAACATGCAGGATGCTATTTTATTCCCATTCATGGTCTTTCATGAAATTCTGTTTTGAACTGATAGTTTTCTTAAGAGTTGCAACTTCATCCAAACATATGGTAGCTGTCAAAATCTAACACAAAATTAAATAATTAGTTTGTTTATATTAACGAACAACTAAAACAATGTAACAGTCCTTTAGGAATGGGTGTCGCAATTTTGAATGACAAGTCAATTTCAGGTAACGAGAATGACACATTTTAATTGGGGGGTACATTACTCTCCAAATTTACTCACCAAAACAATCTAGTATTTAAGCCCTAGTTCGATTTAACATGCAATGGCTCCTTTTTTTCACAATAGACTTAAGTAGTATCAATATGTAGGCTTCTACTAATGCTCATACTATCAGATTACCGCAGGTATGGAAGAATTAGTTCAGTAAAGATAAGGTACCTGATACTTGTCTACCTACAAGTCAATCAGCAAAATCGAACTTCTTCTAGACAAATATAAAAAAAAAAATTTAATCTCTTGAATCTACCAATATTAAAGCTATTTACTTCATGTTTATTTGAATATAAAAATATATAAAAAAAAGTGCCTCGAATATTTAAAATATAAGCTTACAATTTGTAATAGTTGTTGCTTCATTTATTAAGTTAATTTAGAATTCCAATATTTTCTACACTTTTAATAAAAACTAACGTTTTTTCTCAAAAATATAGCAAAAATTCTTTAAGTAGAATTATCAAATTTTTTTACCTGAATTAAAATAATTAAACAGAATATATTTTGCAAAGCGTAGCATTGCAACGAAATCGTTATATATATATATATATATATATATATATATATATCTTATTCCTCGTCACAAACTTAGATGTATCAAAAAACTTGTAAGTAAATGAAAAAAGTATTAAAATTAAAGCTATGAGAATTGTTCATTTTCCATTCAAAGATATGCTGCTGTTATGTCAGTTAAATTGTCAAGTTTTAATCAAGTGAATCATTTAACTCTTATGTTTCCCAATAATAAAGTAAACAATTTCGGATAACCTAGATATTGATGTAATATACTTTATGAATGATTTATTTTCAATTTAAGTCGTGCTCATTTTCATTCGAACAAGAAAATCACAAAATTAGGTAAGAAGGGAAATTGTTTTAAAAAAAAAAATTAATACAAATCTGAAATGCAATTTGTAAAAATTAAAACAGGAAGTATTTTGATTAATAGTTTTGCATATCTAAGGTTTATTAAATAAATCTGCCTTAAATCAGTTCATTATTCAAACTTCAGGAAAATGCTGATAATAATCTTAAATCTATATTACTACAGTATGTAATGTCGGCATATTTTTACCGGAGCTTCCTCTTTATTAAATATTATATTTGCTGTTTGAACTTTAAAAACTTGTTTTTCAAAACCGGTTGGAAGGGGTATATATTCAGAATCGTATTGTTAAGAAGCATAATTGCTTACAAGACACGCAAGAGATCCCATGTAAGCTATACCAAATTATTTTCAAAGATAAAGGCACGAAATTCATGGGCTTTCCCCGTAAATTTAGATCCATTATTCTTATTTCCCTAAAATTTTCTGCTGTGATGATGCTCACGGGTTGTTTTTCAACTCCAACAAAAGAAATGAGAGATATTCTACAACTAATTATGATTTTTACATTTAGCTTTGTCGCGTGAGCATCTCATGAACAATTTTTTACATCATTTATTTTATTTTTGAGGTCAGTGAAGGTCACAGAATAAAACTAAGCTGTAAATGCCAGGAGAATTTTTTTAAAAAAATTTCTGTTTTCCACATGACATTAAATTTCCGAATTGGTACTCTTAATGAATAAATTGACAAAGAGCTTGGTTTATAAAAGTTACCGAAATAATTATATTTGTATAGTGATGATATTTATACGACAAATGTACCGCTAACACATCATAGTGATAGGTCTATTTTAAGTTCGTATTATTGCCTTTTTTAATATTCAGATACTAACACCTTGTTAGAGAGAGAGAGAAATACTTATAGATATAAAAGAAAATATTTTGATTTGAATTTTCCGATGGTATTCTAATCATTTATTAAACAATAGAGCAACGATTATCCGAAATAATTGAGAACGGGGGTATTTGGATAACTGATTTTTTGGAAAAACTGGTCATTTAAGGAAAAATATTTTCGTCAATGTGAGATTGTTTATTAACATCCCACTGAGAAAACAACACGAGGAATATTGGCTACGGATCTCGCTATTTTGAACCTTGGTCAAGTGATGAAAACAACACCTCTGAACAAGCATTTCCCTCTCCAAATTTCCACTCAACGCCAATGATAGAACTAGGGACCTCTACCAGATTTAACATCAGCCCCGTTACATGGCGGATCTTTAGTGGCATCGGGGCTCAAACCCACGACTCGACGAAAACAACGCTGGCCGAGAGTTTGCGGTCATGACCCCTAGGTTACCGCGGTCGCTTTTGCCAGTGTCGTTGGAGCAGTACGAAACAAAGAAACAAAGGTATTAAACACATAACTGTATATATTTTGTATCATTCGACTTGCAAGTAACACAGAAATTGATTAACCTTTGTTTAATAAGTTCAGGTGAACATTTAAGCAGGCCCACAGCTTAGGAAAAGAAGTTCATAATGCTTTCGTTCAACCAATGTCTCATTTGATCCATATTCAGCTAATCGATGTTCTACTGAATATACAAAAAAAAAAAAAAAGCAATCCGGAAGCATTTTGAAACAACTGCTGCAACCCAAATCAAATTTGATACAGTTAGCATTTTGTTAATAGCAGTCAGTAAAGTAACATTCTTTAGATGTGAACCTTCTGTGGAAGATTAAAAAGTTTTTTAAAGAAAAATTGTTTTGTTAAAGAAAGTTTTCTTGTTAATTTTTAGAAGAAAAAAAATGTTTTAGTATGAAGCGTAGGAATTCCTGCATAAAAATATTTCCTGGGATATATCTTTTCAAATTAAATTGAAATACGAGTAAAATTGAAAGATTTTTCTAAATATTTCATTCATTTCAATGTATAATTTTCTGTGTCAATTTAATTTTCTTTCTCAGTCTTTTTTTTTATCAATTGATAGATCAAGACAAGTTGAACTCGTATCCGATACAGTGGCCAGATGAATGAAGATTTCATAACCAATTTTTGTTCCTAAATCGGGTGAGACAGTCTACCAGTTTGATATCATATAACCTATCAACTAGTTTTGCTTTCAACAGGTGTGTTAATGCCCACCTCGGCTTGCTATGTTGGAATTTTTTTTTTTTTTTAATTCAAGCGAAAGTATCGCAGGTCAGCTTCCTTTCGAATTCTTTTTCTACGATTAAATTTCAAATGAAACTTTATTTCATATATGTTTAAGAATTGAATATTGGAGATTAAAATAATAAAAATGGGACTCTTGAAGTACTAAAGCCTTGGAACAATCTTGTATACATAATTACATCAGTACATACAGAATTTTGACCTTACATTCCATTTTTGTCAATCTATATTCGCAATTAATTAAATACTTAAAATTTACTTCTCAGAAATAATGTATTTCATTAGTTAAACGAGAAATTACAATATTAGTGAAAAGCAAGACGAGGCAAATGTCTGTTTTCTGAAAAAAAAATAGTTATTTTTCATTGCCTTTGATCCAAATACACGTTACAGGTACCTGATGGTTTTTTGAGAAAAATTTCAAATTCACGATCACATTATTAATTTAATTTGATTAAATGTTATTATATAGGCATTAGAAAATTATTAGCTATAGACCTCGTAATTTTAAACCACAGTCGAGTTGCAAGGACGACATCTGAACTCTTATCCTTCTATATTTCATGAAGGAGAAATTTCTTTGAAGGATTTTTCATTAGCAGCAATATGGCTCATATTTTGTAACACAAAAGGAAAATTAATGAGACTGCTGCGTGATCAAATTAAAGAAAATAAAGCAAAATTTGTTCAGTAATGCCAGTCTTATTTTTTTCGAAATAAATAAAAGGCACCGAAATTGCAATCAATAAATTACTGTTCCCAATCAACTCTATCGGTTCGCAACTTACTCCTTCTAAACGATGTTACGTGTCTAAGTACTGCAGAAGAATGTATAGTAGATAAACGAACTCATAGTTGAAGAGTAGCGTGGTCGTGTCTCGTGATTTCGAACGAAATCCGCTGTGAGACAGGAGCAAGTATTATCATATTGTCTTGGCTCAAAATGTTTACTTTGGCGAGAAAATGTGAATGTGAAGAGTAAGCTGCTAGTTAAGATGTTGATCTCATGCTGCAACCGTAATTCAAAATCATGAAACTTATTAATTATGTTAGGTGGATTATTAATTATATTAGGTGGTGGTGATTTGCGCTGATAGAAAGCCAGAAACATGCAATAAACACACAAGTTGTAAACATATAGATTCTAATTTTTTTTTACTTAAATCAAGTTGGCTCATAACTACACACACTCATTTTGCTAAATTATTCAATGTTTCAATGCTTATATTTGAAAAAGTATTAAATTTTGTTGAAAAACTTCAAAAAAATTCGATTGGAAAGCAAATTTATCGATCATTACTTTATTTAAAAATGTTTTCAAATGTCTATCTTCAAATGTCTATCTTTCAAATGTCTAAAAATGTTCATGTATCTTTTAATGAGATTAATTAATAATAAATGTGATTAAATCGATACTATTTTTGTAATTTTATAAATTAAATAATACTTAGTTTTTATATTAACTATTTTTAATTTGATGCGGAGTAATATAAATAATTAGACACTTTAACTAACCAGAGACAATATCAAGCACCTTATTTGCCATTGTGCTAACTTTCTCAGCAATAGGGGGAAGTGTTTTAAATTGTAAAGTCCACCGTATGTAGTTTCGGGAAAAAAATCTATGCATGAAATAGCGTAATTTCACCTCCATATTTTTGTTTATGAATGGAAATAAAAAAAAATTTTGCTTTGTGTTAGGTATTTTTAATGGGTTTTCTTTAACTCACATAGTATATCTGGGTCAAAACTTTAAAAGCTTTTTTTTTCTCCCATTTTAAAGCGCTCGATTTAACTGAAATTTTCTATACACGATTGTTTTGGATGACAATACGATAATTTAACTATAATTAATAAAAATTATTTGATTAAAATTAATCAATTGAAGAATTAAATTTTACGCGAACTTTCCCGCCAAGTCGCCTAATGGTCGCTAAATTCCCGTCTTCAAGGCAGACTAATGTTACTGAAAATGAATGCTACTGACAGGCGGATGTTACTTAAAATTTAACGTTTTAAAAATTTTGTTACGCAAAGCGTGAAGTTTGAAAGAAAACTCATGTTCAAAAAACTCATTTTTTACCGGTGTTATTATTGCTATTATGAACAACTGTTTCAAGAAGTTCATATATTCAATTCAGTTGCTTAAAAAAAAAACTCGGGAATGAAGATATAAATAAAATAAAAAAACTAAGAAATAAATGTAATATTATTTAAATAAAAATTTTATTCTTTTAAAAACAAATTAAATCTTTTTTTTTACATGAATTGAATAGAAACAGATTCATTAGCGTTCCATACTGTCTAACCTTCATTAACACAGAGGTGAAAGAGATACTGAAGGTCTTTATATCTATATCAATAACATCGAAAGAACACTTTTTTTTTGTTTAATTGAATGGTCAGGAAATAAACGATGATAATCTGTGTTTTTGTTTCGTATATGTTCCTCAGTAAATGTTTCAAGTGTTGATTCGGAAAACCCTTTAACCCAATTAACAACACAAGAACAATAAAAAAAAAAGGAACCAATGTTGAGTAATGAATAGAGAGTTAATACGTGCAGATATGTCTACTAGAAGTTTTTCTACAACCTACTATCTGAATTAAATGTACTTTTTTTTTATTTACGTAGTTACTGTGTGAGTGTACAAAGGAAATATCCGTTCGTGCATTGGAATTTCAGTAATTTTTCGTGAGATAAGAGAATTGTAGTTTACCTATGGATGTTTTCGGAAAGTTTAATCACGTAACTTTTACGAGGCCGGCAAATATTTACCTTAATCAGATGCCTTTATGCATGATTCATCAATGTTATGATGCTTTCTCTTGATATATGTGGAAAAATTTTGCTCCGTGTGAGTGGATAAAACGTAAGCTAGATTTGTGTTTTCTCATCAACGTCGCAGTGAACTGTAAAACGGCTTTAGTCATTTTAATTTGGATTCATTTTCAAGAGATGATGAAAACATGGGATAGTACCTGTTTCACCCTTTTTTTCACACCTTATCAAGCGAGCACTCTGAAACCTTATCAAATTCAATGTGCATCAGCTGTTGTTATTTTGTTCCATGATTCTTATTGGAATCAGGACTCAAACATCCCTCATCAGGAAGCTCACGCTTATAATCCATTCATTATATTTTCTATTTATCCTGCATCCAACTTATGAAGAAGACAATATGCAGGTATATCAGTTTCCTCTAACGTACATTGGCCGCATTAGGCTAGTGGTCCTGTTCTCGGACTTGCATTGTTTTCTTCGAGTCGTGGATTCGAGCCCTGACCCGCCGTGTAGCGGGGTTGATGAAATTAAATCTGGTCTAGCTCCCAAGTCCTCCAAATGGTGCGGTATACAAATTTGGAGTGGGAGATACCAGTTCAGATGTCACTTGACTAAGGTTCATCACTACGAGAGGTTCGTTGCCAATAGTCCTCGAGTTACTTCTCAGTGGGACGTTAATAAACAATTACACCAATCGCAATCACAATCCATTATTCTATTTGTATAAGATAGGACTTTAGCAGAAGCTAGTTTCAAATCCGCTTGTATCACAAAGTTGTTACTCTCTAACTAGGATACTGCGGTTTCTAAAAGAAAAAAATATATATATAGCATTGACCTGTATTTTAAATAAATACGAAAATGTTTTTTAGCATTGCTTTAATGGATTGATTTAAATGTTCGTATTTACATACTGGTAGTCAACAGAAAACAGCAAATCGTTTTTCAATACTGTCCTTCGAAAATCAATTTCTACTCGTATTTCACAACAGCCTTTCCGTTACTGATACCTCAAATGTCAGTAACATAATAGCTTTTATTGTGCTGATTTTTTTTTATTTAAAAATTGTTTTTATAAATTTACTTCTTTTTCACTGCACGTGTGTAAATAAGCACATATGAACCTTATAATGTCTTCTGTAATAATCACATTTTCCTTTTGTGTTTGAAAGAATTTTGTTGATATAAAATTTGAGGTTTCTCCATTGTTTTTGTTCTCAGTAAAATATAATTTTAATCAAAGGAAACGAAGATAAAAAAAATGAATAACCATGTTATTCACATAGGTTTCTCTTAAGATAA
>BMAW01113454.1:340071-372804 GCA_019974015.1 Nephila pilipes
TATATATATATATATATATATATATATATATATATATATTAATCGCAGAGTAAAAACAGAAACCATTCTTCTTCGAATAGGATATTTAATTCTTATGAAATTGGAGCACATTTACGATCCACTTTTATGAAATTCAATAAAAACTTCACCTATTATCTCAAACACAAATGGCATGAAAAAAATTAATCAAAGAGCGCAAATTATTTATATAAAGGAATATCACAGCCAACTCTTGGAATGTAAGCACATAAGAAATTAATTCTTATTTTAATTTAATATCATTCATTTAAAAAAAAAAGGTCATCTTTGGAAGACAATCATAAATGTCTTGAATACATTTCCACATTAATTTGAAAAAGAAATCTTCATACATAACCCGAACCATAGCAATTACAATCTAAACATTCATTTTATTCCACTTTAATAAAAATGATAAAATTTAACTTTTAAATAAATCATTCTCATTTCGTGATGATTTAAAATAAGAGCGAAGAGCAGTTACAAAAATAATCAATTTCCCTCTAAAGGTTTATGCCAATTAGTGACGCTAGGATTTAGCGTGTGTGAAGTTTTCCTTTTGTACTCTTAGGGTGACGTCACGTCTTGTCTCTTCCTCTCCACCCCTTCCTCTGCGGTTTGGCATTCTCTCATCTGTTCTTTTTCGCCCGCTTTCGCTTATCCCGCCTTTCACTCCCGATATGCTATGCACAAGATAACGCTGCCTCTGAAATTCAACCTCTCTGTCACCACCGCTTGTCATCCACAAGGTAAAAGATTTTTTTTTTTTTATTCAAAGATTTTAACCGTTTTTTGCTTTTATAATTATTAGTTTATTTTTTAAAAAAATGGTTTTAGTGATTTTAAATAACGCGCTTATGTAATGAAAATGTTGCACATAAATAATTTCGCACTCATCTGATGTTTATTACATTCTTTACGAACTGTCAGAAACTTTTATTATTTTTTGTGTTCATTGTTAGCTTTGCACAAGTAGTTTTAATTAATTAGAATTTTCGACAATTTTTCAAGAAAATGAAGAAATGTAATTAATACAATATGCTTGCTATCATTCACCTAGTAAAATGTTACACGTTATTCATTACTTTCAATAACATAAACAGTGAGGGACATAGAGTTTAAGCATTAATGTATATTTAATTGTTACATTAATACATTTTTTTAACAAAAAAAATTTCCTTGATTTGATGTATGAGAGAGGGGGAGAATGTAAGCTGTATTACTATTTGAAAATGGTTACAGAAAGTAATATTTATTATTATTTTATATAATTTTATAGATTTTTTTTAAAAAAACTGTATAAGGTGATTTCTATTTTAATAATAAACTTTAATATCAAAACGGTGGAAATAACTGCTGCAATATTTTAAAACCGTAACTATTATGGTATAATTTATTAAAATATTACTTTTATCAATTCATGAATTTGATGAAACAAAAACTATGCTATTTTGCATTGAATCACTAATCTTCTGTGTATATCATTTACTATTTTTATTTTAAATTGTATATATACGAGTAGTTAATTTCGTTAAGCTCGATATTTTGTTATTTATTTATAGTCTTTTTTTTTCTTTCTTTTCTTCATTTTATACAGCTCATTACTAATCTCTATCAACCAATTAAGTACAACAAATAATTAAAACTTTAAAATAAATATTGACTTTACTTGGGAAAGCGATTAACATATTTATAAATGTAATTAAGTATTTGAGGAATTAGTTTGGTCTTTTGTAAATTTCGAAGAATTTGACTTAAAAATTTCATTAACAATTCATTTCAAGACTCTTTTAAAACTATAGTTTTGCAATTGTTATATATATAATCAATGTCTTAAAAAGAGAATCATTAATTTTTTTAATGAAACCATTTGAAAATAAAATGTAATATTTTTCAATCTGTAATCGCTTATTATCAGTAATCTGTGTCAAAGTTTACAGGATGTGTTTCACATATTATCTTATTTTTAAAGTGCAATTTTACAGAAAGTTTTTAGCTTTAATCTTTTGAGTTCAATATGATTTTTAAAAACATTAGCTTATTCAAAATTGAATTTTGAAGCTTCTTATTCAAACGATTTTTATGTATTTTATTTTAAATTACACTCCGCATTAAAATCATATTTTAAATTAAGAGGAGTGCATTACAATATCCCATTTCCATTAAGAAAATAGATTCTTGGCTTTGAAATCACTTATTTATTTGATATTATAAAAATGTAATTATTTATTCAAAATTAACAGGTGAAATTTCAGTCAAATATCTATACTGTTGAGTTTTAAGTGACATAACTTGTCCTTGGTTATTTAACTCCATATTCTTCTGTTAAAAACTGATATATGATCTGATTTTCCGGAATAAATAAGTAAAATGTAGCATATCAGAGTAAAATGTAATTTATAATTGCATTTTTAAGTTATAAAACAATAGGAAATGAATTAAATGACTATATAAATTTAATACATCGATATTCTGTGTCATAAAGATATTTAGAATGCTAGGCGTGCGAAATATTTTTAAGTAACATTAATTATGCAGTTTGTAAATTAATCCCGTCGCTCTCTTGAGCTCAAGTTTGAATCTTTTTTTTTTTTTTTGGTGGTCTTTACTCATTGTGAAAACGTTCCCCATATAACCACCAGTTTTTGTCCTCGCCTGTCAGAACATATATAATGTTATATTCAAGTTCGACCACTGGTGTCCATAATAATAGGACCACACTCGATGGAAAACATACCAACAAGTTCTTTTCATTAGCAACCATGATCAATACCTTAAATATAACTAGAAGGGTCAGTAGGAATTTCGATTCTACTTCGGTGGTCTTTACACAATGGGAACAAGCTCCCCCTATTTCATCTCTGCCTGTCGAGAGGTGTGCAGTATTTTACTCTCGAGTTCGACAGTTGATCTCTGTATTGATCAGCTGTCAAAAGAAAGGCAGACAGATTTCGGTTCTTTTCGTTGATTTATACCGTAAATGTAAAAAGATCATAAGTGCTTTCAGTCCTTCTTTCGGTGGTCTTAACGCACAGTGAACGTGTTTCCCCGGTTTCGTCCTTGCTTACCAAGGGAACAAAGTTGTATTCAACTCATGACTTAAACGTTTGGTGTCCATACTAATCTGATGGTATCCGTAGGAAAAGTAGCTCGACTCCGTTATTTTCTCAACATAACCTCAAACATAATTAAAAAGGTAAGAAGTATTTAAAATGAAAATAAGTAAAATATCTATTGACTTTTTTTGAATAAATATTTATGAGATTTTGTAAAAAGTCGAAGGGGGAAAAAAATATGAAATTTTCTAACATATCTTGGTTTGTTTTTATACTATTTAATAAATCAAAGCTGTCTGATAAAAATATATTGCTAATTTTGAATTATTTCAGTTTAATGTTAATTTAAATACTGTAGTATTTTCCATCTTTAGTTCAGTATACAGAGCCGTTGAAGAGGGAAACCATTTCTGAAAAATATTAACTGAAACAATCTTTATTTTGTGTGTGATATAACTGAAGTGGTCAAATCTGAAATCTTTATTTATTCGTAACTTTTATTAAACTTCTATGAAACTGTTAAACTATTTTTTTTGTTTCCAATTAATATTTCTATCGTGGACTCGGCACTTAAGAGGTCGTGGCTCCGAGTTAGTGTTTGGCGTTGTTTTTCTTGAGTCGTGGGCTCGAATTTTGTTGTTACTGCCGAACGTCAAAATTCTTTTCACCTGGGCTCAAAATTGTGAGGTCCGTCACCAAATGCCCACGTGTTGCTTCTTAGTGAGACGTTAATATTCAATTATTCAATTAATAATATTTCAGTGGCATGAAAAAATAAAATACTGAAAACATTGTTATTATTATATAAATGACAGTATTTTCGAATTGATAAATTTGAAAGATATTTTTGAGAAAATTAATATTATTTTTATTTCACAGGAAATAATAACTTTTAAAATCATGTATTGATTAGTGCATACATTTCAATTTCTTTCTGTTTTATATCATCTCATTGAATATATTAATAATATTATTTATTTTAATTTATTTGGATTGTTCAAATGGCAGAAAATTTAACATCCTTCTAAACATAAAGATAATTTGATTTCGTTTCTTTTCTTTTTTTTTTTTTTTTTTTTTTTAAGATTTAAAATGGAATGTAGTTATAAAATACCTTGCGATTGTTACATCTAGAATTGTAAACACCAACCAATACAGTCAAATAATTCCTCCAGTTACTTCAAATAGCGTCAAAATAGAAGCAAAAGACCCAGGAAACGTATTTCACGCTCTTACGTTGAGTTTTCAAAACTATATAATTTGTCTGAGTTTGTATTTTTTCGAATATGGTAACGAAATCGTAAAATTTCACCCTGGAGAACAGGAAATCATGCGTATTCTATAAATGTTTCTTATCTCGTTAACCCTGGGAATCGGGTCGTAAGTACTTTTGTCGGGTCGAACCTTAATTTTGTGTAGGGAATACCGGCAAAAATGTTAATAAAGGTAGGTAGTCTTGAACTAATTGGCTCAAACTTGCGCTTCGAGATCTAGGTCAGATCCCATTCCCCTCTCAGTCAAGTGCTTTGCTTCGGAACATTGGTTCCTTTGCCTCCATGCCCAGAGAACAAAAGCATCGCATGGCATTCTTCACGCGTTTAATCGGATAACACTTGATATGTATTGACAATTTTTATCTCTGTGAGCTATGGCTTTCACTTAACTTTCAATTCGAAAAATACCAACAAAAAATTAAGTACGCTATCATGATACTGAGAGACGGATTCTTTGACTAGTGGTGAAATATTGTGTTGACTTATTGTTTGCCGAGCTTTTGGATGTTTTAAAAATCAGTGTTCTTTATTCTGTTCCTTGTTGGTAACTGTTGAGGGATCATTTATTGATATCCTATCTGGTACACTCTAAAAAATTGGTAATTTTTTCGTTTAATGAATTCTTCTTAAAATTATTAACATTTGAGAACTTTAGAACTTTTTTGGATGGGATATCTATCTTAATATACATCAAAAATAGTTTCAAGTAATTAACTGAAATAAATACTTGTCACAAATGCAATAGTTATACCAAATGCTTAAATATACATATATCTTTATGAAATGTTTTTGATATAATTATTTCAAAATTTTACTCATGTGTGAAAAGTCTTAGTTTTTTCTTTCGAAATAGATGAATAAAAGATTGTATATTTATCAGATTATTTACTCGAAAGAATTTTAATTCTAGATGTTTAACTGCTTCATAGTAACAATAATCAATGACACATATATTAATGTTATAATATGTGAATAAAAATAGCAATGTTTACAGTAAGAGGTATCTGAACATGCTGAATTAAGATATTTCGGGGAATATATATAAAGCAATGATTTTAAACCGATTTCATATCACTGTAAGCAGATGTGCAGTGATAGCATAATAGGTACGCAGCGAAAATTTATAAATATACTTAATTATTTTTGAAAACGCTTAGGCACAATAGGCTACATAAAAAATTAAATTTCTTTAAGTAATTATATGATTATATAATTGTTGCAAGCATATACATAAACGTATGAGTAACATAGCAAATAATACGCATAAACAAAAAAAATGTATAGTCAAAAAAATAGGTATTCTGAATAATTCTCACAATTATTCTCGCATCGCTATTAAAATTAGAAATATTTTGCAAAATGTTGTAATTCTTTGATAATTTAAAAGAATATAAATCAGGCATTTCATCATGTAATTCATTAATCGTTGAATTAACGTGACATTCTTAATATGTTAGAGATATCTGTTTTATATTACTTCCTTTAGTGGCGTATCTGTTCTTTCACTGCTAAACAATTTACACTCTTATTTTATTTCCAAATCTTTCTTCAAAGCAACTTTATTGGAAGTATTATTTTATTGATTAAGGTATCAACAAATATGGTATATTAGATCTCTCATATTGTATATTTTGTATTAAAATAGCATAAAGCCTGTTCCATATAAATTTTGGCACTGATTTATATTCTTTAATTCAAGTAAACTCTTTACTTGTCTGTGAAAATAAAATCTTTGAAACGCAACTTCGGGACGGTATTTAGTTGCAAATTCGGAACGTATCGTGAAACGTGAGACAGCCATTTTTTAGGCAAAGGAAACTTTTTACTCGAGATAAAATGCGTTGGAGGATTACAGGAAGGCTAATGTATTTCAAGGAGATTGGTGAAAGATGAAATGTGTCGAGGTATCTTGGAACGTATCGCGTCGTTCTGATCTTGGAATCGTTATCAAAGACATCAGACGGTCTCCAAAAGAAATGGATCTGGGCGTCTAAGGATTACGGTCTATCTCACTCTGCTCGAAGAGTTCAAGGCATCGCAGGTCAAGTGACAATGTCAGCTGGCTTAGAAGTTATCCTGTACGACAGGAAGCCCATATCTCGCTAACTTTTACCACACAAACTTCGGAGCAACGAACCATGTTCTTTCTTTCAATCGTGTCATTTAGACTAAATAGAAATTCAAAGGAATGAAATAAAAAATTCTGGTAACTTACCAGGATAATTCTCGACTTTTACAGCAGCCAAACTTACTACGTTTACAGCAATCCCATCTCCCTTATATTTTTTTCCCCAATATCATGATTTGGCTTTCGAATTTCCCTTTTCAGTTCTAAAATTCATGATGACATAAATCTTTACCAGTTTAAATGGTTAATCTAATGACATGCACATGCAATTTCAGCACTTTATACTTTGTAACTAACGACATTTAATTTCGTTACTCGCGACGTACTGAAGAAATTCAATTATTTCAGCACATAAACGTAATTACTTTGATAAAAATTAAGAGATATTTCTTCCTACACACTAATTTAAATTTTCTTTTCTACCTTGGATCATGTTTTTAAAAAAATTATGTCAATAAAATCTACTGACTCTTTTCTCTTTTAAATAGTAGATATACCTTTTAAAACACTTCGCAGATTATAGTTATTGAATTTTAATAATAGCGAATTTACTTGTTAACTTAGAAATAATGCTTATTGACATTAGCAATTAGCTGCTGTCTTATAAAATTCTGCTTATGAAAAATGATTAGAATTGCAAAAGAGATATACTGTTTTTTAATGAATAATTCTTTTCATTTCTTGTTTTTTTAAAGCCTGTTATATTTTAATTGTTATTCTGAAATTCATATTTGAATGCTGGAATAACCTAATGCAATGAATATAATTTAGTTTTTTATTTAAATATGCTTGAAATAAATATTGATAAGAATTTGACAGTTTTATTCTTCAATAAGGTAAAAAAAAATTTTAGTAAAAAAAAAAATGTTTATATTTAGAATTAAATGTATTGCAGAACGTTTTTATGTTAATATTGTCCAGAGCTATATCATATTATTTTAAGTTATTGAATGAAATAAGGTAGTTGGATAAGTTGAATTGTGTCACGTAGAGGGATTTTTTTTTTTTTTTTTTTTTACTTTCAAGATGTTATAACAATTGTATAAATAAATCACGCAAGTATGTAAACTTACGTTTAATTAAGAAATACTATCAAAACAGTTACACACACGCACACGTGTGTGTATATATATATGTGTGTGAGTGTCATAATAATTATTCGACAGTTATTTTTCGTAAAATTTTAATTTTATCTGCTTTGTTCTTACTACACAAAGTACAAAAAATTTTAAACCAAAAGCATAAAATTCCATGGTGTTAATATACTTGGAAGATAACTACCTAATTTCTGAAATTTTGCGATTTACTTTCGATCTGTTAAATAAAGCTTGAATCCAACAGAATGTCTGTGTCCGAGGAGAAAATGAACTCATAAAGAACAGGTGAACTGATTGAGAGACAAAAAAGACAAATAAACAAACTGTTAGCAACGAAAACAAATGAACATATTGCTTGAGAAAAGAATATATAAAATTTTGATAAGGGGTGAATTGGTTTCTACAGCTTCAAATGTTATCGGAGAGTGGGTTTGCCGAAGATAAGTTTGCTGCAATAAGTGTAGGTTTAGCGGATGCTGAAAACGTCTCCGCTCTTTCAAAAAAAAAAAAAAACTGGTCCCTCTCCTCTTAATTGGAATTGGTAATGTACTAAATACTTTTATAACACATACTTTCATTTCGTCATTTATTCTACAAATCGTATGCTTTTTAAAGTAATATTCTGCGTTATAAGCTCTGTTATAATAACCTTTTATTGAAGAGAAATAGAGCTATATTTTAATACAAAAAAAACCCCGCAAGAATTGGATTAATATCAACTATGAATAGAGAACAATAGTCAGACGAATCTTCATATAGTGAAAAAAAAGCGCCTCATATAGCGAGTTGGAAGACAGCAATTTATTTGAGAATATAATTTATTTGAAAAAAAGAACATAACAATTATTTATATTACTGAAATTTTACTGTTTTAGTAATTCCTTTTTTGGAAATAATACCATACTAATCCCTATAACTCAATTTTGCGTCCTATCTTAGATATTATGAAGGTGTACAAAAGTAACATTAATGACACGTTATGGAGTGTAAACTCGTTGAAAGACGACAAACTAAAATTAAGCCATACTGTACATCCATCTTATTACATATTTATGTGTCTGTAGGAAAATGCAATTATTTTGTTATACAAGCATCGCCTAAATTAAGATATACAGACGGAGAGAAATCTGAGTATTACAGAAATAAAGCAATTTTCCTCGCTTGTATTTATTCCGCAGAGTCTCATTTTGCATAAGGCTGGATGGACCAAAATATGAAAGCCCTGAAAAATATAAGAACATGACAAATAATTCTGATGAATATGTTCTAGAATAATTTGTTTTAGTAATAAGAGGGAATCTGCAAGAGATAGGTTTGGTCCTCTGCTTTTGGTAATTACTCTAAAGTTCGAATGATAAGGTTCAGTAGTTTAAAAAAAATACTTTTTAAAATTGTATTCATCATTTCATTTGT
The DNA here is from genome assembly GCA_019974015.1 of Nephila pilipes. NCBI lineage: Eukaryota > Metazoa > Arthropoda > Arachnida > Araneae > Nephilidae > Nephila > Nephila pilipes. Next base: position 349,058 of record BMAW01113454.1, read on the forward strand.
GAGAGAAACTGTTATCGCCCAAAATTAAAGCAGTCGAATAATTTCGAGAAATATCATTTAAAAGCTGCATTACAATTAAGGTATAAACATATAATCCAAATACCGTAAAAAATGTTCGTCTTCATTCACTTTACTTTTCAAATACATACATTTGATAAGGACAAATTTTTCGAATATGATTCTTTTAAGACTCTTTCAATTTCTCTTAATGTATTAATCTTATTCATGACGCACGGAATGTTTGGGCTCGAAATGAATTTACGTATTATGTGTAACTGTGACATATTTGTTAATGTATCTGTAATGTACTACTAGAATGCTTCCGTCACAGGAAACACGATTCACAACCATTCCGTCATAGAAGTATATATGATCTATGCATCTAATAATTTAATAATTTCTGTGTGTGATGAGTATACGCGGAAATGCATTACCTGCTAGACCAGGATATAGTATTTTGAACGCTCATATTTGTACGTAATATGTCCAAAAAAGGAAAGAATCGAAACGAGAAATTATTTTTATTTCAAAGAACTGATTTAACATTGATTATTCATTGATTATCTACACGTAATTTATATGGAAATGAACAATTTCATGGAGGTGCCCAATATGTTCCCTAAAATAATGATGGAAATATGAAAGAATTTTTATTTAAAAAAAAGTATTATTTTATCCTTTAAAACCGTACTTTATTCTTTATCATTGCCAATATTTTTCTGCAAATTAATTTTACAAACAATTTTCAGAAGAAATAACTTGTTTAAAACGTGAAGCGAAATTGCGAAAATTAAGCGTTCAAATTTTAATTTTTTAGAAAAATATGAATATAATTATATATTAATAATATTAAAAAAAAATCTATCCCATCTATATGCTTAATTTATTCAAAAGTGAGAAAATGTTTTCATTACGACAATGATGCTCACTTTATAGAACCTTGAGTGAATAAATAGAATTAAACTCTTCATTAATTTGAAAATAAATAATTTCTTTTCCTTTCAAACTTGAGGACATAGAAAAATTATCCACTATATTTGCTTAAAATGTAGTCATAATATATCATTCTTGATCAGAGCTTTTTTTTTCTTTATTTAAGAAATAAAGGCTTAAGATATCCTCTCGTTCCATAAGAATAATTACTCTAGTGATATTCGCCAACTCATTCAAAAAAAAAAGAACTCTAAGATATCATCTTTAATTAATTTTAATTTCAAATGATTAACATGAAAATTTTGCTACTTCAAGAATAGATCGGTAGTTTATTATTTATATCTCATGTTTATACGTTATTTGTGCAGTTTTTAGACGTTTAATTCTAATTATCCATATCTGAGTTATTACTATTCAGGAACGGCAGTCTCTAATATATTCCGATTTATGGAGAGTTGAATGCGTCAAAAAATCTCAGTATCTTTGGATATAAAGAAGTTTTATCTTTCACATCTTTTTAAAGTTCGGTCGATGAATAATAGAGTATTTCTGCTTAACATTTCGTAATAACAGTGGAAATGTCTTAATTCGGGAATTTAAGGCTAAAGCAATGACCTGATAACCTGTATGTTGTTTGTTTGGTCTTCGTTTCGTCGATGCAATCGTGTGTAGGGATTTATATGGTTTTAGTAAAATTCAAAGCCAGTATTTTGGTTTTTATTATCTCTGGAAAACCGATTTCAAACTTAGTTTTTGTAAAAAAAATACAAAAATCGATAGATTTGTGTAACAAACATTGAAAAAAAATTTATTTTCTTAAGAAACACATATATTTGTGATGAAATCTGTTGTTGCTTTAGTTTTAACCTTAATTACTTTTAATTACTTATAAAACCAAAAAAATCCATACCAACCTTCACGCATTGCAGTGATTATATTATTTTATAGAAGTTTCCAGAATTTTCGATATAACGTCACAGACTGTCTTCGATATAACGTGAATCCTTTTTTCTGGTTCTGTTCTCCACATGTATTGTAATAAATACTGCTTCAGCTTCCCTTAATCAAACACAGCTTCTTATTAAACATAAAATGACTTAAAAATATTTATTCGATAAAATGTCTGAATATTCTTTGAAATAAATCATTTTGTCGAAGCAATTGAATTTGATATACCTGAACGTTCAAAAAATAAGAAAAGTATTCGATTATCATATTATACATGCAATGATTATTATCTAACATTAAGAGCTATAAAAACCTGTCAGTTCTCTTTCACTCTCACTCTCTTTCTCACTCAGTTGGCTTTTTTTTCACCATTAAAATGTGGTTGCAGAAAATATAATGATTTGACAATGAGAATGTCCGGCTTGACTCCACGGTTATCGGTGGAGTTAGGGGTTGCAATACCAGTAAAACGGTTTACCTGGAATTTTAGTCTCCTATTGTTATCGGTAATTCTATATATTTTTTGCAGGTAATTCGGTAAAGTATGTGCATAATTACTAGATACGTTTTTCTACTAATGTATGTTATCTGGACCGCAGTTCTGTTGTGGCATGATATTATGGAGTGAACACGGTAATCCGCCTCAGGAAAGCATGCATACAAATGAAAAATATTAATAAATCGTTAAGAAGTATTTGGATTATTTTCAATATAAAAATACAAGGGATAAATATATTAAATAATGAATGATTTTTAATAATTAATTAACCAAAGAGTTTGGAATCTGAACGAACTTTCTCTACATATAGGGATTATTTTGTACAAACTTTAGATGAGGAGACCAAAATATTTATAAGTTGTGTTTCTTACGTTTTATTTTTTAAAATATTTTTATAAATCGATCAGACATTTAATTACATATTTCATAATTGTTTTCATTGTGAAAAATTATTCGTTGTAAATATTATTTATAATTTGTTATAGAAATGTTTAACTTTATTAATATTCAGGATGTAACTTATTCTCAAATACTTTTGTAACAGTATACTAGAATCTAATAAATTTTTTTCTTTGTCGACAGTTAATTTATATTCACGGCTTAAATAAAGCACGGTAATTTACTAGTATACCGGTTTTGTTTTAAAATTTTCCCGAATAATCGGTAATAGAAAGAGTCGTTAATTTACAATCCCTAGGTGCAATAGTGTGGTTAATGCAGCACAGCTCTAAAATTCTTACTTTTCGTCTTCTCTCCTTCCAATGCAGCAATATCTTTTTAAATTTTCGTCGTTAATTTTGTTCAAGTTCTGTCCAAAGCACAAAACCAAAAAAACTGGTTCCCATTTTTCTGGTTGGAATGGTATGCAAATGACTAACGTTTAATGAGACACAATTGGACAAATAACAAATACAAATGTAACTATAAATACTACAATACGCTTCTAGTGTCCTTGCACTAAACAACACATATAATTCCTGTGAGAGATCAACTCTCTCATATAAAGCTCAAACTCCCTTGCGCTTAAAACACTTCCGGTCTTTATCTCTGGCCTCCAAACCAAAACTTTTTTAAGTTCTTTCCAGATGGCTTCGAAGCCCCGTCTATCGTTCCTTCTTCGCCAACACTGTCTCCTCACACACACCGCAGCCTAATGAGTGTTCTAAAGCGTCGTCTCCATATTTCCACATGTATATTTTAATATCTATTGTAATCGAAATGATTAGAGACGCTTGTTTAATTCGTATCTACTGTCAAAACATAGCAAAAGGGATCAGGCTCTGTATTTTGATAATCTTTGGATATCATCGTTAATATTGTTTCATTATTATACTCAATTTCCTCTTATTTAGCGTTTATACAGTTGCAACACTTCAGAAAACCTCAGTAAATTTACAAGAAATTCCAAAACTTGATATGAACTCCAATGCCATTATATGTATGTATGTATGTATGTATGTATGTATGTATGTATATATATGTGTGTGTGTGTGTGTGTGTGTGGTGTGTGTGTGTGTGTGTGTACTAGCGAAATACCACTGATTGACTCATCACGAGATCTCAAAGACTATACAATCGATTGACTTGAAATTTAGCATAGTTACTCATTTTGCGATGTAGACGCTCACTAAGAACAGATTTTACGGAAATCTTATCCAAAATGTAATTTTCATCTGTTAATCTACTTTTGTCCATCGGTTATGTAACTTTCGGCTACTTTATCGCCAAAAATGATATGACCGACGTCGAAAGGAATATATTTTTTATATGTATACTGTGTATTGTCAAGTTTACTTGGTGAGATTTGCGCGAGCGAAATGGAAAAATACCAAATAATTTAATATTGAAGCGCTGATAGAAGATTGGCAAGATTTTGGCGAAGAAGCTCTTTATGCGAAATTTCGTGCATGTCGAAAATAGGAAACGTACATATTTAGCGATAGAAATAAATGAGTTTGGAATCCCACGGTTGGTGAAAGTGTTGTTTAGCTCTAAAACTTAACGGGAGTTAGAAAAATACTAAAATGGCGACTTCTTACGGAGTAGCGCACACGCAAGACAATGTTCATTTACTGGAGAACCTGGCTACATACATGAACGAACTCAAGACGCTATGACATAGGCAAGACAATTTAGACGTCCTGACTTGCACTACTATTTTTTTTTAGGATTGCAGTCACTTGCTATCCTAAATGGTTAGAAATCAAAGATCTCTTGAGGCAAGGACAAAAATCTTATGATAGACAAGATGTCATTGTGAAGGTATTTCATTTGAAAGTTAAGCACATGATGAATCTTCTGACAATAGATTGTATCTTTGGCGATACTAGGTTTAGCATGTATACGGTGGAAGGAATTTTATCCATATTTTGTATACATGAGGTGACTTTTTACTAAAATATTTTATTTTTCTCATATATTTTAAAGTCGTGGATAACCATTATGACAGGCAATCAATTTATTAAAATTTTAAATTTAGATTATCATTATCGTTTAAAAATTGAAACTTTTCTTGATATTTTACGTATAGGTTTCAAATTATATTATCGTCTGCACAGTGAAGTGGGCGGGTATCAGCTAGTGTATGTATATATGTGTTTTTGTGTGTGAAAAGGAGGCAAACCTTTCTAACCTTTGTGTGTGAAAAGGAGTCAAACCATAAATATTCTTGTTTCACATCAATCATTTCTGTCGAAATAGTTAAAAATGGATCTTAGAAAGTTGTCTGGTAAGTCGTTTCTTCTTTTTCATGCTGAATAAAGAAATTGGGATTTTTTTTTTGGGGGGGAGGGAACTTGCATTCTTCTTGAAAAGCCTTCGCGTACCCCCAGGGGTTAAGGTTATCACTGATTCAGACTATTTATTGAGACATTTCTCTGATTCTTTGATTCAAAAGCCTTACTGAAAAGCTGACGCGAGAGGTTGGGGAACAAGATGTCAAGTTCTTCAGAAAAGTATTTTAAAATTTATCGATTGTAAAAATGTTTGAAATTGTCTTGACTAGGGTTAGTTCCGCACGTTGTAGTAGATTCTAAAGAATACGTTATTGTAGATTTTTAATAAGAAAGACCTGTTTTGCATAATAACGGAATAATACTGCACGTTATAGGGAGCTGAAAATTCTCAAGTAGTATGGTGTGGAAGTTTAGACAATGAATTAGCAGCTCTAATGTAGTTCTCGTCACTTGATAGTGGTTGATAATTACGAGGCTCATCATCATGATAACTCATTTAGCTTTTGGTATGATTTTAACTCATACCGAACCAAGCGGTACATTTCCGCAGTTATTATGAAATATACTTATGATATATATTTAAAGATTCGTAGAATATGTTGAATTAGATATCCAATGTATACAATAAATGCCTTGACAAAAGGAATTGTGCCAAATCATATCTTAATGTATTCCCTTCCACATGTTTAAATCAAATTTGATTTCATTTTGAACAGATTTCAATATAAACAAAAGTGCAATAATAAAAAATAAATTATAAGATGCAGCATATTATTCATATGTAATAAATGTAACACTATATATATATATATATATATATATATATATAGTATTCTATTGAAATGTATAATATGAATATTAGATAATCGTTCTTGTCCGATAGTTGTTGACCTTAAATATTTTTTATTCATTTCAACTTGCTAAAATTTATCTCGCTCAAAACAATAGAAACAGAATATTCAGAGAACGGCACATATATATTTGGTTAAAACTCTATTATTAAACAAAAATCAGAAAAAGACTGTAGAATATTAAAAGCGGAGATATAGTGTCTATATTTTGAATAATAGTCGCTAGTTAAAACTTTCCATTGCACTTATGAATTTGTACGTTTTTATATATTTGCTATATATTTTATGGATATTTAAATAGCCAGATCTGCAGTTTATTTTTTTAAATCAGCCACACTTACCTATGACAAAGACGAATCGTAGAAAAGGCAAAATCCATAGCATATAGTTTTCATTTTTTATGACAGCCTGTTTGAGACTATAGAGAGTCAGAAACACTGCAAATTTGTATTATAAATAATTTTTGTAAAGTTGCTTCCTTCCTCCGGTGCTCAACTTATTGTCATTATTAAACTTTTATGCTTCGTTTATTAAGAAATTCCTTCTCAATACCTATTATTTTTCTTTACCTATTCTTCCTGGAAATTTTGCTCAAAACCTGTATCTCGATGCATTTGTAATGTACTACAATATCCAGCTATTAATTTTTTTACTCATTCTATTGTCAAATCTTTCTGTTGAAATGCTTTATTTGTTTTACTGATGAATTGTATAATTGTAATCCATATAGAAAGAATACAGATAAATCTAAAACGAATTTGGAAAATCAAACATTTAGCTTTCGATACAGATTCTGGATTTGACAAATCATTGCAGTCGTGTGTAGACCTTTATTACATTAGTGTTACTTACCTCCATTACTTAAATATAATCAATAAAATCAAATTTGCTTTCCTTAACAATGAATTGCATTTATTTGCACCTCTCCTAGTGTAACTACCAAGTATTTCCTCAGATACGAGTAAGATGATAGTTGAATCATAAAAGAAATTCCTCAAAATTCGAGGTCGTTTTATAGGACCTATACAAAAAAATTAATTAAAATTTATGCAAATTAAAACCAGTATAAAAATGAAGAAAAACACCAATTCAATATTAATATTATTTTAATAACTATGTTTAAAATCCTGCAAAATCCTCACAATCATCATCTAAAGCAAACAGCTCCTCATGTACCTCCTCACTTTTGTTGTTAAAGGATCCTCATATGGATTCCATTTTGTCCCTAGCGCGTCGATTTCCTCATCATCATCAATATCCTATAACAAATCTTTCTCAGTGCCCTCCACAGCATTAGAAATCCCACATTTTTTAAAATATTTGATCACTGTTTCCACTTCTCCCCCTCCCCCATGATTTGATCATGAAATTACACAGCAATCAAGTGACACAACCGGCATAACTCCACTTTGTATATACGACTTTTTGCCTTTCATCCTCCAGTTATCCATTGTTTCCGCATGTGATCTGTGAATGGTTTATTCTGAGAGACATCTAAAGATTGTGACATAGAAATTCAAACCACCTGGTATAACAGCAATGTTATTTTTGTTTCGTGCTAAGTGACTTTTAGAGTTTTAAGTTATGAGACAACGAAACATATCCCACATCAATAAACTATGATGATTTCGTGGAGCTCCTGGTCCTCTAACAGACATTTTACATCCACAATTTTACAGCTTTCTCATCCATTCATCCCTATCACGAAAATATCTGGTGAGAAATTTATTTTAGGAGTAGTTTTAATCTTGAAAGTAACCGTGGATTTTAACTTCGTTCCATTGCTTTGCATGTTAATACTACTGTAAATCTGGTCTTTTTATGGCCTGACTTGGGCAGTTTTTACGCCTTTTGTTACCACATTTCAATGCTCACCATGTCGAAGTTCATCAGTGTATCATCCACATTTCAAATATTCGATAACGGAAAGTTGTATTTTTGCCTCAATATAATAAACTCGGGACTTTATGGTCAAGATCTTGTGATAATTTCTGCGCAATTTTTAATTTTTTGTGGTATACAAGATTTTTTTTTCTGTTCATGAAACGATTGCAGTAATCGTTACTTTAAATTTACTGCCTTGTGTGTTGACCCGTACCCACTTCAGTGCATAAGCCCTGATCATATTTCATGTAAGAACATAACAACTCAGCCTCTGCTCTTGTAACACATCGATCAATAACTCCCGAGTCTAACATTGAAAACAACATTTTTTTTGCAAAATTTTTTTTTATTCATCAACATAACACATTTTGTTAATCACCTTTTAGGGTGATACAATCATTCCAACGCTTTTCCAAATCTTTTTTTTCGCAAGAAATCTCTTTTGTTGCGAGTAAATAGCGATAAACAGCTTTCTGAATCATCGACTCGTTGCTGTTTTTGTTCCATCGAAAGCAATCGCGGCACCCACTTGGAAAAAACCTTTTTCACTTCACTTCAAAAATCCTTTTTCAGTAAATACACTTCCATATGATATCTGTGTCATCTCAGCAATCTCACGGAGCTTCACTTTACAATCTTTCATTATAATTTTTGTCACTTCACTCACATTTTCCGGTGTAACGGCTTCCACAGGTCTACCCGAGGGTTCCGCGTCATTTGTGTCGGTACGACCACGTTTAAACTCGGCAAACCACCGACAAATCGTTGCTCTTGATGGACAAGAGTCCGGGTAACATTTTTCAATCCATTGTTTCGCTTGCACGGTGTTTTTACCCATTAAAAAACAATGTTTTATCAGAACACGAAACTCGGTTTTTTCCATTTTTTAAACAAACTACAAAACGACTTTACTCCAACCTCGATAACTCAGCTGTTTCTGGTCCGATCGACTTAAAATTTTGACACGTTTCAAGCAAAGGTTAGTACTCTAGAAAGACCTGGTTACTGGTTTACTACGAGCGCCATCTCTGGGTTAGTCTCGGGAGTTATTGATTGATGTGTTATTTCTTCTGAAACGTAATTGTATGACCTCTCCTAATAGAACATTTTTTTCATTGGAATTTATTAAATAGCATTTTCATTCTTTCTCCACTCTTACCATCTTCTCTGTTATATTGAAATGTTTTGTTTGATTATTTAACCTCTTTTATCATTTTTAACTCGAAGCTTGCTTCCAACTTCCTTCTTTCCTTTGGTTCATGATTAGGTCCACATTTTACAAATTGTATGCTGATTACATTAATAGTACTAATGTTAAACACACTCCACGATCTACAACGAAACTTGTTAGAGGTGCATGTGAGTTCATGATTCGGCACGCGCTTCTATAAACAGTGCTACCAGATGCAAGAAAATAAACTTGTTAGAGACACATGTGAGTTCGTGATTCGACACGTGCTTCTATAAGCAGTGCTGCCAAATGCAATAAAATAAACTTAGTAGAAGTACATGTAAGTTCGTGATTCGGCACGTGCTTTTATAGGCATTGCTACTAGATGATGGACAATAAAAATTGTTCCAGAAGATGAACGCTGATCTAAATTCATAAGCCATCGATAGTTTGAGGATCGTCTTATAGGACACATATATGCTAAAACTATAAAACTTTGACGAAAATTTCTCGTCTTATCTGAAGTCTTATCCGTGGAAATATACAGAAATTACAAATTTTGATGTACTTGTCGCATCTTCTCTGAGGGCAGCTGCAATCTTCCCTTTTCACAAGATTATAATATTTACTTCTACAGTGGACATGCTTTTACATCTCTATCATGCGCACGCAGGCTCTAAGATCGCTACCTCTCTCCCGGGCGCATACAAACGTCAACCTTGGCCTTTGATAACCGCTTTGTAACATAAAACCTTTATAATGGTAATTTTAGCCGCTTCATTTTAATGTTCCAACGTATTGTTGAGCATGAGTATACAATATATAATCTTTGCACAGTATCAAAAAAAAAATCATTTCTGGAGTTGTTGATGCAGCTTGGGTGCAAACTGTATTTAGAATATGTTTCACATAGTACGAATCATGCTAAATTATTGATTTCCAAAATACGTGTATTTACTCCAATATATATTAGTCAGCCATGTAAGTAAGCCATTAGGAGTAAGTGCACGTGTTGTCAAATCCTTGCCTCCTGCATTCTGAACATAATCCAATTTATCAACTCTTTGTTTATTTAGTCGATAAACGTTCTTCTGTTTTTTATGCAACGTAATAAAGTTGATGAAGCTCTCTACAATAACTACTTTTCCATTATAGTCAATATGGATTCATGTATTACCCTTTGAACTCATTTGCTCTTTTCTTGAAACATCAGGGATGTTGTCGAATAACATAGTGTATGAGTCTTTCTTAATTCTGCATATGATTTCATTTTTGTTTTGTTCACAACTAATTTTATTATTTACTTTTGAGTAGGGAGGAAAATATAAGAAACTGGACCTTATGTATGTTTTTCTAACTGTCCCTTTCGATCAAGCAATATTATAATGGCTTGCAAATTCAGTCAAATTTTTTAAAAAAATGATAGGGTTACCCAAGCACTTACGTCACTTGTCTATTAATGAAATCCTTCAAATATTGCACTTAAATAATCTCAGTTCTAAATGCGAATAGTACAATACAAAATATTATTATTCTACCTGCATTCTTACCTGTTTTCACAAATGCATACGCTCAAAAATACAAGTATAGTAACTGCGTTGTTGTATTCAGGCTGTAACATAACTTCAGTTGGGCAAGTGAACGTAGAAACTTTGAAAACATCGGTCTATTCTATCATTCATTCGATTGTTCGTGTTGGTGAGCACAGACATCTAGGATCTAATTAAGGCAAAATCTAATTGCCAACTCCGAAGTAAAAAGGCGGAAAATTTTTAAAATACAATTTCCTATGAGCATTTTCGGAACGACACACTGAGTAGCAATACGAGGACTATTAATGATGGATCTCGTAATTTTGAAATTCAATCAAGTGACGAGGACGACACGAGTTCTCTTCTCTCTCCAAGCTTCCTCACCACCCCAACAAGAGGACTTAGGATCTCGATCAGATTTAACGTGCAGCAGCTCCATTACACTGCGGATCGTCAGGGCCACCAAGGCTTAAGCCCCCGACTCGAAGAATATATGGAAAAAGAGTTTTAATTAAAATATTATTTTGATTTTTAATTGGCTTTAGTTTATTAAATCCCTTAATTATATTTAATTATGTTTTTAGCTCAAAAATTTTCGATTTTTTTTTATTTTTTTTTTTGAAACAATAACATTAAAATACCTTTTGATTAAATTTCTTTTAAGTAAAAGTGCGTAAACATCTAACTTCTCTATGATTCAAAATTAATGAAATATTAAATTCTTAAAACTTTATTTTGTATTTTAAGCAAAATGTTAAAATAACAGAAACATGAAACGATTCAGAAAAATAATGTATTTTCTACTTTAAAAACCCGCATTATGCATTTCAGCAGATTTTGGATTTCTGTATAACATCTAAAGAATAAGATTTCTATTTATTCAAGAAGGATATTTATACCACAAACTACGTACGGAATTTCAAATTCAAGCTAAGGATTCTATTAAATATTTATTCAGATGGCAATTTAAGAAATGTTCTAACTGAATAGTGATGCTAGCTTTTAAATACCCCTAGGATATAGTTCCATATTAGGTATGAAATACCCCTAAGGAAATTTTTTTTTTTTATAAAAGTCAGAATTTAATATTATTTTATTTATAAAATGCAAAATATATGCATTCATGATATGAAAAGCAGCTAAAATTTTATATAATAATCATATTTGCAAGGGAAAAAAATTGCAGTCTTTTCTTTAAGATTCAAATGTTTCATAATGTGAATCATGCATACGTGCAAAGCGCCTATTAATGAACTTTTTTTTATTTCAAGTACAATAATACTTTTCTTAGGTGTGATAAGAGTGTTAAATGTGTGTGGGTTCATTAATATTCTAATAAAGAACTCTTTAAAAAATAGGCCGGGAGACTTCTGAGTCTGGAAACAAGTTGCATTTCCAGTTTTCATAAGGATATAGAAAAATGAATTTCCGTCTCTGATTTCGGAAATTGCTACCTTCGATGAAATTTGCTTCTCTGAATTAATTTATTAGAAAATAAATTTAGTGGAAAATCTCGAGGTTTTATTTCTTATCATAAATTTTCCATTATGCGGTTCGAATTTCTTTCATGTTCATCTGAAATTTTAGATTATAATTTCGCATAGCTCCTGTTTCTTGTTCGTTTTTAATTTTTGTTCGTTTTTAATTTTTTTTCCCTTTAAATTCCCCTCTTATCATACATTTTAATTGCTTATTCTATTTTCCATCTGTTTGATCCATTTTTTTTCAAAGAGTATAGACCAAGAATTTTATTTCAAATTAATTCAGAAATCGCGATTGCAGTACAGTTTGAAAAAAATCTGATGTAATTAATACGCAAAGAATTCCCAAGCAATAACTGCTTTTTATTGAAATTTATATATATTAATGGATTTCGGAAACAATTATGCATTTGCTTATTTGTGAATTGTTAACTGATTTATTACGTATGTATGTACATATATCGAAGATTTTGTATTTAACACTTCCAGCTTAAGTTAAAGCGTTTAATAGGTTTAAAAATATACATTGCTGAATATTTTTAAAGATAATTTAGAAACAATATTTATTGTGTATCTACAAAATCTGTAACATTTAATCAAAAAAACAAAATTAACGTTGAATTCCTTTCTTACAAATTTATATTTTCTACCGAAGTATTGATATCCTGGTGAAAAGAATTATAGATAGAGGGGTAGAGGATTGTGTTTCGATTACACTTCAAGGAATATTGCATTGTGTAAAATAATTAGAATTAATTTTATCGAATTTAATTCATCTTCAAAATTCTCCTATAGCATGTCGCTCATTCTTTCACTTTAAAAAAATGTGCCTAATATGCAAAGATTCATGTAGTTTTGACTGTTATAAAATAACAATTAAAAATATTTCCTACTTATTATTTCCGATGTATCATTTCATCCATAATAAATTTGACAACTATTTAGAATTTTTAGTTTGAGACAGAAGTGTATAAAGAATTCTTCATTGAAATAAATACATACACGTGGAAAAGGTATTAAGAGCCTTATTCCATGAATCGTAGAAGGAAGATTGTTTTATTGTTTATTAAAATCACCCTTAGAAGTAACATTTGGACTATTGGCAACGAATCGCGTAATACTGAACCTCGGTCAAGTGACGAAAATGGCATTTGAGCAGGCTTTTGAGCCCTTTCCAAACTTCCACACCATTGAGAGAACTTTGAGCCTCGATAGGCTAACGTGCCTCAGCCTCGCTACATGGATAACACCTTCTATGGCACTTGGGCTCGAAATTCAGAGTTGGCAGAAATTAACGAATAATACGAATAAAATTGTAAGAATTTTCTTAAGACATTCAAAAAAATATTTAATATTTTTTAACTTTTAATAATTGTTAACTGTTTTAAAAGCAACAAAATAGACACACATCCAAATAAAATAAGAAAAAAAAGGAAATACTATTGATTCAGATTGATTTGCATCATTTGGACATGATTTCGAAAATATCTAATTATGAACTCTTCTCGAGTTCATAATTAGTAAAATACACTAAACTACATTAGTTTACATTGTTAAGTAATTTTAGGTTATTATAGATTTTTTTTCCCCTCTACGTTGTTTTTCTCTGTATGTTGAAATTAATTCATCTAATTTGTTGAAAGTCAACTAGGAATTTTAAGTAAGTTATCTTTTTTATTTTAATGTTTTTCACCCGATCTGAAAGAATTTATTGATTAATAAAAAAAAATTCACTCACTATATTTCAAACTTTATGACAACAATGAATTGATTTACACATCTAGTGATTGAGTTTTTTAAATTAAAATTGTAAAAGAAATTAGAGAATGGGAAATACTTTCGAATTCCAAAAGATAAAAGATTTTTGTTTCTTGATACTTGACCTTACTTTTCAAGGTAAAACTAATAACAAAATTCTAAATTAATAATACTACCATTCATTGGTGTGGGTTATTCACAAACCACAAGAAACAAATGTATCAATAAAAAGTGGAAACAATTTTTTTTAAAAAAAAGTGTTGCATTCAGAATATAGCAACTTCAAATGAAAGCCTTTTTTGCACAATGCAAATTTTCAGTGCCACGCGTGTTTTTTTTTTCTTTCATTCATATTTCAGTGTCACTAAGTATATATTGTTCATTGAAGCGTGCGATAATTTTCATTTCATTTGTTGACTTCTATTTCAATCAATTAGGCTTCAAATATTCATGATCATTCACTCTTTATGTAAAACAACACCCATTCATCGGAATAAAGACATATTTTAAAGCCTATTCGTTCTAATCTGATAGAAAAAGGTTTTAAAATATGTATATAATTTTTTTAGATTTTTTACATAAAAAAAATTAAGGATATTATTTATTTATTTATTTTAAGACTTTTTTTGGTTCATTTTCGGTTTTATTAGATTATGAGAGAAAGAACAAAATAATTAGTTTTAACACTCAGCTTCACAAAAAAAATTAATTTCATACTTCATTGAAATATTTTCTAAATTGGATTAAAATATTTCGGTTGTCTAGAATTTCTTCTATATTAATAGTCATGAGAGTTGGTTGGCTTCGCTCACTGTGTGATAATAATCAATTAAAAATAATATATTCATAGTTCACTGAACACTTGATTAATAATCTATGTTACATACAAGGAGCGACTTTATAGAATAGAAGGAAATAGTTGTTCTAAGAACAATAGAATGCAAAATAAACTGACGATAAAAAAATTCTCTATGGGCATTCTAATACAGGTACTCAGAATGTGAGCCCAGTATTTATTCAGCAGGAATGATGGAATGAAATCTCAATAGAAAACAAACGAAAAAAAAATCCACCAGGAGAATGACTAAATAACACAAAAAAATTCTTAAATGAGTTCTTAGGAAATTTTTTGTCTTAGTATTTCATGTGTGGGTGTGCGTATTCCCTTATTATAATAAAGTTGGCTATAAGCAATTGTATCATTCGTCTCGTTGTACTGGCACAACATAATAATCTATCTAAGTGGCAGCAGTAGCCAAGCCGTCATGGTCGTGAACTAGCGTCCGACATTCTTTCTGACGAGTCTCGGGTTCATGTCTTGGTTTCACTAAAGACCCGCCGTGTAGTAGGGCTAATGTAAGCTAAATCTGTCGAGGCTCCATGTCTTTCTTCTTGCATCGTGTGGAACTTTTGAAAAGGTGGTGTCATCCTCATCCCTCGATTTAAGTTCAAAATGACGAGGTCCATCCCAATCACCTTTATGTTGCTTCTGAGAGCAAGTTAATGTAAACAATCAATAAAACAGACTTCATTCTATGCAAAATTTATTTCCAACATATAGTAAGGTCACTAGTTAAAAATACAACTAAATTTAACTCTTAACAATACTTTTTTCTCAATGTAATAAAGAAGCAAATGATTTTTAATATGTTAAATTTTTATATCAATTATAGTACCTGTTACCGATAAACATTCCGATATTTGTTGTATAATTATTTAGATTCGGAACCCATTAATGGGTCAAAAAAAAGGGAAATGTTTATCAGTAGAAATAATTGAAAAGTAGGTATCGATAAATGGATTGTTGTATTTAATACAACAATTATTATACAGTCAAGTGAGAAAAAGTAATAACATTTCCTGCAAGATTGTTAATCAGAAGCTTGCAACCGGTTAGTTATAATTTTTATATTAATATAAATTAAAGTTTGCATTTATTGAAATAAGTTATATATTGTGTATTGTGTGTGTGTGTGTGTGAAGTAAAAGAAATAATTCAACAACTTTACTCGGAAGCAGTTGAAAAGTGTTCTACACTCGTTATGAATACGCCATTAATTATTATCTCATACAATATTGTATTATTATGTTGTGTCTCTTAAGATACTTGCTATCAAAGACTGCTGTTGATTTTCTTATAATATGAGAATAACTATAAGCATTTGTTGTTTCAAAATTTGTAAAAGGAAGGTTAATTATTATTCAAAAGCATGTGACAGCTTTTGGTCAACACGATAATGAGTCGAATGCTGTATGTAATTTTCTTAAAGATCTTCCTCTTTGATAATTTCCTGTGTTATTTATTACCTGGTATGATATGTGAAAGAAATCGCTACACTGGAATAAATTATCTAACCCGCAGAAAACACATCACATCATATTTTTTTGAGAGAATAATATTTATATATTAACTGAATATGATTTTCAATACTTTAATATATGACGTATTTTTGGCCATTCGATGGAATAACTTCAGAAATAAGATTGTTTTTTTATATCAAAAATAATAATGACCTCGTTTTATGAAATTTCATAATATTTTAAGTTAAAGCAAAAATGTCAAGATTTTCAATCATAAACAGTTTAAAAAAGAATTTAAGATAACATCTTCCTGCGTTGATGCAGAATAATTTAAAATAGATTACATTGTAGAAGTTATTTCCTGTCAATTGTTCTTTCATGTGTTTCGAAAGTTATTTTTTTTGTTTTCCATTATTTAAGCGTTTCATTTAACGATTTAAATTTTCGTAATAGCTTTATTATTCCTTGTTACCTGTCAATGTGTGTATTCTTGCATGAATATCAGAGTAATAATGGTTTTAATTGAGTTGAAATGGATAGTAAAAAAGTTCTTATGGACTTGTATAAAAATTATCTTGTTTTCCTGTAATTTATCGAAATATGTTTCAAAATCTAGCAAAGAATGTTGAGTGTAAAGATAAAGGGGATTTCTTGCCATAAATGAATACATCAAACTCATTTTGCATCTGCTTGAAAGAATCTGCAAATGAATAGCAAATATTTTTTATGTTTTATAATTATTCTCAAGCTTACAAATTTGATGAATTTTTAAACATCATAAAAGTTTTAAGAAGTAAATGTGACTTTTTGAGTAGAAAAATTTGCAGTGATTTTTATCTACCATTTTTTATGTTTTGGCTTATATCTTCTTTCTTATTGGTTCAGTCGTGATTTTTTTACATATTGTTATAATTTTAATTTATTAAATAATTTCCTGTTTATTTATGATTTAAATTTTTTAGTAGTTCAATTACACATAAATTTCCAATACTTTATAATTAAAGCTAATGTACTCTTATCATTCCTGTTAGGGAATCACCTCAGAGTTCTGGCTTTGTGAAAGAAATTTTTTCCGTGCATCAAATACATATATCATTACTTTAGGATAGCAAAGAAATACTATAAATAAATCAAAGTATTGCTTTTATTGTTTATAAAAAAAATAATAAGCAGAATCGAGGTTAAAATATAAATGTTATTTCATTCAAATTATAAAAGCTGTTAGATTGAAATAAAACATGTTAATAATACTATTCTCGTGTAAGATGAATTTTTATTCAAGTCGCAATGTTTACCATTTAAAAATTCCTTTACATCATTTACTTTTTCTTTAAAATAATTATTACTATCATTGAGACGCAGGAAAACAAAACATTTTTAGTCGCAACTTCCTTTCGTAACATGAATCACAAATTTTAGCAATAATTTTCCAAATCATAATTTTTCTTCTGTGTGGCTTTAAACTTTAATATTAAATTTATGAATTCTTCAAAAACGTGAAGTATATATATATATATATATAAGTTGTGCATTTTGAAATAAACATTGATATCAATGTTTCGAATTTCGGTTCAGATCATGTGCCCGCTTATTGCTCATAATTAAAAAAATATTTTTTTTTTAGATTCGTTGCATTTTTATTATACTCCTTAATATTTATCTACAGTTCGTAAGACGCAATTTTCTAACTTTTACTTCCTTAAGTCAAACGTCAGTTCAGCCGGTACATTTAACAGAATATGAACTATGTATAAGAATCCAGAGCTATCCTATTCAACTCAGACGTTTTAGTCATCCCTCCGCATGTTGAAATAAAGGTTATCTTATGATTCAGGTTATTAGCTTCGAGATTGAGGAATTTCGAATGATGATTTTGTTGCAAAAATTTTCCTTCGGAACAATAAAACAGCTGCGTGTTTAATCATTTATCTCCTAAAGGCTTTCTCTTCGAATACTGTAAAAATTTGACTAATGAAGTATTAGGTCAAGTGTCAACCGCAATACGATAATTTTTATGAAATGGTTCAGACGTCATCTAAATGTAGACGAAAATTATTAGATCCGTCTGTAACAACCCTTTATGTTTCTTCCATGAGAAATTGACTTAGACACTTTGCGCCATCACTGGTCCATTTTATAGCTCTAATATGATTCAAGTAAAATTAGCACTTTTATTGTTCAACGACGTTAATCCAAAAAAAAAAAATGGGTGAATAAAACTGCTCATTATTATTGATTATGAAATGGAATAACTCAAGTAATTATTCTATTCAAAAGAGAGGAAAATGACGTGAAATTTTATTAACAATATTTTGAAATATATTAAAACAATTCGAGGGATATAAATAACAGAAAATAACTGTTAATATCGATCACAATTTAGATGTACCTTAAATAAAGAATATTTTAAATGAATTTCTTCAGTAAAATTTTGGTTTATTGGCCGCTCTTAATAGAATACGTTCTTTTTTTCTACAAAGATATTTAAGTTTCTATACTTAAAACACTTCATAAAATTCTTCCTGTTTCTAGGGAAAAAAACAAATTTAACTTATATTATAATTAATATATTCTTATTCTTTAAAAAAGCCATAAGCCCATAAAAAGTAAAATAATGTAATCTTTGATAGAGTATGATATTGATATATATTTTTGCGATAGACTGTTCATTAATATTTCAGACTTTTTTAAAAGCTGAGGAAATATCTTCTATATTCTATCTGAATGAGTCCCCAATGAGTTTTATTGAATACAGAAATAACGATATATTGATAAATGATTAACTTTTTTAAATAACAAACATAACTGTTTAAGATAGAATACGCTAATCTTTTTTACTGAAAAATCTCTGCTCCGATTAATAATGTTGCACATGAGTGGTTCTATCTAATCATTTACAATCCCAGTAACAATTCATTGACTCTACCATGTTTGTACACGCGACAGCGGCCAAATCACGCATGCGTATAACACACACGTTTGCTTGAGTACACATGGATCTATACTCTCCATATTTAGCCGTTATTTTTTGTTTTTTTGTTGTTATCTTTGCTGTTAAAAGAATTATAGTGAGATTGTGTAGTTCACCAGTTGACCAGAAAGAAACCGTTGTATCCCTTCAGCAATTTGATGTTTTGCTCAACTATAGAGAAAGTAAAAATTTGTATTTTTGTAGTTGTGCAATTTAAACGACTGAAGGTTTTGACGATTTGCAAATAGGAAACTGCAATAAAAATAATAGAATAGATATCGAAACCCGTTTTTAAGTCAACTATAAAAATATAAACTTAGGCTATAAATATTTATAAAAAAATTCTCATAAAATTCTTGTATTTCATAGCAAATGCTTTTATTTTGTATGTATAAACATAACAAAACACTCATTTATTGAAAAGAAAGCCAAGCAAAAAATTTATCAATTTTTTCTCATTTATTGAAAAGAAAGCCAAGCAAAAAATTTATCAATTTTTTTAGAATGCTAATAAAAAAAAACTTCATAGCATTCGGTAAATTTAAAAGAGTATAATTTTATTAGATACTTATAATATTAACACCGCGTGATGACCGGGTGTGATAGAATAGCCCTACTGTAACGCTTGCATGTCGCAAGAGGCGACTAAAATGGGTACCCAGTGTCTGATAGGGAGGTACAGCTGGGCACCTGCCCTTGGGGAGTATATTAAGGGAATTCAGGGGTTTGCCTTTTTTAGGTAGACACAGACATCATGACCTCAAGGTAACCTAGTAATCTTTTTCTTTTCCATGAGGCTTACTATCTTTGGTAAACACGGGTGACATGTCCCCTGAATATCCTAGCGATCCTTTTTTTTTATTTTCGACCCTCCTTGTCAACTAATTTTTATCTTTTTTCAATTCTTTCACACTTCTAGAACGGCTCTTTGGTGCAATATGGCCACATTTGGCTATTTCACCATTCAAATACTATTACTCAGCCGTTTGTCTTTTCAATATTTTTTCTCACGCCTAGATCACAGCATTATCTTGTTTGGCACGGCATGGCCATGTCTTGCTCTTGTGCCATTCAAATACAATAATTCACTCGTCTTTTCTCAAACATCATAGATCACAGTTTTTCCTTGTTTCGCGTAGCATAGCCACATTGGGTTCTTGTGCCATTAAACTCAACCATCACATCACATGTAATATAATATTGATGAATAGATTAAGTGTATTTTTTGTATCTTTATAGCTGAAAAGCCGTCAGTGAAAGCATGGTCATTTGATTTGCTTTATTAAATATATAATTTCATTAAATTTATTATCTCAATGTTTTTTAATAAATTTTTTATGTCATATGCATAAATTAAATGTAAACAATAATGAGCAATTATGATGAAAGCAGTATTGTAATCGTATCGAACTAATTTCATATTAATTAGAAATATTATGTTTCATCCCAATAATATGTGAATTTCCTTACTTATATTTTAAAATATTCAGTTACTAATAGTATTTTATTAATATTTAAATGTCTTCTGGAATTTTTGTAACAAATTAATAATATAAATTAAATGATAGTAGGAAAAACAAATATTGCAGACATTGTGGACAAATTTTTACGGAATAGATTTTTTAACTATAACTATTGAATTATTTCAATGAATTTTTATTTCCTCTTAGTTTTAATATTTTTTCTAAAATTAGCGAATTCCGTGTATAGATTTTCTCATATGTATATATAAAGGATTCGAACAATTCTACGAAAATCTAGAGATGCTAATGATATAAAACAGTACCTAAATTTATCATTTTTTGGAGCAATGCTTAATTATTCAAACAATTATAAGAATTAAGCTAATAAACTTTTTCCATTATTGTATATAAATTATTATACATGTTTAATGCCGTGTGAATGATTCCTAGAAATTTCAGAGATCATGGAAAAAAATTAAAGTTAATCATTACACTATTAATACTTCTCCCTATTGGCTTTACATAATTAACATTTGTTGTAAGATTCAATATGTTTCAACAAACTTATCCTATGAGGATGTATTATTTTTTTTAATACCTTTGCATTAAAAAAGGCAAGGCTAACTTTTTTTTTTTTTTTTTTTAAAAAAAAAAAAAAAGAAATTGAAATGTAACTGTTTATAATAATACTTTTGAAAACATTAATACATTATTGACAAATTTTGCTTGTAAATAACTTGGAGATTTTAAATTATGTATCAAAAAACCTAAATAGTTTCGCAAAAAATTTAACAAAGTGAGTTACATTTAGTGTATTCAATAATCTTTTTTTTTTTTTCAAAAACTTGCTTATATTTAAATTTTTATTTGTTATTAGTAAATACCTTGGCCATAAATGTATACATATTTCTCGTCCATAATAATTCACTTTAATAAGTCAAAAAATATACTTGACACTCTCATTTATTTCCTTCAAACTCTTATATAAAGTTAGTTTTAACATTATTTAAAACTTTTCTATAATTTAAAGAACTAACTTTTATTTCCTGTCGTGTCTATTTATTTATACGGGAGATTGAAAATGGTTTTATTCTACATTAATTTTCATAACCTTCTCTCCGTTGAGCGTTATGTATGTGCCTTTCTTCAGGCTTGTAATGCGTTAATTTTCTCTCGTGAGAAAAAATTAAACAGACATAACATTCAATCAATTTTTGCTTGATAAAGATTTTAATTCTTTGAGCTTTCATCTGGGTCTTGTTACGTCTAATGTTATTGTAACTCAGCTATTTTTCTGATATTACATGAGAATAAAATTAGCATAGTTAAATGTATTAATGCGCAAACCTCATCATATGCTATTCAGTTATACACCTAAAAGTTAAAATTTTATAACATTAGTGATAAATTTAATTTCATTCAATTCCAAATTATTACATCTGATTTTATGCACGAATATAGAGGCACAATAAATACATTAATTAAATAACTGAGACATTACATGCCAAAAGTTATATAGTTTATGATATGCATATAACCTGTGTAAAGTCATATAGTGCACATAAATAATACAGTTCAATATATGAAATTGAGCTAAAAATAATACATCTAAATAAAGCGCATACAGAAAAGTGTTTCCCACTTGTACAGCTTCAATCAATTATTCGTTTCAGTTTTTTTTAAATAAAGTTT
Source organism: Nephila pilipes (assembly GCA_019974015.1). Classification (NCBI taxonomy): domain Eukaryota; kingdom Metazoa; phylum Arthropoda; class Arachnida; order Araneae; family Nephilidae; genus Nephila; species Nephila pilipes. The sequence continues at coordinate 371,277 of BMAW01113454.1, forward strand.
TATAAAATTTTACATTTTCGTTGTACAATTTCACCCTTATCAGTAACAAAATATTTCTTTACTTTTATTTTTCTTTATGAAATTTTTTTTTTCTTGTTCAAAAACTTCAGAACCATGCCTTTTGTAAATTCTCAAACCACGTTTCAAACACAATTAAAACCAGAATTATGATCTTTCTGTACATATTCATTTCTCCTACACACACACACACACACACACACACACACACTTCTGTATATGTTGTATAAGGATTCATAATTATTCAAGTTCCAAGAATCTCTTTGTTCCAGTTTTTCTCACTGCTTGTGGTTAACACTACTTTTGAATGAGACTCTTTGTCTTATTTTTAGCTTTTACCAATTTGACAAAGCACTGGAGCTGGAGTGGTGTTACTCATGCATAATATTAGTATAACCTGTTCTAAATCACCAGAGCCTGAGACATTTTGAATTGATTTGGCCATGATTTTGAATTTTAAATTTCAGTTTTTCTGATTTATGTTCTTGTCGATTCTGTTTTTATTATTACATAAAGTGTTATATTTTAAATTTTATTCCTTATTGTTTTTCATATTAACTAAATTCCAATTTAATATGGATATTATTCAGTAATTTTTATTAGATTGTACACGTTTATTACGTATTTTTTGTATACTTTTGTTTAATTCTATTTCATAGACTTTATTGCCTCTTTCTTTTAAACTTTAGTTCTGTAATTATTTATTTATGCCCCATTTATTTTCCAATTGTTTTCTTTATTTCTTTAATTGGATTTTGATAATTTATTAATGATATTGCTCTGTATTTTTCTAGTTTTTGTATTTTAAATTTGGTTAGTTTATTTTGTTGAGGCATTTTGTTAATTTTATACATGTTTATATAGAGAGAAGAGGAGATATAGAGACAGGCATATAGAGAGAGAGGAGAGCACGAAAAATAATCAAGAGGAAAACCAAAGACAAAGAAAATAAATGAAAATCAAATAAAATCACTTAGTAAATATCAAACAAAAATTTAAAATAATCAATTAGTTTAGATTTTAAGATGACCAAATTAGAAGCAACACGTGAGGGCTATTGGCGTAGGACAATTTTGAACTCAGAAGATCATGAGGACGACAAATTTAGGTGCTGGCACCCCTCCTAACATCCACCTCACCACCGAGACTCTAACCTGAAATGATTTAACGTGCACTGCCCCAGGCTATGCTGGGCGGCCCCAAGGCTGCTGATCAGGAACCTGACTGACACCGAAAACTGATCGCTAGCTCACACTCCACTCTACCGTTGTCATGGCACCTGCAAAATAATCAAACTAACCTAAACTGAACCCAAGTAACTAAGTAAACAACAATAATCTCAGACCAAAACAATGAAACAACTTGTTGTCCTATCTTTTATAAAATATATACCACGACTGAACAGACCATAGCACCACAGCCAACTCATTGTTTAAGAAATAAATCTTTATAGATGAAGGCAGAAATTATTATTTATAAGAATTATATCTTTTCTTAATATCTGAGAGGC
>BMAW01113455.1:0-26963 GCA_019974015.1 Nephila pilipes
ATGCTATTACGGAACAAATGTATGTACTTAAATATTAATGAGAAATACAAAATGAATTAAGAGGATCATTTCGTAGAATTCTCAAGATCAAAAGATATCTGCATCAACGAAACAACAACAAAAATATTAACATACACGTTTTCATTAACAGAAAAAAAAATTACGATTATTTGAGCTATACAATCGGTAATAATTCTTGTTTAATTTCTTAAGGAGAGGAAAATCAGATCAGCATAAAATGATGAATGAACAGGACACTCTTTCAGCGGCTCAAGGTCAGATATAATAGCTTCCTACTCTTAAATTTTTCGTTACTGGAGAATTAATGAAAACTTTATCAGACAAAATAAATATTATACTTTAATACTTTTGAGTTAGTTTTACGTTAGAAAGTAAAATAAAAACACCAATTTCAGAAAAGGAACTTATCACAATAAAGGGATAATACTTGCGCGATCACACCCAAGATTCTTTTGTTTCTTAGCCGTTCTCTGTCTCTCAAAGGCACACTTAACGGTAATTTATCGCCGAATATAGTAGATAACATATATCACAACACTACGGAGCATCCAAATAGGCACTTCAAAAATCAGGATGGTCTTTTCACTATGTAAAATTGTTCAGAATGTAGAATTCTTTTCACCTGGATGGTACTTCGATGATTAAATCTTCTTATCAACGGCAATTTCAGGAATGCAGGATGCATTTATCGGGAACTCCAAATGAAGAGAATACTTCTTTCCTCAAATTCCTAGTGCAGGGGGCACTTTTCTTTCTATAAACTCCTCTTCAAAAGTGTTCCAGGAATGCAACATGCATTTATCTTTTTTTAAACAAAAATTACGAGGATGGTAATGTTGCAGTGAGATGGCAAAGTGTGCTGAAATCTGATTGATCAATTATTTTTCCATCACAGCCGGAGCCTCCAAAATTTTCTCTGTAGAATCTTAACTACAGAAAGGGGGTACATGGCTCGTATTAAAGATGTCTAGGTGTTTTCTGGATTCAAAAACAAAACGGATTTTTAGGACATGATATTTAATTAGACCATACTGTATTTACAAATACCATTGTACTGTATTTACAAATATAAAACTGAACTATTGGTTATACATGTTAATGAGCTATCAGATTGCACGTCTTTCTCTGCTGCTAGCTCCCTTCCGTCAGCAGGTACTCGTGTAAACTAATTGGAAAGAGGCCACAAAGTAGAGCTCCAGTTCATAGTACCAACTGGTGTTGGAAGGCGTCTCAAAAAGGTAGACATCCTACACACACATAATGTGTGTGTGTTTATCTTGGTAAGTGAATCAAAACGTAATATGATGAAAATTAATTCCTTTTCATCTGTATTAATAAATGAAAAAAAAAAATTAAGTTTTTTGTACTATTAATTATACATAAATCTTTAATAACAGTTTCGAAGATTCCGTAAATATATCTTTGCAAAAAGAATAAATAAATGTACAAACATATTTTGGCGGTTTTTAAATAACATTTTAAATTATGTGTAATATTGTGTATAATTTGGCTTAACCTTAATTTATTAAATATATAGGAATTGAATGTTTCTACATAACAAATGCATTTGATGCATGTTGCCATTCAACCATTATCCATGAATACAGCTTTTTAAGCTGCATTCTTTAGTTAAACTAATTTAAAATTAAAATTACTTCTAAATAACACTTTTCCTCGGTTTGTGTAAGCAACTTCCTTAATGTCATAAAAATCACAGAGCGTGATTTCGAACATTCATATGAAATCTAAAATTTAGTGAACTTGGAAGCCTATTTCCAAGAATTACTGTTCCGACTTATTGTAAGTTGACCATCGAGATTATGAGCCGATATTTAGTGAGTCCACATAAACGATACGGACAAACGGGAAAAATCAAATGCAAAGAAGTGAATCAATTCTTCAACAGCAAATGTATAAAAAGTAGCTTCAAAGTCCATCCCATCATCAGATTCTGATGACAGTTACCTCTTCTTTCAGTCTGCCAATATGTATGTATTAATTTCACTTTATTTTAAATGTTTTTAACGTTAATAAATTGTGTTGGCTTCTGAAAATATCCAGTTATTGATCTCTTATCTTCTGATATATCTAGAGTTTGGTGACTACTAATTGGTCATCCTATAAGACAATAAATGGTGTTAATACCGACAAGTTTCTGTTTTCTGACTGTGGCAAGTCTCATTATTGAAAAACTGCAAGGAATGTTAAAATCAGAATGGCTTAAAATGAATGCACATTTTGATAGTTTTTATATGTATCTTTGAGAGAATCAGGAGGGGAAAAATTTTATTCATCAAAATATAAATCATTAAATAAAAAAGAATTAAAATAAGGCTATACATAAATAAAAAAAAGCTTTTCGTCTTTTTAAAAAGATTAAACTTTCTCGAAAACTATGCCTCAGGTTTTTAACATTCAGCAGTATGTTCTTGATTTTCTTGTATTTTTTGCACAAGTTTTTCGTTTCCTTTCCTATATGATCAACGGTATTCATTACAAAATGCCAGCATTTTTTTAGCTAACAAAGGAAAAGACTTTATAAGGGAAATTAATAGGAATTCGGTAAAAATAAGAGACTTTTGATAAAGTTCCGTTTCTGAGCAAAGATAATGAAACCGTATTCTCTTTTTTTTAGTCTCAAAATTTTTATACGCAATAAGTGAGATGTACGCTGTTCTTTTCCCCGTTAAAATTTTCTAAAGATAGAAAGGAGGCATCATGTTCAGCAAATGAATTGAAAAAAATGAAACTTACTAAATTTTCCGTACTCCAAAGTTTCAAAAATCAATTGTCTTAATAATGTTTAGAACGCGCTTGTACTTTCAGAAAAGTTTTTTTGCTATTATCCGATGTAATTGGTTTCAATAATAATGTGTCAAGTTTAAACCAAGTAAAACGAATCTTAACAATTTCGCAAAGTAACATCAATCCACTTTTTAATCATTCTACATATCAATATTTTTATTATTCACTTACTTTAAGTTATTTAACTATTGATTACTTAATATATAACTTATTTTATGATTATTTTTTTTAAAATTACCTTTTAAGGAAATATTGGATAATATATGTATAATGAAGAAGTAAATTAGAAATAGTAATAAAAAGTTTCGAATCGTACTCTATCTTTTGCATCCAAAAATGAATCGGCTTAAAATACATTTCCTGTCGTAAATATTATATTTTTTCATAAGGAAGAACGATACTTATAGAAAACATTGCCCTCCCCCCATTTAGACTATATTGTTAATATAGATATTTTATAACTGTGAAAGGCCTGGTGTGCCTTTTATACATCGAAGTTAATGGATGAATCATCTTAATTACTATAGTTAATTAATTATAAAGGAACTTTTTCCGTTACGGACACTGGTGTTTTTGCAAAATTAATACAAGAAGGGTTGAAAAAAATCTTTTGAATTTCATTCGAATCCGATCATTACTCAAAGACGCTTTTCTCCAAACACTTTTTAGGAATAACATTTTGAATAAATTCGCGTGAATGATTAAAATGTGAAGAACATTCCGTTAGATGAAATTCATTTTTAAAGGTTTCTTCTTAAAATTAATTTTAGTTTAAATGATTTTATTATTTATTTTATCTTCAATATAATAAAAGATATTTTTTTAAATTAATGTTTTTTTTTTCAAAAATGAGAAAAAAAAATAATCCTCATATTAAACTTTCCATTTTTTAAATCCACGTTATTAACTAATAGTATAGTTGGTTATTTGATATTTAACAGTGATCGCTTCCTCTCCTTTTCGAATATTTCTCGAATTATTGTATATAACATCTTGAAAATATATTTATATATAAAAATTTAAAGACACTAATTATCCATTTATTTAAAACACTTTTGTATTTCACAACATATGTGCTTTTGTCCTAACTGAATTAGAGAATTAATATTTCTATTGTAATTATTCTTGAAATTATTATAAATATATTTTGAATCATAAAATAACTACCTATAGATACGTGTAAGCCTCTGCACAAAAAATGTAGTCTTTGAAACGAAATTTGTTTGGGAAATGTTTAATTAACGATAGGGGGCCTATTCTGATGCTCCCAAAATCTGTAACTTAGGTACAAAATCTTAGAAAATTCGAAATTTGAGCAAATCTCAAATTGAGAAAACTTGTTTCAACAAAAGTCTGACATTTGTAGTAAAATATATCTCTTTAAGAAAATAATTTAGAGTGTTATTTTCTTATTTAATTAACGTAGTTATTTATTTAAGTTATTTATATCTTAGCTTTCTTTAAACTATGAACAGTGGTACAAAGTTAATCTAGCTGCGATGATAATTACTCAACCCGAGAAGGGTGTCTCATTTTATAACGAGTTAGTTTGTATTAGATTTTTAAAGCATTAATTTATTACTTTTAGTATCATTAGGCGCAAAAATGTTTGATTTAAAACTCCTTTTCAGTTACATATGATCTGCCCGAATACATTATACTTCAAATTGTACAATACATTTCACGCATTTCTCTTTTTCTTATTATTATACATGCGACTTACTCAATTAAATTCAATACTCTTAATTTTTTTATATTTCGTTGTGAATAATTATTGGTATTGTTTAATAGAGGAAATTGACATACATAGTGACGTCATTATGTATGTGTATATATATATATATATATATATATATATATATATATATATATATATACTGATTCTCTGAAAAATTAGGTATAAAAATTAATTAAATTTTTAGACCTTTTTCGTCATTTCTGACAGTTTTCAAATCATTAAACTGATTTTTATATTTATCGAAATATCAGAAGAAAAAATTATTTTTGAACTTTTTTTTAAAAATCAATTGTAGACATATCTAACAAACTTCTATCGTACTTAGCCACGAATGAACTCTCTTTTAATAACCGAGAAAAATGTCCCAGGTATCTTTACGATTAAAAGAAAATTTTAGATCAATTCATGAGAAGATATGGTAAAAGGATTCTACCGTTATTCTTATCTTTCGACAGAGGAGTTTCTGTTAATCTAAATCAAGTATATCGAGATGTAAAATTTATATACTGGATACATTGCATTTTAGTGTGAATATGGATACATACAATCCTTTTAATTGTGTTGTAATCCAAGCTTTTTAATTATTCTTTTAACATTCCACCAATATTATATTAAAGTTGTGCATCTTAAATAACAGCAAAAAAATCAAAGAAGTTAATATTAATTTTGTTAGAGCGTGATCATATTGGTAGAGGTCATCATAAAGGTATTACGTGCGTATCCAACTCCGAATGGGTCTAATAAACCCATTTTACTAATTTATTTCATTGTAGCTTTTTAATTATGATACACCTCATTTTTTTAATATCCATCAAATAAATAAATTTGTTTTGTTTACAAGATTTTCACACATGAAGAATAGAAAGAAGAAAAAGGAGCTTACCTAAGTGGGTCTAATTGAAGTACATAATAATATACGTAGAAGGAAAAGAAAATAAATTTAGTACTTTTGAATGGTCTGAATTTCAAAAAATCCTCAATAGGTATCACGTGTTAAACTTTTTACATATTATTCGGTATTCTACCACATGTGACTTTTATTGTATGTTTGCCAAAAATAATGTCAGTTATTCAAATTTCAAATATTCATCAAGAGACCTATGTCTCAAATGAGAAAGGAAAGAATCCAGATATAAATTTGTATTATGCATAATATATTAAAAGTGGTGTATGTGATGTATGTTTGTTCATTTAAGTCACACTGAGAAGTAATACGAGGGTTGTTGGCAACGGTTCTCGTAATTTTGAACCTCACTCAAGTGATGAGGAAGACACCTGTGCTGGCGGCTCGCTCTCCTAATTTCTACACCCCGTCAGTGTGACAACTTTGAGCCTTGACACATTTAATGAGCTTTAACACCCGCTACATGGTGGGTCTTTAGTGGCATCAGGGCTCGAGTCCAGGACTCGACGAAAACCGCGAGCCTGATCTGCTATCTCTTTTTGAAAGGCAAGAAGTATGTGATGGATTGTGTCCTTATTCTATGATATAATAGATCTGATTGCATTAAACACTTTTGTTGTTTTTTTACATGTAAATCCTTCTAACAATGAAAACAAACTGTACGAAAGATGCCTTATTCTAAAGGAACTTGAGAAAAGAACTGAACGAAACTGAAAGTAATTTTAAGATGAAAAAACTATCACATAAAGAAAATATCATCAATTCCTGCACTTAAAAATACACTGCTGGCCATTAAAATTGTATTACCACAAATGAATTACCTAACAAATGTCAAAAACACATGAAATGTGGTGTGTGTAAAGATTCAAAATAACGACTACTTATTACACACGCACAAAATATTTGCTAACGTAGGTCAGAACATTAAAACATAAAACAAATTGATTAAACTCGCGTAATCATAGATTTAACGTCCAGTACAATTTCCTGAACCATCTTGTTCAGCGTCTCGCTCCTTCTCCATCTACTTCTCTTCTAACTCTTCGAATCTCTCTCGAAGCGCTAGGCGGCGCTCTGGGAACTCATGGCTGTCTTCCGATGGTAGATCAGCAGATCTTAAATCCCACAGTCTCGGTCATTCTGACCTTCATTGAGCCCACTCAATGCGCTTGATCGAATTCATAAATAGATTCAGCAGAATAACTGTAATTATAGGGAAAAAACAAGAGAGAAAAACCGAAACAAACACGCAAACACAAAAAAATGAAGAGAAAACAAAATGTTTTAAGCGGACCATGGTTTCATATGATCGGCTACAGTTGCAATCTCAAGAGACCCTTCGTGAATGCCGACTCGTTCAAATTCATAGCGATCGTGCGACTTGGTCGATATGACTTTATAGGGTCCTTAGGTTTTAGTTTTATCCCTGGAGTAAACTGAGTTCGTTGAAATGAGACTAGGTGATTGATTACATTGGTACGTGCGGTTTTACGCTTTTTATTAAACTACTTTTCATTTTCCTGTTGGAACTTTAATATGTCATTTTTCGCATCATCACGCGTTTCTTGTCTATCTTCCATTATAAAGTTTAAGCGTTTTCCTTTTAATAGCTCTTGTATTTTAAAATCTTCTGCGTTTTTCATCTTAATGCCAACCATCTGTTCAAATGGTGTATATTTTGTACTTCGTGAGATAGTACTGTTGATGATACGTCGTACATCTGCTACAAATGTTTACCACTTTTTTGGGTCTTCTAGTGACAGCTTAGCTAATACAGGGAGTACAGTTCCGTATATCCGTTCTATCTGGCCATTGTCACGAGGAATTCCATTAGCGATTGTAGAATTATCAATATCTTTTTTTCACAATAGTCAGAAAATTCCTTTGAGATGAATGCAGATCCACGATCAGTAATGATTCGGGAAGAATTACCAAAAAACATTTTGTTGTAGCATCAATTTAGCTATAGCGTCTGTTGCTGATTTGGATTTCACTGGATAAAACCGAATTTAGTGAAAGCATCTACTACCGTGAAAATGTGGTTGTAATTTTTGTTGGGGGAAGGTAAAAGTCCAACAAAATCGATATGGTAAGTATTGAGAGGCTTATTATCTTTCGGAATAGGGTTCAGTATTCCTTCTTTTTGGCCGCGTTTTTTGTTGATAAAATTCAATGGATTCAATGTCGCGTATCAGAATTTCCTCTGTTTTTGCTTTAGCGAAATGCCCCAGTTGATGAACATCTCGAATAATATCCACTTTCATAAGTTGAGGTACTACAAGCAATTCGCGTCCTTGTTCATACTTATACAAAATATCTTCCTTCAGTAAAGAATCGCAGTTTTCACCATTTCGTTCCATGGATTTAATAGATTTTATGTGGTCGTCATTATCCTGCGCTGTATCCATACGATTTGTGAGAGTATTTTGGGCTCTAGTTGTAAAGAGGACTGAATGTCGGCTCAATGCGTCAACATGTTGCATCTGGTTACCGGATCTATGCACGATTTCGTAATCGTAATCCTGGAGTTGGAGTGCCCATCTAACGATCTTAACTGAAATGTTTTTTTTTCGTCAATGTCATTTTAAAGGCATTGCAATCTGTAACAATTTTAATATGTTTCCCTAAAATGTTGGTGCGTAATTTTTTTACTGTCTCTGTCACCGCCATTACTTCCAACTCGTAACTGGAGTAACGTCTTTCGGTGTCGTTAGGTTTACGGCTCATGTAACACACAGGCTGTAATTTAAAGTTTATGGCAGATTTTTATTATAAAACAGTGTCTGCACTAGAGTCTATATGTATTTCGGTCTCACTGTTAGGATTATAAATTGTTAACACTGATTCTTGGCATAAAAGTGCTTTTCAGTTATTGTTAACACTGGTTCTTGGCATAAAAGTGCTTTTAAGTGATTGAAAAAACTACGTTATTTTTCTTCAAATTTGAAAGACTGATTGTTTTTTAGGAGATCACTAAGAAGCCTTGCAGTTGATGAAAAGCGTGGTATGAGTTTCCGAAAATAACTACAAAGACCCAAGAAACTCTGAATGTTCTTGGTGCGTTGAGGTTCTGGAAAGTTGACAACTGCTTTGGTTTTGATAGGGGAAGGGTATAATTGACCATTTTTAATATGATGCCCTGGGAAATAAATTTCACTTTAGAGGAATTGACATTTCTTAAAGTTAAATTTTAGGCCATATTCTGAAGCAACTTCAAGCACTCGTAATTTATGTAAAACTTCGTCTTCGTCTTTCCCTTATATGAACAGGTCGTCTATATATATGATTAAGGTAGTATCCTTTATTAATTCTTTAAATACTGCATAAATATACCGTTGAAATACACTAGGACTCATGGATAGACCTAAAGGTACCTTTGAGATTTCGTAAACAGAATTATGTGTCACAAATATAGTATATTTTGTACTATCTGGATGTACATCACAATGAAAAAAAGCATTTTCAAGATGAAGAGTAATAAATGCGTTCGAATCTGTGAATTGATCAAGAATATCGTTCATCAAAGCAGTAGGGAAAGAGTCATTGACGATGTGTCTATTTAAACGCCTATAATCAATACATAGTCTGTAATCGCCATTCTTTTTTTTTTCACTAAAACGATGGGAGAACAAAAAGGACTATTTACACTTTCTTTAATAATCCTTGAATCTAACCAATTATTTATTTGTGAATCTACAAACGATTTTCGTTTGCCGCTAATTGTCTTTGTTTAGAGTGAATGGGTTTTTCATCGATTAAAAGAATTTTCATCATAACGTTAACGGTTTTTCTTTTTTGCGGAGTATAAGTATCTATCATTTGTGTTTTAGACTTTGTTTTATTCTCTTATCGTTAATGTGACTCGAATCCACTTCATTCAAATTTATTGCATTCGCTAGATTTAAAAAAACATTCTATTTCTTCCACATCTGATGTTTTATTCCTTTAAAGGACTTTGCAGTCAGACATCGTGCTTGGGCATATAGTAACAACAGGCTGTACTTAGACCTCATTTTTTGCGTTCGCTTCGGAAGCAACACAAGGTGCCAATCGGAATACCGACGTAATGTATTTCATGCTATTAGGCGAGGTTTTGCGAGTGGGAACAAGATTAAAATTAATTGTTACATAACTGGTATGGAAAGTATTTCTTTTCCCCGCGATTTCGATTCCGTTTTCCTTTATAACAATATTTAGTTTACAAATTACATCAAGGCCAATAATAATGTCATAATATAATTTTTGAAGAACATAAATTTGTGTTTCTATACAGCATTTATCAAATTTTATGTCAGAATAAAAGAATCCTGTTGTTGAAAGACATTCGCCACTGATTCTAGCTAAAGATACACTGTTAAAAGATAGTTTTGGTGATCCAATTATTACATGATTTTCATAACTTATCATTGATCATTCGGAGCCAGTATCGAATGAAGCATTGATTTTAACACCTTGAATCTCAACATATTTTTCTATTTCTTAGTAAAGGTATTAATTCTAGTGACTAAAATTTGATTTACTACTGATTGGTCTCAAAATTTAGCTAAATGCCCAAATTTAGAAAATTTCAAATGTTTCATCCCGTCTTTCTTATTTTTGCACTCAGCAGATTTATGACCCCATAAGTTACAATAGAAAGACTTTATTTTTTAATTATTTTCATTTTTTTTTTTTTTTTTTTTTTTTGGCCTTAAAATCATTTTTCGGAGTACGAAAATCGACGGCATTTTTCCGTATTTTTTAACAAATGGTTTTTGTTCCATGCATTATCGTGAACGCTTCTATTTGTTTCTCTTCTAAAATTGCGTCCCACAATTTCATAATCGTCCTATTTTTCTACTAAGTCGTCGATACTTGTTATTTTGGGTAATTCATCTATAAGATAATCGCGTAAGTCTGGAGGTATTTTTTGCTTTAACTGGTCTGAAATCAAAAGTTGTTTTAATTCTTCAAAAGTTTGAATATTTAGACTGGTTATCCATTCATCAAAATAAATTTGGAATTCAAATGCCAAATCACGCCAAAAGGCAGATGATTCCTTTCTGTAAGAAAAAATTTTAATCTGCATTGCTCAGGACTTAATTTAAATCGTAGCAATAACAATTTTTTAACGTGAGCGTAGTCTTTGGCTTCCGGATCAGGTTCGCGTGCTACAATATTTACAATCTCCAAAGGAAGCAAAGGTAATAAATGTGTTAACCAATAGTCTTAAAAATATCAATTCGGGTTATCTTGTGATGGGTCTATTCGCAACCTTGTCACTAATAGTCCTTTCGGGGAATTTTCAGTCCTCAAACCATTATTTGTATTGGAAAGCTTCCTCCGAAGAAGAGAACGGGATCATGCTAATTAAGACTGATATATATATATATATATATATATTGTATGGGCTTTCAGAAGAAAGAGATAGAGGGGAGATAGGATAGACTTGTAGATGAGCAGTCAATAAAGTAAATTGTTTAAGAGATGTCGACTCATCCTTCCCTACCTTCTGACCCTATATCATTACAATCTATCTCTCAAATAATCAATGTTGATAGCGAAATAAATAACTTATATCGCTATCAACATCATAACGCGGCTTTAACTTTATTAAATTTAGTTTAGGTACAGTTAAAGGTATATTTCCGCCTGAAGTTGTAGCTTTTGATTCTAATTTTTTAAGTTCATATTTCCGTTTTTCAAGTCCATCTTTCCTTTTTTTTTCCAGCCGTTCATTAGTAATTACTTCTAAGCAGTCTATTGTAAAATCTTCTTCAAAATTTTTATCATTAAAATTTAACTTAAAATCTGACTCATTCGAATTTTTCATAGTAGAAATGGATTCTACATAATACAAATGTATATATTCGCCTTATACATTTAATGTGGTTTTGACTATTCCCTAACGCTGGATTGAGAAGCATCACGGAAGCCCCTAGCAAAATGCCTTACATAAAGTGTTTAAAGCTACAATCCGGCCCCCTGGGAGATAATTAACCTCACTCTTGTCATTTATTAGCATAAAGATTTTTTTTTTTTAAATTTTTTCCAAAAGAGTAACAAAAAACAGCGCATGTGCACCAAGAAACAAATGTATAAAGCATAATGTCAAAAACCGAAGGAAAACATAATCAAGAAATTTAGTTTCAGATGCGTCATAGTTCTAACAACGTGCAATTTTTACATTATCGTTCTAATACACCCTAATTATCACTTTTCTTTTTTTTTTTTTTTTTTTTTTTTTTTTTTTTTGAATGCATATTAATCTGCACCATATTGACGTCATGATTTCCTGGTAAAACCGGATGCTGATATGATGATACAATGACTCAGGCGGCAGACAGACTCCAGTTGGCAGAGTATACAAAAAAAAACAAAAAGTAATATTGTAAAATTCAGAATTATAGCACTAGACATATATATATATATTATAAATACTTCCATCACCTAATTAACGAATCCTAGGATAGATAGCAGCACAAAGCCGCTTCTCAATACTGCTGTGATGCAGCCGTAACCGGTTTTGACTGGTGGAAAATTGGAGCTGATCCTATCCATCCGGACCGAAAAGGAACATTGAAAGTAGCAGATAGAAATAGAACTGTGAAGTTTTCCTCTAAGCTCTTGTGTTGAGCCTGTGTGTATAACAGTAGTGAAATGTTTATTTTAACTATTCTATTTGTTTTATGTGTTATGTAATATTCGTTTTCTTGTGCTGTTCTGTGATGTCTTGTAGTAATAAATTAAATTTTAAAGAATAAAGCTTATTGATTTCGAGTTGAACCCGGCACAGAATAGTTAACTGGTGGCAGCAGTGGGATGAATTAAAATCAGTCCCTCTACAAAATAAAATAATGAAGATATCGGTAAGTACTATTTCTGTCTGAATAGTGCCAGTGATTAAATTAATTTCTCAACTCATAATTTTTATTAATTTTTGGGTTTGAATAATTTGTTTAAGGTATATATATGATTTGATCAAAAACGAAAGTATATTTTAATCAATTTACTACTCACTTTTTGTATTAAAAGCTGGGTTTTGAATTGATTGCTTAAGAATTTCCATTTATCATAAGAATTTGTTGAAACACGAAAGTAGAGTGTAATTTTGAATACAGTATTTGACTTTTGCATTTGTTGTTGTTTAAAAAGAATTATTCTAGGCTCATATTTGTATTAAATTTTGGGTTAGAATACATTGCTTCGAGAATTTACATTTATTTTTGCATGAAACAAATTAATTCTAAGCTCATATTTCTATTAAATTTGGGGTTATATATTGCTTAAGAGAATTTGCATTCATTTTATGTTAAAATGAAATAATTCTAAGCACATATTTTAAAAAATTTTGGGTTGAAATATATTGTTTAAATATCTGCATAATTTGGTTCTTGTTTAAATTTGAAAACGAAAGTGAATTATGTGTTCCTGTTATTTGAAGCAAAAGTTAACTGTTTATTTTGTTCTGAATTAAAGTTTTATTTTCAATTAAATTCCTTTTGAACTGGTCGTTAAGATTTGAATTTTCTTCAGAATTAACATTTGAGGAAATTGAGCTTTGTTTGTTATAAAGAGGAATCGTTTGATTATTTATTGAGTAGTATTGTGAGATTTATTTAGAATTTGCGATTCAGATTTATTTGATTTAAAAGAAATATTGAGATAACATTAATTTTTGTGAAGAGTTTCGTAAGATTTTCTTTCAACGTGAACAATTTATTTATAACCTTCATAATAAGAAAGTAATGATAGAAACCAAAAGTTGGAAAATATTTCTTTTCTTATTATTGTGTTCTTTAAGTATGATAAATATATCTATTATATGACTTGTGAAGAGGTTATTAAATCATTTAAGTTATTGTTGGCATTTAGTTTCGTTTTGGATAGTACAGTAACATATTTGAATATTGTTTATTTTAAACTTTTTGAACTTTTTTATAGAACATCATACTTTTATAAAGCTTAGAGAATTTTGAATTGTTTATAATTTTCTAAAAAATTTAAATTGTTGATTTACAAAGTGCTACATGTGTCCGTGATAATTTAAGATTTATAAACTTAGGCATAACTTTTCATTTTTAATTGAAAATTAGTTTATATAAAATAAGTTAATTTGAATTTTTTTTTTGGGTATTTTGAACTTCTTTCCTTAATTCATGGCGTATTTAGTCGAAGGTAATTAACCTGATTTATTGGAAAATTATGAGGAAATAAGGGTTGAAGTAGATCTTTCTAGTAAGGTTGCCGAAATAAAGAAATTAATCTAGTCTGTTGTATGTAGAAGAAGAAGTTAAAATAATTCTTGACAGAGTCATTAGTGATAGAAATGAGAAAGAGAGAATCGCTAGGGAAGCCAAACAGCCTGAATTAGAGATGGAAAAAATTAGAATTATCACAGATGAATCAGTTACTAAATGATGAGTCAGGAAGACGAATCGATTTTGGACCGAAAATACAGCTAACTCAAATTACCCCCAAGTTTGATGAAAAGAATGATGAGATGGGTTTATGCTTGATACATTTTGAGAGAAAAGCTGAACTTGCTCATGTACCAAAGAAGTATTGTGTAGCATACTTGTTGGTGGTCTTACCAGCATAGCTCTCTAATATGGTACCCCGAGTACCAGTGGAAAATGCTAACGATTATGATTTTGTTAAAGATATGATATTGAAGAGGTACAAGTTAAACAGCGAAAATCTAAAGCAATATTTTTAGCAGCATCCAAAATCAGCAGACAAGTCATGGAGAAACTAAATTCATGAACTAAACAGTTATTTTTCAGAGTGGATCGCCGATTTAAGGGTTACAACTTTCGAAGAACTAAAATATCTGATGATCACCGAACTATTGAAGTACCGTTTGCCAACTGAAGTAAGAGAGCATTTTCTCAATGTTTGAATCAAGATTAAAAATCCGTATAATACTGGGGAAAATTAGATAAATATTAAAGTATTAAACAAAGCTTCAGAAAAGAGTATCCCAAGAAAATTGGTCACATATACCAAAGTAGTAGTTATTTTGGTGGATTTAAACCAAAAGAAACATTTAAGGATTTCAAGTCTAAACATCAAATTAAAAAGGAACCTATTATTGAAAAAAATCACGAGTGAGAATTCGAGAAAAGAAGAGAACTTAGATGTTACGAGTGCAGATCATATTCACATCTTCGACTACAATGTGATAAACTTAAGAAGAATTATGAAACTATTGTTTCGAATGAAACTTTCAGAAACGGTTGCAGTGATGTAACTGTGTAGCTTCGAACACCTCTTGAAGAAAACGCAGTGTGCTTGCCAATAGCTGAAGTAGGGTGGGATTGAAACTAAGGTAGCTAATTAACAAAGGTTGCTGTTTTGAGAGACTCATTAGATCAAGGAAGATACCTTTTGGGAAATAAAACTGCTGAACTATTTGAAGAAGCAAAGAAGGGTAAAGAAATCCAAGTCTATATGGTTAAGGCCGTTCAAACTCGAGCTCAGAAGAGGTTGAATGAAATTAATGATCTGATTCCCAAATCATCGAATGAAATTATTCCTGAAATCAACGATAATGATGAAGCGTCTTCAAATGATCAAGACAATATCTTACCTTTATTGGAACCTAAAACATCCGGATTTAATCTTGCTAAAGTAACCCGTGAAGAATTTAGAAAAGAACAGGAAAGTGCTGAATTATTAAAATTGTTTAAAGAAGCTAAAAATGATCCAACAAATAAAACTACGTATATTGTTGACGATAAATTATTGTTCTTCCTGAAAGAAGACAAGAATGGCACTAAACGTGAACTACTTAAGTTCCTAAAAATATAGAACAAATTTAATGACAATAGTTACTTCATGAAGGGGCAGCAGCTCATGTTGGTGTAACTAAAACTAAAGACGCATTATTCAAAATATTTTACTGGCCATATTGTTTCGGTGATGTCGAAAATTTTGTCAAGACTTTTGACAAATGCCAAAGAGTGGGAAAACCTCAAGACAATAAGAAAGCTCCTCTTAAAATTGTTCCCGTCACAACAGAAATATTTACGAAGTTAAACGTAGATGCCTGTGGGTCTTTGCTGATAACATCATCAGGAAACAAAATCACGGTATTATGCAAGTCGTCCAAATAACGACCACACGCTATTCCTGAGACAGATCTATGTTCGACAACTATTGTGGATGTGTTGTTACAGAATTTCAGCAGAATGGGGTTCCCAAGAGAATTGCAGACCGACTAAGGTACATCATTCATGAGTGCACTTACAACAGAATTTTCGGAAAGTGTTGGAGTTAAATTTGTAAGAAGTTCTGTTCATCATACACAAAGTAATCCTGTAGAGAAAATACACAAAATGCTAAAAATCATTCTTCGTGTCATATGTCTTGAAGCAGTTCCAGACTGGGAGAGAGAGTGAGAGTGAGAGAGTATAGACTGGAAGAGAGACTAGGTTTGAGAGAGTATAGCTCTTTTTGCCCTAAGGACTGAAAAACGTGACAGTACTGGATTTTCTCCGACGGAGTTAGTCCATGAAAATAATTTAAGGACTCTTTTTATGTTATTATACGTGAAGCTAACTGAAGAAAACCAAGGTGAAAATAATGTCGTGGATTATATATTTGGACTCATCAATCAAATGAAGAAATCTCAAAATCTAGATGTCTAGAATATGGATGAAGCCAAACAGAAACAGAAATTGTGGTAGATCACAAGGCTGTGAAGGGTCAATTTAGAATAGGTGATCTAGTTTTGATCGTGAATTCGTCCAGGCCTAACAAGTTGTCTGTTTAATGGACTGGCCCTGGAGAAATAGTTCAACAACATTCTCAAACGAATTTTGTTATTAAATTTCCAGAAAAGGATGAAACTCATGTGTATCATGTCAACATGCTAAACCCTTATCATCAAACCTTATCATCAAAACCTTATCATCAAAGAGCGGAAAATATAAATTTATTGTGTTTAGAAGTAAACTTGAAAGTTGAAGACGAAGAGATACCAAGTTTAGATCTTCAAAAGGATGTTTCTGAATAGTCAACTTTCATAAACGGTATTCAGAGGAATTCCAAGTTATCACCAAGTCAGGTAAAACAACTTGAAGAACTTTTATGAAAATATAGAGACATATTTTCAAATCAACCTGGATGTACCGATTTGGCTTAACATGATATTGAACTTGGATCTGAAAGACCAGTTTCGGTGAAGCCTTATCGTATGTCAACATGACAAAACGCTATTTTAAAAACAGAGGTTGAAAAAATATTGGAGCTGAATATAATCGAACCTGGAGAGTCTGATTTCACGTCTCCATTAATACTTATGGGAGTTCCAGGAAAAGATGCAAGGCCTTGAATAGATTATAGAAGACTGAACAAAGTGATCAGAACGGAATTTTTTCCTTTGCCAAATATCGAAGAACTGATAGAGAAAGTATCAGTGGCTAAATATATATCAGTTTCAGATCTCACTAGAGGATACTGGCAAATAGAATTAAGCAAGCGAGCGCAAAGATATTCTGCTTTTGTAACACACTTTGGTACCATCAGACCCTTAAGGTTGCCTTTTGGGCTGAAGAATGCGCCTTACTATTTTAGTAGACTTATGGCAAGTTTATTGAAAAACTGTGAAGAATATGCAGTTCCTTACTTAGATGACGTCGCTATCTTTTCAAAAAACTTGGAAGATCATCTAAGACACTTAACGGAGATTTTTGACCGACTAAGTTCTGCTAAGTTACACATTAAACCATCAAAATGTCAGTTCACTCAGGCTTATGTGAAATATCTTGGACATTTAGTAGGACAGGGTTTAAGAACCTCACGAGAACTGAAAGTTAAAGCCATAAAAGATTTTCCAAGACCTACTACTAAGATAAGAGTCAAGATCATTTTTAGGCTTGGTAGGTTATTATCGAAAATATATTCCAGAATTTTTGGTAATTGCAGCTCCTCTTACTGATCTGTTAAAAGACAAAGTTCGCAAATCAACTGTTGAATGGAGTGACGCTTGTCAGAAGGAATGTGACGAACTCAGGAATAAACTTACAAAAACCTGTGTTATACAGTCCTGATTTCACAAAATCTTTTATCTTGGAATTGGTATAGTGCTTTCCCAATGAAATGGAGAGGTTGAAGAACATCCTATTATGTTTTTAAGTAAAACGTTTTCTGCAGCTGAACAAAAGTGCAGTACAACAGAAAGACAGTGTGCTTCCATTAAGTTTGCCGTACAAAAGTTAAGATGTTATCTTGACGGACATCAAAAAATTGTGATTCAAACGGACCATAATCTATTAGTCTGTTTAGACTAAAATGTCGGAACTAACCCTAGACTTTTGAGATTGGCTTTTGTTTTACATTCCTTTAACTATGAGATGGTGCATCCAAAAGAGAAAGAAAATTGGAATGCCGATAGTTTAAGTCGAATCCCTTAAACTTAAGTCTTTTTTTTTATTATCAATTTTATGTCTTGAAGAATCATTAAATATTTCCATTTCTGTATTAGATTTAATTTTCATTTACTTTGTAATTAATTTTTTTTAATTTCTATTTCAGTGTCAATCTATCAGTGACTAGCAGTCTAACCTTCCTTTACTTTATTATTATTTTTTTTTGTTTTGTTTTGTAAAATTTATTTGTGATAACCTTGTAAAGGCACTGTTTGGGTTAGAACTGTTACGGATATCGGTCAGATATTTCCGGAATCCAAAACACATTGTGTTTAACATTTATTCTAATTATGGCTTTTGTTGAGTTTCTTTCTACATAATAAATAAAAACATTTTCCTTCGCATTCGGAAAGCGTTTTCTTCCAGGTGGGGAGAATATAAGCCTGTAAAGACTTCCCTCACCTAATTAAAGAATCCTAGTATAGATAAAAGCACAAAGCCGCCTCACGATACTTCTGTGAAGCGGTGGTAAACGGTTTTGACTGGTAGAAACGAGTTTCCGAAAATTGGCACCAATCCTATTCGTCGAAACCAAAATGGAACTTTGAGAGTGGCAGATAGGAGTAGAACTGTGAAGTTTTCCTCGAAGCTGTTGTGTTGAGCGTGTGTGTGTTACATTAGTGAAATGTTTACCTTAACTATTCTAAATGCTTAATGTGCTCTGTAATATCCGCTTTCTTGTGTTGTGATGTCAGACCATTCCTGTTTGTCTCTTGTGCCATAGATAAACTCAATGTTTTAACACTAAAAGTCAATAAATCGATCAAGAAGACGTTAGAACAATAAAAACAATATTTATTAGTTCCTTACTAATATAACGACAATTATAAATGTTCTCCCGGACAAAGCCTTAACTCGATCTACCAGTAATAATTTAACTGACTCTTTCCACTAAGGCTATCTTGACTTCTAGCATACATTAACCAGCCAATAACTTGTAATAATTCCCCGCTCCGACTCTGGAACAATTGCTGGACACTAGAACCACTCAACCTCTCTATCGTGACTCAGAGTCTGAGTTTATATATTTAATAACTCTCCTGCTTCACTTCATTTCTATCTGCTTTCGCTTTGCATAATCACGTTTCATTTTCAGTTGGGCAGAGGTTGTTTAGAAAAAGCAATCAATCTTAATTAAAAGTCCCCAAGGTTAGTGAAGAGAATGGCCTAACGTCACAGTGCTGTTCTGTGATGTCAAGTGGTAATAAATTAAATTTTAAAGAATAAAGTTTATTTATTTCGAGTTGAACCCGTAAAATATATATACATACAAGATATGGAATTAAAAGCGCACAATGTGCAAAATTGAAAATTTAAAAATATAATCATATATTAAAATATTCATGGAATTTTATTTGGGAAATCTTACGAGCCATAAGAATACAGGATTCAAACATGAAATGCAAATTAGGATTTTCACACTCACGGAATTGGGCCAAATAAGGTTTCGCTTCAACAAACGGACATTTTAAATGAAAACTTTTCGTAAAAGAGCAAGAGATAACGTAGTGATCAGGTTTTCCTACAGAACCACAGGATCACAAATTTGTACTTTTCAAATGGAAACAATTTAAATAACAAACTAATTAACCATGACCAGTTATGAAGCGAGTTATAAACCTGAATTGCAATAAAAATTCAGATTTGGTCTTGGAATATAAGACTGAACCCCAATACCGGTATTACAAGTTGACAACCAGGACTCCCAGTAAGAAAAAAGCTTACAGTTTTAAAATATTAACTATATGAGACCGATTAGCAAGAATATTCACTTCCTCATCATCAGTGACAACGAGTTTTGCAAATGAATCTGCAGTTCATTGTAATAATCTCTGACGTGGGCCCAAATCCAATATAGGTTATAAAAGTCAGAATAAGCTATTAATTTTTCTTTAATAATATTAATAAAATTCCATTTATTTCTTATATTCTGCAGAAGTAATATTGATGATAAACTATCGGAAAAAATAGAAACTTTGAAGTGATGAGAGACGACCCACAAAACGGCAAATCCGATTGCCGAAAGTTCTACCTAGAAAAATGAATTATAAGAATTCAGTCTAAACATGCACATTCTATTTAGGACGCCCAGATAGAAGACACACACAGCGAATCCAGTTTAAGACCCGTTCCACTCGGAAGACCATAAAAATATTTTAAGAAACATAATATTTGCTTTACAGGACGGACAAATCTTGGTGAAGTATTTGAATCGAATGCGAATATTATTAACCAAGTGAAAAAAAAGTTGCAATTATGCTGTTTCTAGATTAGATATATATGACAATGAAATTTTAGGGTAAGATGAATAAGGGGAATCCCGGAAATTACCTACAGAGCATCAGTAGGAGACATCGTAACAGGTCTTGGTAATTTTTAGAAGGCAAATTCTCTGAATGGAGTTTAACTTTAGTAAAGGTTAGTAAATCCCTCTAGACCCCTGCACCATATGCTATTATGCGTTCTATAACAGAAAATACCATTATTAACAATTTTTAGAGCTTAAATTAGCGAAGGAAACCCTATTAAAAATTAATGAGGGAATATAATTTTTTCTTTAACAGAGTTATTGTAGGGAGTCCAATAGATCTGGCAATCAATCAGAATACCTAAATATTAATAATATTTGCAAATTTTATTACAGAAATTGTTTAATTTGAAAATTAGGTTTCGACAAAAGACGCTGCCAAAACGAACTCCTTTGGATATGGATTGATGGGCATCTACATAGAACAGAAGCGGTTTCTCAGTCGAAATCTCCAACCCAAGCTGAGCCAGATGCTCAGCAATAAGATAAATTAAATATTTGAGTTAAGCTCTAGGTCTCTTCTAGAATTTCAGAAAGAAATAATCACCATATCATCCACAACAGCTTGAACTAGAAAGGTTTTGCAAATATTATTCAAAATTTCTATTGAAAAATTTAATAAGATTTCCATGTTCATATTTAAAATTCAAATTTTTTTCACTTTAATTATATATAACAGGTCAATTGAAATGTCCCCGGACTGACACATATATGGCGCTACTAGAATTAAATAAAATTAAATCCATATGTTTTTTAGTTAGCCCTAACCCTCAAAAGATGCGTGAATAATTTTGACAGCTGTCGGATCATTAGTTTGTGAATTATAGCATTTTGAGTGAAACAACTTTTGTTATTGGGAAAAAAATGGATAAAAAGGAATTTCGCGTGTTGATAAAATATTGCTTTTGAAGGGAAAAAATACAGTTGAAGCAAAAACTTGCCTTGATGCCGAGTTTCCGGACACTGCCCCGGGAAAATCAACCAACAAGGATTGGTATGCTAAGTTTAGACGTGGTGAAATGAGCACCGAAGACGGTGGACGCAGTGGACGCCCAAAAGAAATACAGAAAAAGATTTTGAATGACCGTAAATTGAAATTGAATGAAATAGCAGACACTCTAAAGATATCAACTGAACGTGTACATGATATCATTCACGAATATTTGGGTATGAGAAAGCTCTGTGCAAAGTGGGTGCCGAGCGAGCTCACTTTTGACCAAAAACAACGTTGAGTTGATGATTCGGAGCAGTGTTTGAAGATGATCAAGTGTAATAAACCCGAGTTCTTGCGTCGATATGTGACAATGGATCAAACATGGCTCCATCATTTCACTCCGAAGTCCAATCGACAGCCATCCGAGTGGACTGCACACGATGAACCCGCTCCAAAGAGTAAAAAAACGCAACAGTCGGCTGGCAAGGTTATGGCGTCTGTATTTTGGGATGCGCATGGAATAATTTTCATTGACTACCTTGAAAATGGAAGGACCATCAACAGCGACTGGTCGCATTTGAAGAAAAAGAAAGTGCTGCTTCACCGAGACAATGCACCGTGTCACAAGTCAGTGAAAACGATGGCAAAAATCCATGAATTGGGCTTCGATTTGCTTCCTCATCCACCGTATTCTCCAGATCTGGCCCCCAGCGACTATTTCCTGTTCTCAGATCTCAAAAGAATGCTCGCTAAGAAGAAATTTTCGTCGAATGAAGAGGTGATCGCAGTAACTGAGGCCTATTTTGAAGCAAAGGACAAATCGTACTACAAAAATGGTATCGAAAAGTTGGAGGGTCGCTATAATCAGTGTATCACCCTTGAAGGGAATTATATTGAATAAAAAAAACTAATTTTGCCAAAAAAATGTGTTTTACTATGGTACGCCGGGGACTTTTCAATTGATCTGTTATATATATATTACTCCACATTACATAATCAAAGCCAGAGGTAACCAGATTTTGTTACACTATTCACTATTTATCATCCATAACATAATGTAATCAATACTAATGACTATGAAACTTGGAACAGGGATCGTACAAATAGATCAGAGATAGCAATTAATAAATTCAACATTTGTAATAATTATAAAAGAACAGCAAGAGACTCACTCCACCTATTATCCCTGCAATTCTTATTCTAGCTCAATCACAGATTTCTCCATAATTAAAAAAATCTCGCTCATAAACATTCAAACCTTTAATATTATTTTAAAAAAAGGAACGTTAAATATAAATTAACAAAAGCAAAATATCTATTTTTAGTATAATTACTATACATTACAATTTCTAAAGAAAATATATTTTAAATATTGAATACTTAATTTCTACTGAAACATTTAATAAGATTTCCCTGCTTAATTAAAATTCAAAATTTTTTTCAGTTTCATTAAATATATATATATATATATATATATATATATATATGGGTTTGTAGTAGAAACACCCGATCATAGAGGGCGCTGCCTCCGCTACTGAAGGGAGCCCGCTCTTGAAGGAGAGTCGACGGTAGTCATCGGAACGAGGAAGACGCCCTTGTTAATGACTCTAGATGATTTCTTAAGACGCTGAAGAGTATTGATTTAATGTTTTTAAATGTTATTGTGAAATGTCTCGTCCAGTATGTTCAACTTTATGTTCATGTGAAACGTCAATATTAAATGTCTGTGTGCTAATTCAAAGTTTGATTTATTATTTAGTAATATCGGCCATCCCACAAATCAGAAGTGGGATTGAGGGACATAATTAGATGTAAACGGATAAGGAATAGAAATAGGGATTGAGGCGCATTATTGAATGTAAGCACATTAGGACTCGATTAGGATATAAAAATCGTGAGAGTATAGGACTCATGAATAAATTGTGAACATTGACTGAAAAAAAATGTGTGGATAACTGTGTGCTGACCAAGGATAAATTCAAGACTTTGAGGTGAGTCAGATTTATTCTTATTTGCTTAATATGAAGATTGATGATATTAATGTAGTAGGCGTAGCACTTAAGAATCTCAAGAAAGAAAAAATTAAAACTTTGCATAAGTTTATTTTTGATACTGATGGCGATGCTAAAAATACGGAAAGAATAAGAAATTTTACTGGTTTCGAATTCACAGTAAATGACTCTAATTTTAAGTCTAAATTAAAAACTATTAATGATACTTTTTCATTACATGAATTGATTACCATTTGTGATATTCTGAATATTGCATTCCAAGGAACAAAAACCGAAATAATCAAGAAAATATTAGTTTTGTTAAATGATGTTAACTCGTTTTATCAATATATTCAAAATTCGAATCAATCAGAAAGCGAAACGGGAGTAGAAACAAAACAAAATCCATCAGTGCAGAGCCAGAACATTAATGAGTCAGCAATTCATTCTGAAGAGCGGTGTTATGATTATGGCACCACTCGAAATCAAAACATCTCTTTAAGTTTTTCAGACATTGAAAGTATTACTTCCTCTTTTAATGGTGAATTGCATGAAAACATTTCAGTTTGGTAAGAGCAGTTTGAAAGCGCTGCGAATATTTTTAATTTATCTGACCTACAAAAGTTTATTTTCGCTAAACGATCGCTTGGTGGTAATGCCTTATTATTTGTGAGAAGCGAATTGAATATTACGTCATACCAGGAATTGAAACGTGTGTTGATAGATGAATTCGAGGTCACAACTAATTCAGCCCAATTGCATGAAATATTGAGTAGGCGTAAAATGAAAGAATCTGAATCTATACAGGAATATTATTTTATAATGAAAGAGTTGGGTAATGGAGGGAGAATTGAAGATACCGCTTTAATGCAATATATTATACGAGGAATTAACGATAGAAATGAAAATAAATTAGTTTTGTATGGTTACAAAGATTTGCGTGAATTTCGCGAAAAACTAAAGATTTACGAGGTTATAAAAAATGATTTTATGAGAGAAAAAAGTAAATATAATTTTAGCAAAGTAAAACAAAACCCAGATAATTTTGTGAATCATAAACGATCAATTAATTATGATCAGAATACTAAATTTTGTTTTAATTGTGGTGGTAAAGGACATTTATCTAAATTTTGTTCACATAAGAATAAAGGTTTAAAATGTTTCAAATGTCAAAACTTTGGGCATAAGGCGTCTGAATGTTCGGAATTAAATTTGGAAAGCAAACCCAATGATAACGTAGAATCTCTCAATATTGCGAAACAAACATATCTGTTTAAAATGGTTCGTTTTGGTAATTTAAATATTAACTCATTGATAGATACCGGAAGTCAAGCTACGTTAATTTCTAAAAATATATTTGAAAAGTTAAATATTTGTGAACTGAATCAGTGTAATTCAATTTTATCGGGATTAGGAGATTGTAAAATAAATCCCATAGGTATATTTAAGGGAGAGATACAAATAGATAACTTTAAGTGTTTTACTGATATATGTGTCGTGGAGAATGGTGCTATACCGCATAATGCTATTATAGGACTTGATGTAATTTTGCAAGGTGAAGTTCTAATAAATGAAAATGGATTTTCAATAAAAAATAAGTCTCCGTGTGAAGAAAACAATATTATATCGGTTTTGCCAGTTAATGTTTATTGTGATGAAATTGAAGAAAATATAGGCTATACTATTTCAAAATCCATTAAAGATGAAGTGCGTCAATCTATATTAAATTACCAACCGAAGAAGATTAAATCAACTAACATGGAATTAAACATTTTAACTAAAAATAATGAACCAATATATCAACGACCGCGACATTTACCTTTTTCTGAAAATAAGATTGTTGATGCTCAAATAACTAAAGGGTTAAAACAGGGAGTTATAGAAGCTTATTCTTCAATGAATACGAAGTTTACTGAAAAATCGAAAGAAATTATTGATGCCAAATTTCAAGCTAATTTTGAAAAACAGCGTAACAATCTAAGAAAAGATTCTAAAAAACAAAAGATTGAAAGACCAATAGCTAATTGTGTGCAATATGTTCAAGTAAACCGTAAAAAAGGAAAGAAAGAAGAAGGAAGGAAAGAAAAAAGGAAGCTTCATCCAATTCATAAAGATGATATACCTTTACATAAGTATCGTACAGATCACCTAGGACCATTAGAAAGTTCTACAAAAAATATAAATCATCATCGGATTACAACTAGTGCAGAATTTATAAGAAGATGGTGTGTGACATAAACAATCCAATTATACATTTATGTGACTGTGAATCTACCAATTATGACTTTTTCTCGATTATGACTATTTTCCCCCAAACATGACTGGATTTATCTATGTGTTTTGAAGACGTTGAAAGAAAAAGAGAAGAGAAAAGTGAAAGAAGACGAAGTGACAAAACAAGACGATGATACTTATAGAAGATAGTGTTTTCCAAAGACGATGATGTTCCAAGATTGATCAATGCTGTTCGAATTATCAACTTGTTACTGCTTTTGAATTTTCTCTTTTCAGTTTTATCTTTTAGGTTGAGACGATCTTTTGTTAGAATCAAGAAGCTGAGGTCATCTTCTTCCAGGAGGGCCGAGTGTGGGTTTGTAGCAGAAACACCCGATCATAGAGGGCGCTGCCTCCGCTAATGAAGGGAGCCCGCTCTTGAAGGAGAGTCGACGGTAGTCATCGGAACGAGGAAGACGCCCTTGTTGATGACTCTAGATGATTTCTTAAGACGCTGAAGAGTATTGATTTAATGTTTTTAAATGTTATTGTGAAATGTCTCGTCCAGTATGTTCAACTTTATGTTCATGTGAAACGTCAATATTAAATGTCTGTGTGCTAATTCAAAGTTTGATTTATTATTTAGTAATATCGGCCATCCCACATATATATATATATATATATATATATATATATATATATATATATATATCGTCAAAATGAAACGAAATTTTACATACGTAATGACTACTTTGATATAAGTAAATGATTAGAAAATCAATGAAAAAGGATCATTTATTTCAGAGAAAAAGGCAAAAGAACGGAGGATTTAATACCCTGTTGAACCCCTGTACCGCGATTGCACGATGCGATACGATCCGGTTTTGAGGCATACCATTTCAGAGTATGATGTCTTGAGACATTTCGTTCCATATTTGCTGTACCCTTGTCTCTAGTTCGTTCACACTCGTGGGATGCCCAGCTCGCCGTCCCAAATCATCCCAGATATGCTCGATTGGAGACAAATCTGGGGATAGTACAGGCCCAGGAAGGGTAGTAACAGTGCGGAGACAGTCTTGTGACACCCTTGCCGTGTGAGGCCGCTCATTGTCTTGTTGAAAAATAGCTCCTGGGAAACGGTGCATGAGTGGGAACACATGTGGTTCAAAGATGTCATGGACATACCGCTTGGCTATCATGGTGTTACGGTTCAATACTAGGGGTGACCGTGTATTGTAGGCAATGGTACCCCATACTATCACACCAGCTGTGGGAGCGTTGTGTCGCTGTTAAAGCAAAAGAAGGATTGAGGCGTTCACCAAGGGGTCTCCAAACACGAACACGATTGCCAGCACTGTTGAGATTGAATCTGGGTTCGTCGCTAAAGACGACCTGCTTCCATTCCGCTGCAGTCCAGTTTCCTCGTGCACGGCACAGCTCCTAACGGAGGCGTTGATTGGTGGGCATCAAGGACAGCACACGTAATGGGCGCTGCAATCCCAAATGTCTTTCAGCCAAGCGCCTTCGTATGGTTCGAGAAGACACAGGGCCTCTAGTGAAGGTGCTACCTATGGCTGCATGCCGGCAAATGAAGCAGTTGGCTGTACGCCTGCATTTCTTAAGATGTGGCAGTCT
>BMAW01113474.1:0-34742 GCA_019974015.1 Nephila pilipes
CAATAAAAACGAATTTATGAAATCATTTATAATGGCATTAATTTTCTTCAATATTTTTAAATTTTGAAATGTGTATTTTCAAAAATATTTATCTCTTCCAAAGTTATTTTTCTTCTCTTCTACATTTATAATAACCTAAATGATAATTGTTAAAGGTTTTGAACTTGAAAGTAGGTTGTTTGATTTTAATGTACACGACAAACAGCATTTAAAGGAATTGATAATTTGACAATATATAATTTATTTCCCACATATGTTTTTAACATTTATTCATGAAATTTTAAGACATTCAAAAGGTTTAGCTGTTAAAATCAATAGCAGCGTCTAGACATTGAACAAAATAATTAAAACCTCATTTAAGAATGCTCTAAATATAATAAAATTTAACAGTGAAACTTTTTTTATAATTTTGAAATCTATGTGGGTGCATTTAATTTTTTCTTATGCTTCTACAAACTAAATTATTCATTAATCAATGATAATTAATGCTCTTTAAACTTGTGCAATTTTGAGGATTTAAGATATTTCATACATATTTTTATGAATAAAAAACGGAATTGAGTATAAGAGACAAGTATTTATATCAAAGGAAATTCGTTTTTTGCAAATTTATAAATGTATATTTTTGAAATAAAATTTGGAAATAAAATATGTAACAGTTTTGTGAATACATTAAAACATATAAGTACGAAATAAAATAATTTGAATGTAAGAAAATTTCCTAAATAATAGACTTAAAAGATGAGGTAGATGAAGAAAAGAAACACAAATTTTAATGAGACAAATAGAGTGGAATGGTCCCACGTATTATTTTATTCAATAATAGTAAATTGAATTACAAAATTGAAGTACAATCTAAAGTATAAATTGTGCTTATACTTTAAAAACATAAAATAGTTTTTAGATCAATTGTAATGAAATCTCATTTAAATCATTATAATCGTATTTATTTCTAGAACTTTTTCCATAAATAAGTTCCATATGTATTGGTGCATTTTGTCACCTAAATGTTATCATATTTTATTTAAATAAATATCAAAAACATGTTTCTCTATTGAAATTTCAATGAAATAAATTCGTATTTAAAATAATTGCTGTATTTAAAATATAAAATTTTCCATGTGTTTTGCAATTGTAATAAAATTAATGCTTTTTTAAATATAATAAGAATTAAAAACAATTGTAATTAAATCTACTGTATAGTTTAATAAATTTAAAACAGAGCACTTTTTTAAGTAACCATAACGAAGAATAGGAATTCTGATATTATGAGATACATGTTAAAAATAGAAAAAGAAATAAAAGAAAAGTCTAAGGAGACACAGGACATAAAAATTGAGAAATCTGAAAAAAAAAAATTTGTTATCTAAAAGAATGACTATATATTAGAAAAGCATAAATTAGGTAAACTAATTTAATTTACGATAATCAATTTCAATGCTGGTATCAAAGAACTTACTACTTTACAAGGATGTATTGCCTTGATTGGTTGTATATTTTATTCAAAATAACTCTTTTTGAATTAGAAAAATTCCTTATAGTTCAAATTTTGCTTTAAAACGAAAACATTTAAAACTGCACTTCCCTAAATGCAGTGAAGAAATTTACACATTAACTTTCAATAACAATATTTTGGCGCATGTTTTCAGGAAAAAAATTGCATTACAATGTTCAACTTTTTTGTAACTGTTATTGAACCAAATAAAAATTCGAAGTGTTAGATGTATTATTTTATCTATAACATTTGGTAATAATATTCGAAAAATTTATTTTCGATTTTAAATCACGAAACCGATTTGAAAACGTTTGAAAATTACAAGAAATTCATTAATATCTCAAAGAAGTTCAAAACAGATTGGTGCACAAAATTCATTTTCATGAATAATTATTCATACAGAATTCCATAAAAATGAAATAAAAATTAAGCATTTTTTGTTTAGATTTGGTATTTGTGTCTCTTTAATAAAATAATAAAACTATTTTTTTCTGTATTCCTTATATAATATATTTTTATTATACTTTTATTTATATATATATATATATATATATATATATATATATATATAGTATATATAGTGTGTGTGTAAATGTTTTTTTTTTAATATTTTGGATAAGAAATTTTGAATTATTCTTTTAATTCTTGTATTAACAGTGAATTTTATTATCAATCTAGTTTTCTTCTCAAAACCGTTATCGTCTTACATTATTTGCAAAACTTCTTTGGTTGATAAAGATTAGCATTTTTTGAAGGTTAAGAAAAGTGTTAAATATTAAGGATAATAAGCGTTCTTTTATTCAGTTTTCTTAAAATAATAATTCTTTTTTATGGTTGATTGTAACAAATATGATAAGAAAAATCGTAAACAATTTTTTAGTATATAAACAATGTTAAATACAGAAATTTTTGTGCATGTACTATTTTTATAAATAATTAAATTACTCTTTTTTTTTTTAATTTAATTCTAGAAATTATTACAAACGCATGTGTGTGCATGTTATTCTTTATTGTACTACCAAATTATTTAATCTGTTATATAATTACTTACTCAATAGCTCTTATACGAGAAAAAAGCTGTAGTCGGACATTAATATGACAATTAATGAAATAAAATTCAAATTTCAAACATTTAAGCATAATTAAAGCATTTCTTGATGTGACTTAAATAAAAATATTGATATCTATTTTTTCACTCACAGCCATTATAGCCCAGACTTTTATTTTTAATATGAAACAGCTCTGAAGTAATCCTCTGATGTCATTATTTCTGTAGAGAAGTGGAAATTTATTTTATTTTCCGAAAGAGAATCTTTTCATAAAGGGCATATTGAAAATATATTTATTTCTCTGACATTTAAGGATTTATGGGGATATTAATTTAAATCCTTCTTACATCCTTCTTCTTCAAAATTGAATTTGTTTATGTATTTCTGAACGGAAAAAGACACTGAAAAATAAAGTATATAAGCCCAGTTTAAAATGAGGGCTTGCAAAAAAATATTTATGATAGAATTTAATCCAAATGTTCTTTCAACTGCCAGCAAATGTAGCATAGATGGATTTATCTCTTTATACTTAAAGAACTACATTATTTTTAGAAATATTTTGTGTTTCACGTGTACTTTTCTTTTATACTGATTCAAATTCTAGTTCTTTAAATTTTTGAAAAGATTCTTACGAAAAGATAAAAAAGAGCATAATATGTATTT
Organism: Nephila pilipes; assembly: GCA_019974015.1. NCBI lineage: Eukaryota > Metazoa > Arthropoda > Arachnida > Araneae > Nephilidae > Nephila > Nephila pilipes. Next base: position 3,208 of record BMAW01113474.1, read on the forward strand.
TTTCGCATATTTATTAATGCAATTTAATAAATCTCTTAAAACCTTTTTTTCATAAATTCTAGATCACGTTTATTAGATTAAAAGATTAAATGTGTTGGAGGAAAATAAAAATGAGCATCAACTACTTTCTGCTGAGAATTCATGTTTTCCATGTTTACAACTAAATAAGAAATAAATAAAAAACTTCCAGGAGTATGTTACGATTTTAAGACATTTAATGAAGCATCGCTTCGTTAAACTAAACAAGAAACAACTCAGTTCTTTATCAAGTGCAAACAGATAATATTTTTTGAGTTAATTTATATCTTTTCATTTTCTAATTCTAACTGCCTCATTTTGAACTTTTTCTTTACTTTTGAAACTAACCTTTTCTGTAAAAATTAATTTTTATCTTCCAATTTTGATTTTGATTTTTAACCACGAGAAATATTAAATATTCGACAAAATTGTAACAGTAGCTTCTTGATATTACATTGAGTTTACTTTTCTATACATTTTGGTTTTATAAATGTATCCAAAAGGGTTTAAAATTATAAAAATATTTAATTTCTTTATTAAACCCATATGATTCGTTAGAAAGTAATAAGTTTATTTTGTCATGTTATTAAAAATATGAAAGCGTAAGCCTATAATGCTTTGTAAAATTAATTTCAATATGCAACGTTAAAATCAGTTATAGACAATTATGTGTTTTAAGACATTTCAACAGAAAAAAATGCTTTTATGAATCACTGTAAATTATCTTACAATACCGATGTGATTCATCTGAAAGAAATTAGCTCTACTTCACTAGCATTAAAAATATTTATTACATCAGGCAGATACTATAAAGGGAATTCATATGATATAAAAAGGAGCTTCAGCATTATAAGTTATTGTGTAAAATACAATTATATATTTTAAGACATTAAAAAATTTAATTCTAAGCGAATAATATCCCTGCATAAAAATTATGAATTCTTTTGTTACTCAATTGTTTTATAATTCACATGATAGAATTTAGTTGTACTTTTTCTTTTTACATATGTTAAGAAAATTAACATAAACCTGGTATTATAGTAGGAAACCCTAAAGGTACGAAAGGAAATGAGTAATACAGTATGGTCAATCATTACGACAGATAAAGTTCCTAGCGCTTAATTTTGATATGTATACGTAATGAAAGAGAAGGAAAGAGGATGTTTCCACACAATAACATCTAAGAAGTGGGTCCGACCCAAATGTTTCTACAAAACTTAAAATTGAGTAAGATTAAAATCTGTGCTCTTTTAATTAGACGTAATAAACCATTATGTGTAAAATAGAGATTTTTTCACTATTAGAACTCGTATTCCATAAAAGAATTCGGAACACAATGTTTTTGCAAAAAATTGAATAAAATATATTTAAAAACATTAACAATTAATTGTAAACGAATAAAATACATTTATGAAAAAATGTAATTGTTTTATAACTCCCATATAATTTATATGAAATATACTTAACTTTTCGAATAAAAATGTTAAATATGAGTCAGGCATTAAAGTACAAAATTTTTTTGGTATACAAGGAATTCCTATAGTAAAATATTTTATACAAAATGCTATTATATACTTCAAACCATTGAAGAAAAATTGCACCTGAATAAAAATCTATCATTTATGCTTCATAAATTCCTTTTTTAAAATTGAATAATAATATGAAATCTACAAAATCTTAAAGAAAACAGACTTTCCTAGGAAATTTAAGCGGAAAATTCGTTTTGGAAATTTTCATTCACTAGAACTCAATTATACAATTGATCCTATTATTCGTAATCTATGGTTAATATTATTATATTACTTTAAAAATATTTTTAAAAGAAACATCTAACTTGTGTGTTTTGATACCTTATAATGGTGTGAAAGAAGTCCTTTATAATTTAATGAGTGCTTATAAATTATTGTTATTTGTAAGAAGTTATGAAATTCTAATTCAACCAGAAATCAAGACTTATAAGTTGTCAATCAGAAGACTTATAAGTTGAATTTCTTATTGTTTGTCTCGATGACCTGTCTAATAGCTTGAATTCTAAATATAGTAAATAATGAGAATCTGTTAATTTTATATTATATTATAATATATTATATTATATTATATTATATATATATATATATATATATATATATATATATATATATATATATTCAGTATGTTTTCTTATTTATTTAAATAGTTCGATAATTGATTGTTCATTTTAAAACTTGATGACTATGATGAAAACAGTCTATTTATCTTAATTTAAAATTAAACATTCAAAACTTTAATGTTAATTAACATTTAAAAGTGTAAAGCAACAGATGTAATTAATGTTAATTGTGCACATCTTGGAAAGTGTTTCACGTCGTAGATTTACTTTTGCATAGTATTTTTGTTTGATATTATTTTCTCACAAAAATTTCTACTGTAACTTCCTAAACCACTTTTGTTTCTGATGTATTAGTTTTCGAAAGTTGTAGAGTTGTTATAAAATGACGAAAGCACTTTTGAGAATGTTTCATTCAAAAAAATTAAATTATAATACTACCTAAAATTTATCAAATTAATATAAAATAAAAATTAATATCGCACAAGCTACATATTTTCTTAAAAATATGTAATTTTTGTTATTAAGTAATATATTTTGTTACAATGGTTACATATATTAACTAAGATAAAAAAGTATCAAATATTTTCAAAGTTAAATTTTATTTCGGTTTTGTTTTTGAGATCTGGGTAAGGACTCCAAAAACGTAGAAATTATCTAAAAATATTACCTATAACTTAATTTGTTAAATTTCATGTTTGGTGAATATATTTAATAAAGAATATTTTTGATGAAGTATCCAAAATGTATTTTAAATAACAGAAGTTTTTTAAGAAAAATAAGACTAAATCCAAATACTGAGAAAAGGCATACCGGATACTTCTTTTAAGAATAAGTAGAAAATAATAAGAGCTTTTGCTTTTATTAATTAATGTAATGAATAACCATTGGAAATATAACTATAAGAAGAAAGGGTACATTTTATTATGAAATTTCCTTCAATAAAAACATTTATTTTCTTATTATTATTTTCAAGAAATTATTATTATCGAGCAATCTCTATCTCTTTCTCTCTCTCCGTCTGAATAATGCTGATTTGCTAGTTTCAATCTGCGCCTTTTTTATTATAAATTAAAATTTTATCGTGTTTTGATTTTGTTTATTATAGCCTTTTTAATTAGCCAACAAAGGGGCTATTGTTTTTATACCATATAAATGTTGTACTCGTCCACTTTTTAAAAATGTTTCTTGTTATTGCGTATATTTTTTCTATCTGCTTTTACCCGTAATGAAATTAATTTTAAAAAATACGTTATAACAAGTTGCGCCTAAATTTCTTATTGAATGGAAATAAAATATGTGCAATATATGTTTGATACCTGATTTCACCATTAATAAAAGAACTCAATTTTCAAAAATATGACATAATAAATTGCCTTCAATTCTTTTATTGGATTGAAGTGAAACAAATATAAAAATTAAGTTTCTTATTTACTTATAGATTTATGTACTACCTTAAATCATATGTAAACTGGATTAAAGATATGGCTGAAAATAAATAATATTATTCAGAATTTTTAAGAAGTGAAGCAACCTTTCTTTGCCTCAAGAATTTCAAATTAAGTCTTTTAAATTTGGCTTTCTTTTAAGAATATTTTTGGGTCAAATGATTTTAATATCGATTTACTATTAATAGCCACCTAAGGGGCTATTGTCTTAGGGGAATCACTTTTGTCGCACCAGATCATTTTTCAAAATTTATCGCTTGCTTCAATTTTAATTACATTTAGCTTAAATATACTCAATTTAATAATTTATCGTTTGCTTTAATTACATGTAGATGATATAGTATCCAAATAATTAATTTATTGTTATCGTTAATTTTAATTACTTTTAGCTTAAATATATTCAATTTAATAACAATTTATCTTTTCGTAAAATTTTCAATATCGGAAGCGTTTGCTATTGTCCATTTCTCGATATTTCATTGTTTACTTTAATTCTTATATTTAATTGAGTAATTTAATAATAGTTATAAAAAAGTGTACCTTGGGTGACTAAAAGCTGTTCATTGCAAACCTTTGCATTAATCTTTTTAATTTTTTAATATTTATTTAAAAGGAACACACAACTGATTTGTAATTATTTTAATTTTATCACATTTTCTTTCTTTCAACATTCTTTTTAACTTTCTTCAATGTGGTGGCAGGGTCCGCATAATGGTCATGGTCAAGATATCACCAATTTCACCCCCGATATTGCTACCATCGAATCGAGGGGACAAATTATTTAATAAAATCAATTTGACTCAGCGTTCCCTTTTGCTCTTAAAATTTAAGGTGAAAATATTATGTTACGCAAAGTGTGAAGTTGGAAAGAAAACCCATGTTCAAAAAACTCTTTTTTTTATCAGTGTTACTTTATTTAATATGACAGCATAAGTTAACAAATTTATAATCAGTGATGAAAAATATATATTTCATTAAATTAAATATATATATATATATATATATATATTATATATATATAACACATCAATCAATAACTCCCGAGACTAACCCAGAGATGGCGCTCGTAGTAAACCAGTAACCAGATCTTTCTAGAGTACTAACCTTTGCTTGAAACGTGTCAAAATTTTAAGTCGATCGGACCAGAAACAGCTGAGTTATCGAGGTTGGAGTAAAGTCGTTTTGTAGTTTGTTTAAAAAATGGAAAAAACTGAGTTTCGTGTTCTGATAAAACATTGTTTTTTAATGGGTAAAAACACCGTGCAAGCGAAACAATGGATTGAAAAATGTTACCCGGACTCTTCTCCATCAAAAGCAACGATTTGTGGGTGGTTTGCCGAGTTTAAACGTGGTCGTACCGACACAAATGACGCGGAACGCTCGGGTAGTCCTGTGGAAGCCGTTACACCGGAAAATGTGAGTGAAGTGACAAAAATTATAATGAAAGATCGTAAAGTGAAGCTCCGTGAGATTGCTGAGATGACACAGATATCATATGGAAGTGTATTTACTGAAAAAGGTTTTTTGAAGTGAAGTGAAAAAGGTTTTTTCCAAGTGGGTGCCGCGATTGCTTTCGATGGAACAAAAACAGCAACGAGTCGATGATTCAGAAAGCTGTTTATCGCTATTTACTCGCAACAAAAAAGATTTCTTGCGAAAAAAAAAAAAGAAAAAGAAAAAAGAAAAAAAAAAATTGGAAAAAAACAAAAACAAAACAAAAAAAGATTCGGAAAAGCGTTGGAACGATTGTATCACCCTAAAAGGTGATTAACAAAAGGTGTTATATTGATGAATAAAAAAAAATTTTGCAAAAAAAATGTTGTTTTCAATGTTAGACTCGGGATTTATATATATATATGATGATGATGATTAATACTTGTTTTGAACTTAATTCATTTGCAATTTTTAATTCAAAATACTATCTCTAACCAATATTAGTTATTTTTAACTAATTTTATCCTACTTTAAAAATAATTTCGTTTATCATTAAGTCTGGTTAATCATCAAAACGTTTTCGGCGTATCTCTATTGCCCAATTCGTCTGTTACCTTAAAAAATTAGTAAAATGGTAAGTTTTAAGTTCAGCTTAATTCTAGGAACAAACATACGAATTAAAACAATCTCCATGGATAGTTTAGGAATGTAAGCAATTATTTTTTCAAAATCTTATTTAGTATTATTCTATCGGGGAATGTTATATATATATATATATATATATATCCTTCAAATTAGCAATCTGATTACTATCGTCACCTATTTATCTCTATCACCGATTCAAATATCTGTCCATTTCACGTATGAAAAGATTATATCAATTCACTACAATTCTATAGCTTATTTAATTTGCTTAGTTACGTTTCATTTGATTGCAAAAGAGTTGGACACTGAAATATGAAGATGAAAAGAAATCCCAGATATTAGTTCAGGAACGTTTTGTAAATTGTAGACATTTTCAATTTTATTATTTATCTCCACATGTCAGCCATATTATGTAACTTTTAATTCTTTAAGATAATACCTTAATTTTCCCTCAGATCAACAAAATTATTAAAAATAATATCCCCATTCGTTTCCAATACAAATGAAGAATTTGTATTTATTTGATGTAGATGTATTATTCAATATGACTAATGTAACACACATTAATGTATAAAATAAATAATGTAATAATTAACGTATTCAAATAAAAACACAAATATTCTTCCAATTCTAACCCATTTTCTCAATAGAACCATAACAAATTATAAGTATTTATTTTATCGATTAACTTAATTCAATCACAGGTGTTTTCGACCGTATTCGGATGCATTTATCTGTCCATGCATCATTGCAACGTGCTTTATCGCTTTGCAATAAGATTTTCATTTAGTTATCATTAAGAATATGGAAATTAATGGAGTCGCATGAAAATAAGTACATGTAATTTACGAGAAAGCTGGGGCTTTTATGCTGAAATCTCTGGACAGGTAAAGAGACATTTCCCTGTATTCTATTTTTGTTTTGTTTAATTTTTCTTTTCCTAAAAAACGCATATGCAGTTACTTTTGTAGTAAAATAGACCATTAAAATTGATTTCTTCAGAAAATGTTCCCCCCTTTTTCTTACTCCAAAAATATCTAATGTAGAATAGGAAAGAAGTAATTGCAGCCAATTGTAAAATTAAAACATTTTTAACATATTTTGTATGATCACATTTTATTTGCTTGTTTTAAAATAATTTATTATAACAAACACACATGCATAGAACAATGTGAGAGGGAAAGAATCCCTTTCTATACTTCATATATTTAATGTGTTCTTGAAATTTTGGACTTTTTGTTGTTCCTGAAGTTTTGCTTTATTACCGAGCACAGAATCATTATCCATATAAACTCTGCAGTGTTGAGACAATCGACAAAAAGTATGCGATTTTGCATAGAGTCGTTTTCCATTTTAAAATCTTATTATCATAGTTAAAAATACTTCTTTTAATGCTCACTTCAATAAGAAATAATCAATTTCTAAAATATTTTTATTACTGAAAATCATTAGTATTCATTACGGTAAAACATGAGCTCTAAATTCTTCTCTCCTTTTTCTCCGCATTTAATTTTCGAAACTAAAAGACAATGCATAAGGCATAATCATTTCCTAACGGTAGTGAACAAACTATTCAATCAATAATTAATGGACTAACATTAAATTTTTCAGACCTCAAGTACATATAATGTCAATATTTTTGTTCCTATTTAATTAATTAATTAATCTACAATCAAATTAATCAATCTGTTATAAAAAAAAATCAACCCCCTAACATACAAAGGATTATTTTAAGGAATTAATTATAAAACAGAATATGCTTGCAACGGAAATATAACATACGTATTACTTAAGAAACAACATTCACATTTGAAAAAATCATTCATACCTCTTCGTGGCTTATTTGATCGAAAGCCATCCATATGAACTTGCGACTGTGAATATATAATATTACTAACTACTTAGAGTACCATTACATGATTATTAGAACCACTTAGTTGCTATTTTACTGTTAAGTAGCGTCTGAATGATGTGTAAATGGGTAGATGGACATCTAATGTACTCGATAAACTGTGATATAAGGTGTGAGTATCCCTGACCGATCGATTGTTGAAAGAAAACTAGAAGAATGAGCAATTTAATCCATTAATTAAATTACGTTTTAAGGAAAAACTAAAAACTGAAACAAATTTCTTAGTAGTTGCCACTGTTATTCAATAAAATCTATTTTTTACAAAATCTTAAATATTACGGTGTTTCTTTTAGGGAGTTTTAATTATTAAGAATATCTCTGAATTATACAATTACTTTCAATGTATAAGTATTATTTGCTTACAAAAACTTAAATATCAATGTAAATGTAATTTTTATATTTATATATTTTTGATAAAAGGCGAATAAAAACTTATGCAAAACATCTTTTTTAAATACACATTTACATTCACCGTTTGTACTATAAAGATAAATTAAATTAAATTATTGAGCTCCAAGTGTATGTTGAGTTATTTTTCATATGTGTATAATTTAATAACTAATAAATTTATAAAAATTAATCTGTACATAAAATAACTAATTGAAATATACTCTATTACAAAAAAAGGATGCACCAAGAAGGAATTGTTCGATGGAGATAAAAATGAAGGATAGAAAAATTATGTACAGAATGTAAAATGATTAAAGTTTCAGAAAAATTTAATGATTTATTTCAGAGTTATATAGTTACAAAGTAACGAACTGAATAAGTTATTGACCCATCTCTAGCCTGGACACAAGCTGCCACACGACGTGGCATAGAGTGATAACGCTCCCTGATGGTCTCTTGCGGTATTTCTTGCGAAATTTGATCCAATTGTCGGGCTAGGTCATTAACATTCCCTGTTAGACGCAGTCACCTTCCCATCATATCCCACACATGCTCGATTGGAGAGAGATCTAGATGGCAAAGGAAGTGTTTGACAAGCTGTAAGATAATTCATAGCAACACGTGTCGTATGTGGTCTGGCATTAGCTTGCTGAAAAATAAGGCCAGGGTGCTGCAAAAGGAACAGTAGCAAAATAGGTTTCAGAATGTCTTCGGCATACCGCTGTGCTGTTAGTGTGCCTCTAATGACGACCCAAAGGGGTCCGACTATCAAGGGAAATATAACCCCATACCATAACTCCTGGTTGAGGGCCCGTGTGGCGTGTAATAGTGAAAGCAAGATCCGCACGCTGCCTTGGGCGTCTCCAGACACGTCTTCGATAATCTTCAGGACACAGTTGGAAGCGAAAGTCGTCGCTAAACACTATACGTCCCCAGTCAGCATCATTCCAATCATATCGAGTGAAGCACCACTATAATCTGACTCGACAGTGTTCTAGTGTGAATGGCAGGTGACGTAGCAGTCGTTAACGAACGTATATTTTGCTCTAACAGCCATCTGTGAATGGTCATTTTGGACTTCGGACACTCGTGTGTGGGTTGCACATCTGATAGTTGATAACGATGAATCAGAAGCTGAGACAGCTGATCTGACAATCACTATGTCATTCCCATCTGCTGTGGCTATAGGTTGACAGCTATCATCATGACGCTGAAATGTGCTACTATGCACACATTCTTGCCAGCATCTTCGAATCGCCGCATCGGTTCGCCCCATATGACGGGCGATTCTCCGATTTGCCCAATCTGCCTCTTTCAATCCAATGATACGACCTCTTTAAAACTCTGACAGTTGTTCGTAATGAGCTCGAATCCTGTGGCGAGGTTTTTTCCAATCGTTGAAAGGTATCCTAAATGGCAATGCAACAGAAAATTTTACCATCAGATTGAGAAGAGCTTCTTATATACACCTGCTGAGTGTTCAGTTCCGATGCGCTATAGCTCCCGCTATTTATTCTTTGGACACCAAATTTTAATTATTTGAATGCTCAGTGCAAATATCTATGCATGCGAAATTTCATTACATTCGGACAACTCTTTCTTGGTGCGTCAGGTTTTTTTTTTTTTTTTTTTTTGTTATAGAGTGTATGTAATAAAATAATTTCTAATAATTGCAAAACTAACTTTGATATATATTTTTTTCTTATTCATTACTTAATGTAAATATACAGTTGATGATCAAAATGTTTTCAATTATTTTTCTAAAAGGTCATTAAGATATCAAGTCGAAAGTTCCTGTAGTAAAAAAAAACAATAATAATTACGACAAAAATTGTTGATCCATTTTAAATGCGGTATTTAATAAGAAAAAAAGTAACAAAATTAAAAATAAATTGCTATTATTGATAAATAAGTATATTATTAAAAATAAGCTTTATCATTAGAAAAAATAATATGCTTTAACATTATAACCGCAAAAATTAAGAGTGATAGCTACAGCTTAGTTTTATTCAGCAATTTTTCAAATTTCCTTGCTAATTCATTTGCATTCAAATAATGTAAACTAAGCAAGATACATGTTTTGAATATGACATAAGAATATCTCGATGTCTAGCATACCCATAATTTTCTTTTCATCTTGAGAGTTATGAAAATGTTATCACTAAGAAAGTGTTCAGGATAATATTTTATTCTTATTAATTTTGTTTCAATATACAAGGCTTGATTGAAACTCTACACCCAATTTTTTTTAAATTTCCTGCTATACCTGAAATATACACGTATTCTCTAAGTAATGCAATTGTTTTCATTGTTCGTAAATGCCATTGGTCGACTCAAAACTGAAGAAAATGGTGGCCTATATGAAAATGAAATTGAAGCAGAGAGACACCATTCCACTTGATCATGTACCTTGCAACTTCCATCTCTTTCAAAGATTAAAGAGCAACTTTAGAGACATAACTCTCTCTTTCACGATGAGATGAGGGCTGCCGTTAAATCTTAGTGTCAACCACAACGACCAGAATTATTTCCCAATGGACTTATCTGACAAGTTCCGCATTGACTCTAGAACATGCAAATGAAGGGTACTTGTTTCATAAAATATTTTGTGCATTACATACCAGATATTTGTAGCTTTCAGGTACAAGAATTGTGAAAATCAGGTGACAAATGAAATGTTACGATAATGGAGACATAACTCTTCAGTCACGATTCGCCTCTCTCTTTCTAAATACACACACGTGTGAGTGGGTGTAACAACAGAAGTCTACTTAGCTAGTTATTGAATACAAGAAAAGACAAGTAAACTGTGATAAAATAAAATTTTGAGTATTGAAGGGGCTATTTAAATTGATGTATTTATCAACAGATTTAAAAATATCTATGTTGTTTCTCTTTATATATTTTACTCATATGATTTTCATTGTTGTAGTATTCTCTGAATTGTTGTAGTATTCTCTGCATTGTTGTAGTATTCTCTGCTGCTAAATTTTCATCGCTGTTCCTTCCAATAATTTTTGAGCACTAATTTTCATGTTTTATTTTGTGTGTATTATACATATTTTTCAGGGATGAAGTATTTCCTACTTTTCCTCTCGGTCTTAGCAGTTGGGCTCGATAGTTAAAAATCTATCTTCTATTCATATGTATATGAAATAATAGCTCCATTTTTTTTTTTCAAAATGAAAACAAGTATTATAAAATTTACTAAGAATAATTTAATACTTAATATTCTTAAGTAATGCGATGTGAAAACCATTTTCGATTCAGTTCAAAAGTTTCTTAAAAGTATTAACTTAAATAAGATAGGTTTTAAGAGTACAATTCCCGGAGTGAAGTACTTAAATGTCAAATGTACAAATGTTTTTGTTAAGATATTGGTAACCAAAGAGAAATATTGCACTGATCTAATTTATTTGTCATACATAAATTACCATTTTTATTATTTTTTTAGGTCTAATACCTGCGCATTATATCAAAAACATAAAAAGCACATTATTGCATTAAATATTTTGACCACGCGGTAGAACATCAAACACTTGATTATCAACAATTTTAAAAAATAATTTAATTTCCATATCAAGTATAGTATAATATCTTTTAAAATTTATTCATCATCCTACATTTTCCATCCATTAATTTGGAACAGATTACATTCATAAACATCTATTATCATTCCCCTTAACTGATTGTATTGCTGTTTCCACATCTGCGTCTGACCTAATTTATCAATATTTTAAATTCCAACATATTAGAGAAATTCAACTGGCTCTTCATTTTATATTTGTTCGCTGAAGTATCCATTATTTTAACAAATGAATTTTTAAAATAAAAATCGGGGTGGGGTGGAGCCACGTTCCCAACCAGGTTCATGACCAAACATTATTTTTTTTCAAAATGAGAATCCACTTTTAATTTTAAGTGAACAGCAAATTAACCTCCAAGTAAAGAATGATTTCATATTTAAAGTAAAGAAATACTAGCACAAATAAACTTAGTAAAAAAAGTATATTTTTTAAAATAAATATTTTGATAAATGTATAAAATCAGCTAGTTAAGAAAAATTAAAAACGTAACGAAAAATTTATGAAAAATAAAAATAATTTATTTCAAAAAAAAAATATTTTTTTTAAATAAAAAATTTTTTTTTATTTTTTTTATTTTTCTTTGATACACGATGTATTTTTTTTTTTAAATTTGCGAAAATTTGGACACTGAATGATGAAAGAAACGGGAGGTGAGAAATAGCGTCCTGAGCCAGAAGTTAGTTCACTGACGTTCAGACCATTATGACGAATATGGTTTGCTATATCGAAGATAAAAACAGTACATAAAGGTGAGCTATGTAGTGTAAAAATTATAAAATTTTCGAGGGATTTAATTTTGAGATTTTGAAAATAATTAAGGGTGTTTTAAATAGATGTATTTTCAAATTAAGAAATAATGCTTCTCAAAGTAAGAATTGATGAGAGTTCTGTTAAAAAATATTGTTAAAGTTAATTTTTGATCAGATATAATTATTAAATGATTCATTCGAAAATGAATCGTAATTCTTCTTCAAAGAATATCTAAATTCATAAACATAACATTCTCCAAAACAATTCCATTCTACTACAAAGATCAAACAAATAAATAAATATAATTATCTTCAAAAAAATCTGTAAATAATGTTGTTAGAAACAAAGCTAGATTATGACGCCATGTGACGTAATGTGAGCTAGAATAATGCACAATGGAGCCTAAATATTCCTTTCTGTCAGTCTAAACATTCAATTTTAATATATATATATAGTGTGTATGTGAATTTTGAAAAAGACTCTTCGAAATGCACACAATCATTATCAACAGTATCTTCGTATGAAATACGTGCGTCAGGATTTTAATACAATTAAGGCATATCTAATATCTTCCTATTATTAATATAAATTATTAATATTTCAAAAAGTATATATTTTCTTCTATTTTCAAACCAAAATAATATTTGCGCACATAGTGCGAATAAAAATTTCCTTTCTTTAAGCTAAAATGGACATTATATTATATTAAAAAATTTTCTTACTTATTTCTTACGTTTCTTAAAGAATCAGGTTTTGCTATAACTTTCCAAGTAATATATCTTTACACATGCCTTATAGATATGAAACAATCCTTTCTTCTGTGGATGGATCATTATTCTTTTCTTTTCGTATTACATTTCTCAAAATTAATTTTATGCTCTTGAAAGAATACACCTTTATATGTAAGTATTCTTTTTTTTTTCTTATTGCTTTGGAGAAGTTGCGATGTCAAGGCTTAAGTTTCGTACGCGACTGAATAGCACATAAAAACCCATTATATTCCATTTCCCAAGACCTATTTTCCCAGCTATCAACTACCGAGAGACTTCTTCAAGGATGGACTCAATAAAACCATCCATCAAATCCTTGAAGACCAGTAAGAGATCATCCATTCTTTGGAGGGTGCGGGGAAACCAGATGGTTGCATAACTCATTCTGAAGAAGTCGTTCATTTCACCAACATCTGGAATAGGGATAAGTAGGGACGCAAATTTATGGTTCTCTTCTCCTGGGAAAAGAATCAATGACGTCTCCGTTTCGAAAGACACTGACAATTGAGAAAAATGTTATGAATTATAATACTTTTACTGTCGGTCCCCTCTGTTGGCGTCAGCCCGATCTGACAAAAGTGTAATTGTCAGTATCTCTCTTCGCGAGACTAATAAAATTTTCTCTTGATATATCAGTTCCGTCGGAAGCTTTCATTGGCGTGTCACGGTCTCGTATGGCATTATTTTAATGAAAAGGGGAAATTAATATCAATAACAGTCTTGGGATGTATTAGTATATGTTTCAAATAGGAATTATTTTCATCATTAGTTTAAAAGTAGCGTATTTTGTGTTTTTCAAATAAATACATTAGCGAGAAGAAATTTTCTATTTAAGAGTTTAATCTGAAATACCGATATATAAATATTTAAAATATAAAGAACAAACTTGAGCTCTTACATAAATGTTAAGAGAACAAATCCACATTTCTTATTTAGATCTTATAATATATTTTAAGGTAGGATCCTACCCAAAAATCACAGCTTTCGTGAAAATTTTCGAAAGTTCCTTTATTACCTTTTATTAAATCCCACATATTTACGATTTCAAAAATGGTTTGCACTTGTTTATAGGAAATTTAGTTAATGTATTAATGTAAGTATATAACTTTTTTTAAGAAACGTTGAAATCTTTATTCGCATTTTCGGAAAACTTCAATTTTTTTTTTTACGAAAAATCTCATTTCTTAAAAAGTATTTCATACATTCAAATGAAATTTTATTGCAACGTTCTGTACACCTCTAGGTATGTAGTGAATTTCAAACATATATTTTAAGTATATGATTGTTTGTTTTGGATCTATTTTTATTTTTAAAAAAATTATATGTATTTGTGTAAAATCATGTTGCGTTTATATGTTTTGGTATAATTCGGTAAGTTTAATAGGTAACTGAACATTTTCTGCTTCACAGCACAGATATAAGTATGTTAAAATATATTATTGAAACAAAAAGTGAACTATATTAATTAGAATTTCTTAAACAATCTTTAGAGTAAATGTCAATTTTTACAAAATTTAAACAAATATGTCCAAAATTCGAAACTTAAAAAAATTCACTACAGTGACTTTTGAATTTTACAATTTTATATGGACTATTTTAACTAAAGATATAAGTGTTTCACAAAAATTTCCTTTTATATATATATATATATATATATATATATATATATATATATATATATATATGCTTCGAAGATAGGCTCTCACCTTAAAATTATTTTTTTATTCTAAATATTGTTCAGTTGTTATTAAATTCCCTTGTATATATTAAATTTATTTGTATCCGTTTTAAACACATGGTTCATAGTTTAGTAGGATTTATTTTTAACACTCTCTGCTCCAATAAATTAAACTCATCATATCATTCTGTATTTTTCTCCCTTTATAATCTTACTTGCAAAGAAATCGGGAGGACAGACCTAGTAGAGGAGAACGAGCGGCTATGAGTAGAGAAATGAACGACACAAAGAAGATTACTTGAATTACGTTTACATGTAGGAAATAATGTAGTATTGGACTACTTACGTTGAATATATACGACAATAGTCATAAATGAGTTTACTTACAGAGCTTATATTTTCTTGTAGTAGCTTTACTTAAAAGCTCATATTTTCTTATCATAAAACATTAAAATGAAATTTTATCTCTTCTAATTATAATTATACATTTAAAGTAAATAATTCTTAGAATTTATTCTCTTAATTATCATAATTAATTTAATTATATGGATTAATGTGCTATCATATGAGCTAGTGTCTTATATTTTTTGTATCCGTTCCAGATATAAGTTGTTGTTTTTTTTTATTGATGAATAAAATAATTGAATTCTTAATATAGTTAATGTCGTGTAGGTGTGTGTCTTACTTTCGAGCTTGAAAGAAATAATACAAAATGAATCAGAAAGGAGCTTATGATATAAATGCATAAAGTCTTACGTATTATGAAATGTTTTATATAATATTCGATTACTTTATATAATATACACATTATACTCCTATTTCGTTTATTGTACAGTATTGTATGTATTGTGTGCTTATATATTACGAACATTTATCGCATATTAATAACATTGTATAGTACAAATGAAATATTTATTTTTCTGATGTTTTATAGATGAAATAGTTGTATATTTTCATTTTGGATCTAAACTTAATTCTTCTTGAACAAATACTAAAAATATTTGAATCTAATATTTGAACAAAAGCTAATAATAAAATTAAAACGTATCAAGGCAATCGGACAATTTGCCTTATATATTTATGTATGTACCTCATATCCTGAAATTATAATATTTACATTTAAATTCCTTGATTTTTTCGAAAAGTATATTTGTTACACATTCTAAGTAATATACATTCCAGATTCATTTACCTTTCACTACAATACATGAGTAGCTGAAATTTTAAACAGCAAAGTGGTTTATTAAAATTTATCTATCCAAAACTTGGTAAGATTATTAACATTTAAAGTGTTTTTAGATATTTACATTAACAGTCTAGACATATTTCTTTTTTGAAAGATACGGAGATATATCAATCGTCTCTATCAACATTTTTTTTTAATTTGCAGTATAAAATCATTGTATTGTGTGTCTTCTCATTTACCACACCTTTTCATTTATCCCGCCTTTCTCATTTACCACACCTTTATATTCAATTCCCTCTAGATTGTTATCATTTACATATCTGTCCCAGACATAACTGTTTATTGGCAGAAGCGGTTATTAGACCGTTGTGTCCGAGATTGTTTTTACAACTCTTACACAGGAAGAGGGACTATTCACATATTGAATAATGCTGCTTTTGCGATCATTCATTACCTGCAATAACACTAATACAATTATTTCACATGTTTAGTGTACAGGTCCCTTCTTGAGATATTAAGTGGTTCTATTGATATTATTGCATATAATGCAATATCATTTATTTCCAACAGTTATTTCCTCAAATGAAGAGCGAATATTGTTTTTCAATGACATCGGCAATTTTAGGGAGGAAAATACAAGATTCAATTATAACAGACACTTCGTTTCAGAAGGATAATGGATTCGAAAATAATTCAGAAGGATAATAGCAAAAGGATTTTTAAGAACCATTAAAATGTAAAAAATATAGAGAAAAAGAAAAACCAGTGAGTATTTTTTTACCAATCTGACTATTTTTAAAGAAAAGAAGAACACACACAATATTTGCGATAAATCTATGTTTAAAAAAAAGCTCGTTTGATGCTGTATTAGAAATAGCATGAAAATGCAAATTGATTACACTATCAACATTTTAAAAGAATGCTATTCTTGATTTTGTGAAAGAGTGGATATAGTAGCAACGTAACTTCTTTGAAATTCTAATTTGAAACAGAAAGAGGACTAAAGTGAAAAAGAAGAGCAGACTTATTTTCCTGCTTGAAAAAGTATACGACACATAACAGTTATAATTAGAACTTAAAAACGTATTGTAATATGTCTAACTCTATGTCTCTATTGGAAAATCAGATTTATTTAAATGAAGATAAAAGTATATATTGTTTACCTTAATAACTAATTAAGATGGTGATGAAAAAATATTTATTTTTGAATACAAAATCAAAACTTCTTAAGTTTTATTTTCATTATTATCACTGTCTTAACTGTAAAAAAATCAACTATGGTAGATTTCAATACCTCTAATTGATTTAATTACTGAATACTTATCATTTCATTTGAAATTATTTTATTGACTCATTTTGTTATGTTTATATACAATTACTGCTTAAATTTGTTTTCCATTTTTTATATTTTCTTGTATTTTAATCTAACTCTCTTAATATGTGTGAATTATTAACATATTGAACCAATGATTTTGTTTTTTTTTCCTTTTTCGTGAAATGTAGCTATTAGAAGAGAAATATGTGTTAATCCTTCCTTAATAAATAAATATTACACTTTATAACGTTATAAAGATTATGAATTCATTTCAGAATCCTAAGTATAGCTTTGTATATCCAACTAAATATGAATATTCAATAAGAAAAGAGCTTTATAAAATGTTTGAGTCCAAAGTTTTAATTTAAATTGCTCCGGTTATGCATATTGCGTAAAATGGAATGGATAATAAATTTCTACTTACAGCAATTTATTTAAAATTAATTGAAGTAATATATATTCTGTTTACACATTCAGAGGCTTGTTGCATCCAACTTTTATATGGAAATTAACTAATTTTAAGTTGTTGTGAACGAAAATAGTTATTAATAATTGTTTACAGAGTCCGTAGACATTTCCGTTCTTATAACCGCTTAGCAAAATTTCTGCAATTATTTCCAAATCGCAATTTTTATGTGGAAAGATATTGGTCTAGCCTCTTCAAAACTACATGACAATATTTTCGATAGGTTTGATAACTGTAATTATTATTTGAGCTATTTGCTTTGGCTACCCCAACCAGGATACTGATTTTGATTTATTCTATACCAACGTAAAATTAATAGAAAATCTAGGGATATTGATGTCGGATTTCGTAAGTTTGAAATCGCTCAAGTGATGACGATAACACCTAAGCGGCCTCCTTCTCCAACCTTCCACACCACGACTCGGAAGGAGATGATAAATTAACGTAAATTAACCCACTACACGATAGGTCTTTTATGGTATCAAGGCTCCTACCCCCGATTCGATGGAAAGAAAGAAGGCCGTGTGGTCGCGACCATGACAATTCGGCACCCCGACAAGCAAATGAAATGACAAATGTAACAATGCATTATCCAGTGAGGTGTAATTTGAGTTCCTTGGAGATCCAGAAGACCTTAATTAATTTGAGTTCCTTAGAGAATAAAATCAAATATTGACCTCAAAGTTCACGCAAAGCAAAAGTATTACCCAAACTTCCTGAAGAACCACAACTGCACTTTAGACGGGATCTTCGTTGGACCGTTAAAGCCCCACAAAGGAGCTTGTTGATTAAGTCTTGTCAGCACAAAAAAATTGAATAAAAGTTGTTTATGAACCTAATGTATATATTTCACATTCATCTCTTTACGATGAATACATATTTCAATTTTTTAAATTATTTATTAAATGCTATCTATTGACAAAATATGTGCAAATAATTTTAATAAGACTTTTGTAAGTAATCGTAAAAAAAGAATTATTATTCTAAATACATAAACTGAAGCAATTGTACAATGCATATTTGTGATTTGTATACACGTCTTTAAGATTTCTATCAAAACATTTTTGCTTTAGCTAATAACTTACGCATTTAATAATATTCGACCTAATTCTGTTTTTAGAATTTGTTATAATTTGTTTATTTCATAACGTATTTCAAAACATTACAGAAATACACTAAATTACAGTATAACTGCACTAGATATTCCAGAATAAAAGTTATCATTTTTATTTGAATGGGATTTTGCATTAACTAGTAGCCAAAACCTATTGCTCAGGTACATAATGTATCATTTCCCTTTGCGTGATATAAACAATTACTCTGACGTAAATACATTTCCCAGTCTTTCAACAATGTTTGGGTGTGACGAACTCGTTGAGTGAGACAAGAAAGTAATCATAAATGCGCAATTTTAAGTTCAAAAATAATGTTGAAGGGATTGTTACAAAGATTTTGACTACTGATTTGTGAGTGATTACAGTAGCGGAAATGTTCAGAAAACCATTAAGCTTGTAATGTGAAATTAGTATTGAATCTTCAGGGACATTTGTATCATTTTAGTAAAAACAAAAATAGAATTATACTGATTTGTAACGTATTTTGAACTCAATCCGTACTTGTCAAAGTCTAAATTCGCAGTAAGACTTTCCACAATATGTATCATTTTTTGATTTATTATAAATGAGGATAAAATTATACGATGTTTCATTTGGTATCGAAAGTTAAGTACGAACTTATAATGAATTAAACAATATTGAGATATTTTTATTTTCTTTTTTCGGGTTCGAGATGTGTGCAATCAATGACGGATTAGTGTAGCCTAATGACTGTGAACATATGAGCTTGGTTCGTTCAAAGTTCGTGAAAAAAATCTAGCACTTGAATATCGTATCACATGTAGAAATATCCCTACTTTTGTATTACTTTTAGCCTTAGTAAAATAGTTATATTTTTATTAAGCATTTACATATCAATTATTTATTTAAAAAGCAAAAATAAGTAATTCTTTACATTAGTGACTTTTTAGCATCTGAACTTCATACACTAAATTTTCAGCTGATTGTTTCAATGGTTTTATTAAAACCTCACCTGCAACAAGAGGTTTATAGGTAATGGACCTCGTAATTTTGAGCCTCTGTCAAGTAACGAGTACTACATCTCTGAGTTGGCACCTCCATCTCCTAACTTCCACACCAAGATCACAGGAAGACTTTGAGCCCCGACAGATTTAAGGGGCATAAGCCTTGGCTATACGGTGGATCTTTAAAGGCATTAAAGCTTCAATCCACAACTTGTCAAAAACCATCAATGACCTCTAGGCTACTGCGGCCATATTTTTATTTGAAAGTTAGTATTTTGTACCTTTCAAACACAAGTAAACGCTTGTAACTTCTTGAGTCAGTTGGTTCCTTTTATTAGATTTAACATTTTTATGGTTGAAAATAAGCTCTCGCAATAATAATATGTAGAGAGAAAAATTGTCAGAGAACCTTTTGCTAGATATTTGATGGTGCTAAGTGTGTCCAGTAATCGATCTCAAACTCCCTCCTTTAGTTGTGGCACTTTTCCTCTTTCGCCAAGGGATTTCTTTCCAGATTCACAAGATTCGAGCTCGAATCGACACAAATTTGAGTCCAAATGCTGTCTTGAAATTCTACAAGTTACTTCTTTAAATCATTCTTTTGGATTCATTGGAACCCATATAATTCCAAATTAATGTAGATTACCACAAGCAGATAAGTAATTATTTTAATTACCTGTTCTGCATTGACCATTTTTGAGTGATGAGTGCCCGTGAACGATGTGCGTCACTCAAAATATCTTGGAGAGTCACCCTATACACGTTAGTTATAAATTCTTCTTCACTGGCGTAATTCGAAGGTTAAGGTTACGAGATTCATAAAGAGTAATCGAGTCCAAATTCATTCAAAAGCCGTTAATCTGAATAATAAGAGATTGTACTTATTTCAAGTTAATAATGTCTCTAAATATTCATACAACGTGATTAAAAAATAGGAGAATAATAAAATTCGGCGCCATGTGTTTTCCCATCGCAATAGATGATGTTTTTCTCCCTCATAGGGGAGGAGGAGGTCGATTGACTTTGAATAATGTGTTGATTTAAAACGTAAATCTTTCAGACTGGAGAAAGGCAATCCAGTAATTTTTGTAGTGTCGTTAACAACGAGGCCGAAAAAAGATTCCCTTTTGTGTTAGTTATTTAGGCATTTTAACTATATCGGCGTTAACTAAAGCAGTGCTCCGCAACCTTTTCTCACCTACGACGCACCAAAATACTTTCTAGAATTCCGCGGCACACCAAAAGCTAAAGTATATAGGTATTAATTGATACACAAATTTTAAAACAAATGTTTGTTTTTTATTTGAAAAGTATACTTACATAAAACCATAACATATTTATTTCTACGCAATCATAATAATTATTAATGTGATACCTGCGCTTGTTTCAATGAACACAAAAGTTCTATATTCGGCTCAATATTTGACAACGCAACCCGAAATTCTTGGTCAAGATCTTTTAAGCATGACCGCTTATCATTTTTAATTAATACAAGAGTTGAAAAACTTTGCTCACATAAATATGTCGTCGAAAATGGAAGTAATGTTAAGATTGCTTTGTAGGAAATGTGAGGATATTCTTTTTTAACGTAAATCCAGAAAACATCTAATGGAACTTCAGAGAAGTATAATTTTAAAGTCATGTCATTATTTAAATCTGTGAATTTCTCTCGAATTTGTAGAGGCAGTGCTTCCGTAGAATTTATTGCATTGGTTGCAAAAGGATTTCAAATCCATTCGTATTGTTCCGTATTAATGGAATAAAAATATTGATCAAATTTCTGCTGAAGCATACTTAAATGTTGTTGGGCCAGATCCACAATTAATTGGTTGTTTTCAATTGTAATATGATTGGTCCTTTGGTACATTTCCAAACATTTTTTTTGCAACTCTTTCTGCTAAAGTTCCAGTTTTTTAATAAATTCTTGTTATTTGTCGGAGCACGTCAAAATATTCTCATTTCGACCTTGCATTTTTTTATTAAGTTCATTCGAATGCTCGAATATATCAGCCATGTATGCAAGTTTGGCTATCCAGTAATCATCATCGAGGTGCTGGCATATTTCGAGCATATTCTGTGTTAAAAGAAATTCACGCACCTCGTGACGAAGCTCAAATAATCTAGCCAAAACTTTGCCTCGGGATAGCCAACGAATTTTTGTATAAAATAATAAGGATTCATATTCGGCTTTCATTTTTGCACAAAGTAATCCAAAAATTCGCGAATTTATGGCTCTTGATTTAATTAAGTTTATGATTTTAATGCATTCATTCTTCGTGTTCAAAAGTTCTTCCGGCAAATTCTTGACCATCAATGCTTCTCGATGTATGCAGCAGTGTGTAAATTGTACCGTCGGATTTTTTTGTTTTACACAAGAGACAAAACCTTTTTTACGACCCGTCATTGCCGCAGCACCATCCTTGCAAGCAGCAATGCAGTTGCTCCATTGAATGTTACATATTTTGAAGAAATCATCGGTTACTCGAAAAATTTCTTCACCGGTAGTTCGCTCTGGAACCTCCTTACAAAATAAATAATGTTCTTTAATAAAGTCCTAGTCAACGAAACGTACAATAGCTATCAGCTGTGCTTTATTTTTAATAGTTGTTTCATCGATCTGAAGCGCAAATTTTTCAGCCGATAACCGTTTTTTAATCAGTGTTCCTAAAATATCGCTTGACATATCGTGAATACGTCTTTTAACAGAATCAGAAGACAACGAAACTTTACTCACTTCCTTAACTTCATTGGGCCCAAGCATATGTCTAACAATTTCCATGCATGCTGGTTTAATAAGTGTTTCGCCGACAGTATGTGGCTTCTTCTGACGTGCAATTAATTTTGCAACATGATAGCTAGCTTCTAATGCCTTTTCAGAAACTGTTACGGCCGATTTCATAAATTTCTTCTGTTTTTTATTTTGTTCTAAGCACCTCTAAAAATATTGTTGGTCTTTGTTGGCGCAGCTAGGATGGCTTGAATATAGATGCCGCTTTAATTTACTGGGTACCATTGACTCGTTTGATAGCTGATCGCCGCAAATGATGCACTGTGGTCTTGGTGCCGTTTCATCACCACACCACGAGAATCCATATTTAGTGTAGTCTTCGTTTCTTTTCACTACCTTCTTTAGGTTTTTTGTAACACTTGTGCTGAGTTCTTCATCATCTGTACGTGAAGACGAATCTTTCCGACATAAAAATTTATCCATATTTAAAGGGGTATAAAACTTAAAAACTTTTGTACGAAGAACGTGAACCATATATAATTCAGTAAGATAATTAATAATAATTATCGTTAGTGGTAGGAACGTGTTTATTTAACTTTGTGTTGTAAAATAGTGACAACAATGACATACGAGTGAACGTGATGTACCACGCGCAAATGCAAATAACACATGCGCATGAGTCTTCAACGACGCACATAACGGTCATTTTGCTTTATCTATGATTAATTTGGTGGGCCTTGGTGTTTACACAACACACTGTGGAGTTTTCAACTGTTCTCACCAGGGGACCATTGAATAATAATTTAGTGATAATAATTATTATATAGTATATTTAGAAAAATAGATATTATTATGAAAAAAATTGTCATTGTCTATTAAATACATGATGAAAAATTGTAAAATGTCAAGTACAATGTATTTGACCGCGGCACACCTGTATCTGGCTCATGACACACCAGTGTGCCGCGGCACACCGGTTGCGGAGCACTGAACTAAAGCATCCGCCTCATTCTTCCCCTCCACTATCATCGTGATGATACGGAATAATCAGTGGACTTTCTAAGCGACATTTTAGAGAAGTTTGTTTTTCAGACATTACCACAACTGATATACATCCCCTCGATATAATTTTTATTTTGGACACTTTCCACTTGATGTCTACGGTTGCCTCCAGATGAGATGGTGAGTCTATTTGACGCGTGTATCGTAGCCGTTAAATTACTAGTCGTGATTTTTATTTTGTTATTTTAGTTAGACACACAGGAAAAATTTTTGCATCGGGGATAAATGTAACCAGTAGTTTTATGCTGTGTTGCCATCTCGTGTTCAAGTCATATGAATTTCGGTATCAATTTTTTGGCCCGCTAATGTGGGGAATTCTTTTCTACTCCGTGAGGAAATGAGGTTGGTTGATTTTGAGTGACAGTATTGATTTGAATCTCCAATTTGTCAGTCTGAAGAAAACTTTTTCTGTTTTCTTTTGCAGCGGTTTTAACAGCTAGATCGAAGGGGATAATATCAACTGGTTAGTTATTAAGGCAATTTAACTTCTATCCTCGCTGTTGAAGATAGCCATCGTAAAGGTATCAGTTTAGTTTGATTACAAACTAATGGAAATTTTGTAATTTTCTATGCATTTACTAGTATTTAGTGACTGAATCATTATGTTCTAACAAAGCAGAAAAAAATGTTTTAGTTCATAATTTCTATGAAACAAAAAGAGAACTTCAGTGGAAGAGAACTTTATTATTATCCTGCAAAACTTAGGAATTTCAAATAAAAGTAGTTCAAATTGCTATATTTATAACATTGATAATATCTTTATTTTAATGGGATTTCTTCTACTCACATTGTATGTTTGGATCAAAACCTTAAAAGATATTTTCTCACATTTTAAAGCGCTCAACAAAGCTGAAAATTTTTACACGCAAATATTTTGGATGACAATACGATAATTTAATTATAATTAATGATAATTAATTGATTAAAACTAATTAATTAAAGAATTAAACTTTACACCAAGTTTCTCGCCGTCACCAAATGGTCACCAAATTCTTCGCCAAAGTCAAGGGTTCATTGCTTAAAGTATCTTTTGCTATCTGGTGACATCTCTTCAAATCTATATTTTTCTTAGAGACTTGTTGAAGTATGAAGTTTGAGAGAAAACCCCTGTTTAAAAAATTATTTTTTTATCGGTATTACTAAATGATAGCTTGCAATTGAAGTGCACCAACTCTATTCAACAGCAATGGTCAGAAGTTATAAAACGTCTTAATAACTAGCCCAAGGAGAGCGTCTCTGATTGGTATAGGCGCAGCAATAAATGATCAACTTTTCTTCAGATCCACTGGTCCAGGGTTCGAAACTGTCGCCGGCAACCAAGGTTAAGAACTTTCCCCCTCTACGAGGTTGAAAATCATGAAACGCCATTTTAGCTTGTTGGTTGGTTTAGGTTCCGTAAAATGATATGATACCTAGAGAGTAATATTTACACTAATAAATTACAGTTAATTTAAAATACTAAAGTTCATATTTATTAGATGAAGTGATTGCCGCACTTACATTTTCTATGGATTTTGGGAGCATGTCGCACACTAAAAAAGTATTGCAATGTCTTTGAATACGACGTTCTAGTCGAATGCTTTGTAGAGCTCTAATTATCACTTCTCTTCCGAAATTTTGGGTACAATCAAAATGATTACGTATCTTACAAACCCACGTGCATAATCTTTTATTTTGTTTGGATAGCTAAATGTAATAAACTAGCTATTGATCCTGAGCACTCAAACCACGCCAGAATTGATACCTGCAAAACTGGACATCTGATGAGGAGATGTTCTTGGTTCCCAAGAGATTTGGACTATATAACGTTAAAGTCCATAAGAAACAGAAATGCTGCTTGCCCTTTCTCAAAAATCCGGCTATCTTTAGTCAGAACCTTGTCCGGATGTAAGAGGGACCTCTACGAACTTGCTAACT
Organism: Nephila pilipes; assembly: GCA_019974015.1. Taxonomy (NCBI): domain Eukaryota; kingdom Metazoa; phylum Arthropoda; class Arachnida; order Araneae; family Nephilidae; genus Nephila; species Nephila pilipes. Next base: position 28,680 of record BMAW01113474.1, read on the forward strand.
GTGGTCGCAGCAGAAGCATATTATCAGTAATATAAATATTTAGTCCCATTATCAAAACTCTGAACTCGTAATAATTAATTTTATTTATTTGAACAAGGATAAATTTTAAAGTTTAAAACGGTCATTTATAGTTTAACTTAAATATATTTATTTAACTTGAGGAGAAACTGAAAATTCCAAGAATTCTTAAATTGTTCTGTACATTTTCATTTATAATATATATATAAATAAGATAAATTTATTTATACTAGATTATTGAAGTAATTAGAGAAAATACAAATACATAGCAATAAAATTATACTTTATTTTTAAAAAAAAAAAGCATTCTAAAAAGAGAACTCCTATTAACCCTAGATAACTAAACCTTCATCTAATAGATGATTGACTTAAGCTAGTTTTGTCAATTCGAGATGTTCTCCTAGCGTTCACAGACTACTTTTTTCATAGTAACTTGTAAAATGAGTTATACGAAGAAGGTAAGACAATTGTACACTCGTTCCGACAGTTTGTTTATGCACTTCACAATATTGAAATTGCAACACCAAGAAGGAGAAGCCAGAAATTTCCGAGTAAGCAAATTTCAGTTAAGACGAATGTCACCGAGTAATACGAATAATGTGAAATGCGCAGCTCTCCAGGGCATGTTGTAAAAGATATAAGGGAAGGAACCTGCAAAATGTTCAATTTTCGTGCCATTACTTCTGCCAGGGAAACCATAGTAGAAAATTTATTCTTGTCTCAGAGGATAGAGTAAGTAGAGATAGAGAGGTAGAGAGGTAGTGTAATAGCACAGTATGTCAGGTCGTCGTCAACAGAGGCAGTTTCAGTAGAAACACGATTTTAAGAGAGGCATGGTGATCAAACTGAAAAGGGCAGTTTGGAAAATCTCAGCTGACATACAACTGGACGCGTCCACAGAGCACCAGCTGTGGTGAAGAAGTTTGGAAAAAGGAAATGTGGTAAGTTTGAAGGGGGCCAGAGTGACGTCAGCACGCGTGGATCGACGCATCTGTCGACAAGTGGAGGCTGAAACGGAAACTAGTTCTACCTCCATCCTGCAGCATGTTCAAGAAAACCTGGATGTTCCCCTAACTACCAGAACTATTTATCGTCAATTGGTTGCTAGTGGCCTGCACTCAAAGCATCCGTTAAGAATACTACTACTAACCCCACTTGTAACCCCACAATTTAGTGCCAACGTTTGCAATAGGGAAGTTCTCAAGCAATGTGAACAGCGGAATGGTACAGGGTCGTGTTCTCAGATGAGTCACGCCTTTGTTTCTCCAAAGATAGGCGCCGCGTACGAGTGAGGACAGTTCGACGTGGATACAGGTCCAATCTGGTAGCAATTGTGGAACGCAGCACAGCATGACAACATGGTGCCATGTCTTGGAGTACCATTGCGTATGATTCCAGTTTACCTCTAATTCGTATTCAGGGCACTATGACGGCCCAACGATCCGTGTTTTTATTTTGCTTGTTTCGGTTTCTGGAAGCAACACGAGGTCTATTGGCAACAGATCTCATAATTTTGAACCTCCGTCAAGTGACGAAGAGGATACCTGAACTGACTCCCCCTTCTTCTAACTTCCATACCACGCCTTTGGCAGGACTTTGGGCCCTTACAGATTTAACGTGCATCCACTCCGGTTACACAGTGGGTCTTTAATGGCATCAAGGCTCGAACCCATAATTTGATAAAAACCGTGAGTCCGCGGTCATGACCAATAGGCTACAGTAGTTACAACGACGAGTGGATGCTTTGCTGTGGCTGGTAACATTCCCTACCTTCAGTTTAGTTTAGTTTAGTTTTTATTAACGTCGCACTAGAAGCAACACGAGGGCTATTGGCGACGGACCTCGTGATTTTGAACCACGGTCAAGTGACGAGGACGACACCTGAGCTGGCACCCCTCTCTCCTAACATCCACACCACTCCCTACCTTCAGATGGTGCCCAATGCTCTTTATCAGCAATATAACGCTATACTGCTCACTTTAGCCTACGTGCTGTGCAAGGTGTACAGTCCTTCCTTGGCCACCGTTCTCTCCTGCTCACTCATCAATTCAACTTATTCCGGATGTGATTGGACGCCAATTGTAGATCCTGTCACTGCCGCGTTTAGAAGAGGAACTGTGGCGAATGGTTGACAGGAAACGGAGAGCATGTCCTCAAGACGCCATCCGTAATCTCACTTACTCCGAGCCTAGACTTGTTGCTTTGTTTATCGCAGTCCACGGTGAACCTACAACCTATTGAGAAGGCGTTATTCTTATTCTGTATAATGCATATCATTTAGAAATAAAGATGACGCATTGATTGTTGCTGTCTCTATCTCTGCCGAGTTTCATCAATTTCAGGCCACTCCTTCTTGATGTTGCATTTTCAATGTTGCGTAGTGTATTTGAAAATTTCTTTTTGTCAATGAACAATGATTTATGTAAATTGACATTCTATTTTGATATGTTGTAAATAAGAGTGGCATGATAACGAGATAAAAAGGGTTTATAAGTAACGAAGGAGGAAGAGCAGTTGTAGAGAGAAGATCGAAATTTTACATATTATTAAGGAGTATCTCTCCTTCTAGATGGGAAATATCTCCTTATAAGAACTGCAATATTTGAAGAGAAGGAAGTAATTAGATTGCATAGATAATAAAAGAAAGGACAGAAAGTGTGTATTGAGGGTAAAAAAGAACTGCCCCAGGGTTGGAGCTGCTTGCATACGAAAAAACCAAAGCGGGAGTAGCACTGCAAGCAGAATTTCCCGGATATAACCTCTCAGGTTCACGTTTGATCTCGCGCTATACCCGTTTAGGAGTGAATGGAAAGATATGGGAATAGAGGGAGCATTTTGTTTGGTCGAACTTTCCCGTGATGGAAAGAGAAAATTTTAAAGCTAGATATTAAAAGAGAATTCAACGGAAATTAGTTTAGACAGTATTTGTAATTGTACAGAGAGAATCAGAAAAGTCTGAATAGCAAGTTTGACGTGTTCTTATTCTAACGGAGAGCAAATTAACACTCTTCGCTTAATGTCAAGATATTATGTGATAGGTTAGATTGATGTTAAACACATTTTTACTCAAATCTACTTTTTGAACTATTGTAAGTAATCTTGTGTGTGGGGGTGGGTGGGGGTGGGTTTGTAGATGAGTGTGTGTGTGTGTAGATGTGTGAGAGTTTGCTGCACATTCTTAGTAATCAAGTTCTGCATAATTTTAGCATAGAATAAATATTTAATTGATTTTTTTCCTGTGTGAATTTTATTGTAATGCAATGAATCAATGCATTTATAGAAGTGAAGCGGAGAGTCACTACTCTAATATATATATGTGTTGTTGAAAATAGTGTTGTTATTGATAAAATGTTTGTATTTATAGCTCAAATTTCTACATGTGATTATTATCTTTAAGGTTGCCGTCTACTAGTCATTTTGATTTCGTGAGAGAAATGTTAATCCTATAGAATTTATACTTTCCTCTTCATACCTAGACTATTTTATGTACTTGAATGCAAAAAAAAGTGCATCCCGAAAGAGTAAAATTAATGATATTACATTTTCTTCCCATTTTCAATAATATTATAAGTTCTGTTTTAATTATTTGTTTGTGTGTTTTCTGGTTTAAAAACAATGTTCTAAAACATTTTCTAAGATCCGAGAGAAAATGCAGTACCAAAAAAACTTTTATTATTTCTTGCTGTTTTGGTTGCACTTCTTCGCATTCAAATACATAAAATACAAGTTGTCTACATTTGAGAAGGAAAGTAGAAATCCCATAGAATTATCATCCCATCCACAAATAAATAATGTCAACAAATAAAAGAAGTCAACATTCATTGTATACATTTTCATAGTAAATAAAAAAATTACTTCCATTACATGTTACATATGTTGAAGAAATTAGATGCAATTATATATTTAACAACTACAATACGATTTGAGGATGGTTATTTGGGATAAATAACATTTATGTACGAAAATTCTGTAGAAGACATCCAGTAGTTGAAATAATATTTTAAATTACATCTTCGCTTATTTTAACACCACAAATCAAAGAATATCAAAATCTTGGAGTGGAATGCTTGCTTTTATAAACTGGCCTATGATATTTTCCGAAATGGAATGTGCGTTTCGTTTCTAGATGGAATATGTATTTCCTTCCTCAAGAAAATGATTGATGATGATCCTCACAGGCGTGACTCCGAGAAATATTTAATAAACCTGAGTGCTGTTAAATATAAAAACAACATTATTGAGAAATGTTTGCTTCAGTTTTGGATGCCTTAATGCGGTGTACGATTTTAGTCAATTCAATCAATCATTTTCGCCATGAAAATAGAAAAAAAAGAAAACAATCCCCGTCCCATTCATTGCATTAATATTATGTACCTCAGATAGTTTCTTTTGTTGTTGTTTTTGATTTATTTTCCTTTAAATTTTTATTTTTTTACTTATAAATCGAATTAATTTTTACATAAGAATTTTAAAAGATTTGTAGTTACTTTGGAAGTAATATTGTAAAATTTCGAAAGTAAGCTGCAAAAGTATAGTGAGCCAAACCATAAATAAATTTTCTTTAAAAAAAGAGAAAATGGTAGTTGTTAATGTATGTAATATCCAATGTTTCGAAATTAATATTGATACATAATAGTTTACAATAACAAAAAAATAGGTCGGTGACATACATTTGAGGAAAATTTTCTTTTTAAAATCAATAATCGTTAATAATTTCAGTTTTGAGTTTCTTTCTGCAAGTGATATACTTATAGATCTGATTTCTATTACTGTGTCGAAAAAAAATATCTATACAGATGAATCACTAAATTGGAGAACTAATGCTACAAATTTATTTCAACAATTTGTGTAACTCTAGTTAAAAGATTTGATAGTTTCTTTTAAAATAGTGCCAGCATGTAAAATATATTTGAACTTTTATTTAGAGTTATTTAATACCAGTTAAGTTTATTTTAATTGAAATATTAAAATAGCATAAATTGGAATTTTTTCCTGGTCTTTCTAAGGATTGTTAGGGAAAAACTACATAAATAAATAATTTTTTTTCCAATTTTGATTTCATAATGACAAATTTAGAAAAAGAAGCTGATGCTAAATTTCTAGCAAAATTCAAAAAATTCTGTTTATTATCATATATAATGAATCAAATATTTTATTCCTTTACTGAAACTCTGAAATTTTTATTAACTCATTAATTTGAAAATTAATTAATTCTTAAATCACTTTAAAAATATTAATCGGTAGAATATCTGATAACATTTTGAGAACATATCGATCGTTATAATTTTTTCTTACGAAATCAAACTGCAAAATTCCTTCCGATTGTGTCCTTCAAAATGTTATTAATGTTCGATAATTTTTCAGTTTTGGGAGTAATTTATTTTTACACAAGATTTCAAAATTTTAGTAACACAAAAACATACTTTGAAAGCCTTTTAAAGGTAATTCTGATATATTTACTGACATTATTTCGTAAATACAGCTTTTGGAAGCTATAATACGAGCGATAGAGTTATATGAACAACTTAAAAATTAAATAACAGTATACCGAAAAATTAAAACTATCAAAACATTTCTAATTAAACTTGGAGAAACGGTTACTTCAACTATTTACATCCTGCGGTACTTTCTACCTTAAATAACATTTGATTAAATAGGACGACCTCTTACCATTCGAAATAAAGAATCTCATTTTTCTCCCCAATGTCTTTTTATTTATCCTTACTTTCAGTTACCATGACGATGGTTATGTATGGAGGGTCGGTATTCGGTTTGCTTGATAACTCTAAGTGCCGAAGGGTATCGGAAATAGTATTCTTCCTCGTCCATTAATCGAACGACAGTACTTCACAACGACCAGCCCATTCGCCTCTCAAAAGAAAGGCTCTTTGAGTAAGCCTCAATAAGACGGGAAAGCCCTTCACGCACTCCCAACAAACAAAAGTTCAGGTGCATTTGGTCCAAATTGTATCGCTTTCTGGATGATGCAAAGAGTGCTTGTGGATGTCCCAAATGAAATATCATCTTATTCGCTCATTTTTGTTT